>ML787139.1:588662-622119 GCA_009831015.1 Picea engelmannii | reverse complement strand
CTGGTGTGATTCCATATCACTCTAGACCACCACCATGGTGCATTGTTTCTCCTACAATGTGCATTCATTGAGTTATATAGAGTATATCATGTTTAAATTATTCATTATTCATTATGGTTAATGAGAATTCTTCCATTCTTTCTCTCCTTCTTTTTCTTTCTAAATTTATCTCTGAAAATTTGTGTAATATTTTCTAGCTATATATATTATGTGTAGGTTCAACACATTTACATGGTATCAGAGCCAACGAACTTCTAAGCAAAATCTACACCAAAAAATTTTGTAGGTACAAAAGATTGAAGGCAACGGAAAGATAGATTTCCAAAAAGAATTCATTCTTACACCTTACAACTACTTTGCATGGAAGGATAAAATAGCCATACATCTCTGAACCAGAGGATTGTATAGGTCAACCATTAATACAGATACAGAACCAACATCATCCATATAAAAATCCAAGTACTTAAATCGAATTGATGAAGCACTCAAAACAATTTGTAGTCTTATTTCTCCCGATCTCCTTTTTCACATATCTTTCTGTAAGACTCCCAATGAAGATTGGACCACCTTGGAAGGGATCTTTGGAAAACATGATGAGATGAGGGAACACATAATGGAGGTGGAATTTCTCACATTGGATCCAAAAATCTTCGAAAATATCAAATACTTCTTTACAAAATTCAAGGATTTATTGTCGCAACTCAAATCTTGAGGGGTTGATAAATATAAGGAGGAGAAACAAATGGTTTTCACCATTCTCTCCAAACTTGTTATTGAATTCTTTGTATTTGTATCCACATTCCATTATGTTATATTTTCCTCTAGTACCACCTGGAAGATACCTTATCTTGAGGAATTTATAGAATGCCTGACACAAGAGCAAACCAAGCTCATCAACATGGGAAAAATCAAAGGCCCAAAGGGGCATGCACTCATTATGCAAGATGGCAAACAAAAATATCAAAAATCTAAAGATAAATACAAAAGGAAATTTCATGCACATCTAAAGAAGGAACAATACACAAAACCCTTCAATGATGCCTCTCGATTTGATGCAGCCCCCATACCCTCTTGGGGTTTTGCGACCTCCCGGTCTAGGATCTTTCTAATTTCTGAGTCGAATTGACTCTTTGGGCTCCTGATTGAACCCAAATCAATTATACACATGCCCCATTTTTTCCTAAGGTGTAGGTCATGTGATACCCATGACCTCTGTTTATGCACTCGTGGCGCTCTTCACTTTGCAGATGCTAGCTCCTTTTCACTAGCCGCTTCTTTCATATGTCACTGGGCTATGACCCTGCGGAATTATGCGATAGAGAGCATGCGAAAGAGTGGGTTTATACCAACCCACGTTTCTCCTCTCAATTCACCTCCAGCTACCACGTATCTCTTTATCAAAAACCTTGGTATAAATTGCGGCCCGGTCAAGAAAAATTAAAACTCGAGCAAGTCTTGGCCCTGCAATCCTTCTTGTTCTTCAATCTCTTTCTCCTTGGTGATGATCTGTGATCAACGGTTGTGATTTATCCTCCTATTCTTGCCTTCTTTCCTCCTTCCATGCATGATCCCAAATCTTCACGATCTATTGACACGTAGCTCCCTCCCAAATCAATGGTTGCTATTGATTCTGGGTTTCTGGCCTTCAGGAGTTTCAAATCTCAAATATCCTCTTTCCTCCACATGAAAATCTTCTGGAGTGGAATATCTTTCGACACCTCTCCCTTTAAATATGCGGCTAGTATCTCCTCCGTGAATATGAGCTCCAGGAATCTCAATTATCAAACCTACACTACCTCTGATTAGGTATCTCCTAGATTGGAAGATCTGTTGACGTGTATTCCCCCCAATCAACGATTGTGCTCCCGCTTTGAGACTTTGGTCTCCTCAACCAAATTAACAGTCCTATGATTCCCTCCTCGATAAACGATCGATATATCCTTTAGGTCCTCATAATTTTTCCCCCTCTGCTTTCCTTCGGATTTCTATATCTGGTGCCGCGTGTCCACCTTCACATCAATAGTTGTCGTCACTTCAGATTTTCGGGCTTCGAAAATCTCAAATGTCAAACCTCGCCTTCCTCCATAGGTCAAACTTCTGGAGTTTCTAATCCACTGACACATGTCCACCGTGGATCAATGGTTGTGATCCCTTCACGTCCCACCTGATTTGATGAATATGAATTACTTCGGGGCTTCACCCGAAGTTTACAGATTTACTCCACGTCTCCTCTATATAAGACGACCCAGATTCACTTTAGGTCTTCGGGTTTTGAAAGTTTCAACTTTCAACCGAAACTCAAATGCAACTTACCTAGAACCTACAATATGATGCCACGTGTCCCTCTAGATCTACCAGTCCAAATCTCTCCAGCTCTTTGGGCTTCAGTAATATCATTTCTCAACTGAAACTCCCCTACAATTTCCTCGGAGCTTGCGATATTTTCACAAGTGTCCCCTTGCATATTGATGGCTCTCAGCTCTTCAACTATTTGCATTTCGGGAGTCTCAACTCCTATGCACTCATTCCTCCTCGAGTACTTTCACCCGAAACTCCAAGCTTCCACCACCTGTCACCCTCGACGATGGAAGGTCCCTATTCACTTCAAGACTTTGGGATTTTGGCCAGTACACTCTCCTATGTGGACATAAGAGTTAATGTTCGTGCACTTTACCTTAGATTGGATGAATGTCGATCCTCTTCACTCAGATCCAATGGATGGGATCCATTATTCTCCTATGTTCTCTCCTTGGTTAATTGGACGTAGATCTGATGGTCCAAGCTCCTTTCCTCAACCGATCTGAAGGATTTTATCGCTCCTCCTCCTGATATTTTGACTTCTTCCAACTTGGAAGATTTTTGTCTGTGTTCAAAGGTTTCGACCTTTGAACTTTCTCCTATGGACCCGACTATTTGGATCTCTCTTTACTCTTTTGAATGCATTATCCCTTCTGAGCTTTAGGAATTGGAATAAGTCTATCTCCTACGGGCTCCTTGCATTATCTCTTCTAATATTTTCTATTTACTCAGTATCCTAAGGGTCTCGACCCTTCTGTTTCCTTTCGAAGGAAAACTTCATGCCCTCTCGGCAACCTTCCGCTCAATGCACACCTTGCAGATATTTTCTACAAAGTGTTCAACAACTCTGTGAGTATCTTCCTATGATACTCTTCTCCCTAAACTCAACAAAGATTTCTCACTATACACACTTGCACCCACTTGATGCCTGCCTGGAATAGCTCTACAGAGTTCTCAGTAACTCTGGTTCTTTCGGAACTCAACGGAGAGTTCTTCCTGTGCACTCCTTTCACTTCTATTGACAAAGGTTCAATGGTATCTCTCCTGAGTTTCTCTGAGGTTAACTCACCTCTATCAACACACTCCTTGCGGACAATGTGCACTCCTTGCACTCAAAACTCAAAGAAGAGAAGCAATTGAAACTTATACAATACTTCACCAGTTCATACATTCAAACCGTGAATGACATAGAAAGCCATAACAATAAACAAAAATACATAAACACACCATATGAAGGAAAAATTGATTTTCTATTATCGTTGTGTGTCTATACAAATGTTTACAAAAACTAAACTGCAACAGTGTCCCAGTTCTCTCAAGCTCTTCTAATCTAACTCTATCATGGGTTCTACTTCTGCTATCAGACCTCTCTCGAGTTCTGCTTCTCCTATCTGACCTCTCTACAAATATCTCTCTCTCTTTGTCTTTTACAAAAGAGGGCTCTACGAGCTTATCCTTTCCACCACCTTAATGCTATCATTGTCTCAGTTATGGCACCATACTTCCTACGGCTCATTACATAAATTTTTATCCAGACCTGACTATGATCTGGACCTGCTACAGGAAACCATTTAAGGAAACCCTATCCACTACCTGTACAAAGTTAAGACTTGGAATTTATCATCCTTACAACACAAAATCCATATAGGATCATATTTCAAATTTAAAAATGAGAGGATCAATGCCTCTCCTTCTCTTAAATGCATGTTGATGTGATGGAATGTTGGCACATTACTAATGTGGAGAGATACTCCTGCATCATACTCCACTACTGTGAAAAATTCTTGAGCTCCTGCTCATGACCTTCTCAGCTCTATTCAAATCCACCTGGATCCCAAACTCTCTTTTGGAGTTGTCCTCTTGCTCCTCTCCATCTATGTCATTGTTTTTGTTGTTGTTGTTGTTGTTTCTTATTATTTTGTTTCCTCCTTGTTTTTGTTGTAGGTTCTCCTCTGTTCAGCTTCCCTTTGTTGACTACTCCTTGTTCTGACCTCAAAATCAACTTCCTTATCTCCTCTATCACCCTGGTTGTCTCTTCTTATGCAATATTCTCGGCTATAAGTCTTCCTTATCAGTGAGTAGATCATCTTGATCCCTCATATCATTTTCTTCTTCTTTTGTGGCATTATCTTGCCACCCTGTCACAGGTTCCAGTTCTACAGTCTCATCACCGATTTGTTTCTTAGCTTCCTCCTCTAACAAATTAGCTTCTATCATCTCATCTTTCGTTGGTTCGAATCCAACTTCCTCCAACCATTCCTCTGGTTGGTATGCTCCTCCATCTGCTTCCAACTTAACCTGGCGGATGTGCAAGATTTTCACCATTACCCTTCACTCTAGGGCTTCCAATTCCTCATACAACTCAAAAAAATCAATGTTGTATGTTTCCTCCTCTATTGCAAACTTCAGTCCTATAGTCATCTCCAGTTCAACGTCCTAGCTGAAAATTTTGAGCAATTATGATGAAATCTCTTCTCCTTCTGTTGGGGTAGACATCAATATCTGCTCCATTTCTTCCTCTTTGATATTTTTTGCTGGTTGTGTTTCTTCGTCTGTTGTTGCACCTTCATCATGTGCACTGGCCTCTACTTGGTTGTTTGGTAGGAATGTCTTGAACCCTCCAATAATCATAATGCTCCTTTGATCCTCCTCTTTAATGGTGGAAGTATTTAACTTCTCATCATCTTCATGCACATGGTCTGAAAATCCACATGAATATTCACCTATCGGTGCTTCTTACTGACATGAACTCACTCCTGAGATCCTAAGACATTATGACAATCTCATTTCTTTCCCCCTACCCATCTGGCAGTCTATGATATCAATCGATCCCATCTCATTTCCCACTTGGCAATTTGAACTTTCAACATTTCTCCTCTAGCAGTATATGAGACCTTCCACCGATCTCTTTCCATTTCCCACCTAGCAACTTGAAAGTCCATTTCTTCCCACCTGGCAGTTTATGAGATCCTTGACTGATCTCACCTCCTCCTCATCACTAAGGTATCTCCCAATTTCTGGTTCACCGATGTAAACCATCTCCTCCTCTATGTCACTGAGGTTTTTAGCATGCCTTAGCCACCTTTTCAACCCTTGATGTTGTTTCTTCTTTCAGGCCAAGAAATTCTTAACATGCCATTTTACCTTCCTGTTTAGAGGACATTTGTACCTCCAATGTACCTTTGCCTCCTGTTGCATCCTCAATGCTAGTTTTTCCATCCCTTATCTTATCTCATTAAGCTCCAGATCCATATCTGGATTTCATTTCTGCTTGCGGCCTTCTCTTTGACCACATTCATGGCCTTCAATAGCCATTTTCACCTTCTACCTACCCTCCTGGAAAGTCTATGGATTACTCTACATCAGAGAGAAACTCCATCTTCTTTTACATCTCGCCTAGCTGTTTAAATTTTTGTTGTTGCGCACATGCAACAACCTTCTCACAAAGCATCAGTACTCTACCTTCCTTTCACCTGTTGTCTACAGGAAAATTTGAACCTCTGATATCATCTAATGTCACCAGACTATCTCCTTTCACCGTCTTCCTCTTGTCTGTTGTCTGCAAAAAAAACAACAACTTCTTCCTCTTTCTCTTTCTCCTGAAATCTACAAACAAAATTCAAGCTCTGATACCACTTGGTATCAGAGTATCTTCTATCATCGACTTTCCTTTTGCCTATTGTCTACAAGAAAAAAAATGGCTCTGATACCGCCTGATGCAGCCCCCCTACCCTCCTGGGGTTCTGTGACCTCCCAGTCTAGGATCTTTCTAATTTCCAAGTCAAATTGTCTCTTTGGGCTCCCGATTGATCCCAAATCAATTATACACATGCCCCCTTTTTTCCTAAGGTGTAGGTCCTATGGTACCCGTGACCTCTGTCTATGCGCTCATGGTGCTCTTCACTTTGCGGGTACTAGCTCATTTTCACTAAACCCTTGTTTCATATGTCCCTGGGCTATGACCCTGTGGAATTATGCGATAGCGGGTGTGAGAAAGAGTGGTTTTACACCAACCCATTTTTCACCCCACAATTCACCTCCAGCTTCCAAGTATCTCTTTATCAAAACCATGGTATAAATTGCGGCCCACTCAAGAAAAATTAAAACTCGAGCAAGTCCTAGCCCCACAATCCTTCTTGTCCATCGATATCTTTCACCTTGACGATGATCCATGATCAACGATTGTGATTTATCCTCCTATTTCTGCCTTCTTTCCTCCTTCCACGTGGGATCCCAGATCTTCGCGATCTGTCGACACGTAGCTCTAGGGATGATTTTAGGGGCTAAATTTTTCTCATGGGCTAATTTTCCATGGATTTTCCCAAAAAACGATTTGTTATTCTAAAAATGATTTTCCAAAAATCTAAAGGATAAAATTATTTTACCTTAAAAATCGCCAAAAATTTATACAAACTATATAAAATCCTTAGAAATTTGAATATTTTTACAAAAATATCACTGAACATTTTATAGTTGGAATATGAAGGATTAATAATATTTGTCAAGGTTTCTACATTTTAAAATAAATTTACATCCTTAAAATCATCCCTGCGTAGCTCCCTCCCAAATCAATGACTGTTGTTGATTCCGAGTTTCCATCCTTCGGGAGTTTCAAATCTCAAATATTCTCTTTCCTTTGCATGACAATATTCTGGAGTGGAAGATATTTCGACACCTGTCCCTTTAAATATGTGGCCAGGATCTCCTCCGTGAATCTAGGCTTTGGGAATCTCAATTCTCAAACCTCCGCTACCTCTGACTGGGTATCTCCCGGAGTGGAATATCTGCTTACACGTATCCCCCCCAATCAACGGATGTGGTCCTACTTCGAGACTTTGGTCTCCTAAACCAGATCAACGGTCCTATGTTTCCCTCCTTGATCAACGATCGAGATCTCCTCGGGGTCTTCAGAATTTCCCCCCCTCTGCTTTCCTATGTAGTTCTATATCTGGCGCTACGTGTCCACCTTCACATCAACGACTGTCATCACTTTGGATTTTCGGCCTTCGGAAATCTCAAATGTCAAACCTCGCCTTCCTCCGTACATCAAACTTTTGGAGTTGCTAATCCACTAATGCGTGTCCAACCTGGATCAATGGCTATGATCTCTTCACATCTCCCTTGATTTGACAACTATGAATTACTTTGGGGCTTCACCCAAAGTTCACAGATTTACGCCATGTCTCCTCTAGATCAGACGACCCAGATTCACTTCAGGTCTTCGGGTTTCGGAAGTTTCAAATTTCAAATGAAACTCAAATGCAGCTTACCCTAAACCTACGATCTATTTCCACGTGTCCCTCTAGATATAATGGTCCATATCTCTTCATCTCTTCATCGCTTCATCTCTTCGAGCTTCGACAATCTCAGTTCTCAACTAAAACTCCACTACAATTTACCTGGAGCTCACAATTTGTTGACAAGTGTCCCCCTACAGATCGACAACTATTGGCTATTCAGTTTTTCGGAGTTTCAACTCCTATGCACTCATTCCTCCCTGAGTACTTTCACCTAAAACTCCGACCTTTCGCCACCTATCACCCTCGACGATGGACGGTCCCTATTGTTACACATGAAATTTTCACACCTAGGCACCTCGCCCTAAGTGTCATAAAGTGTCATATAAGTGTCTCATACACATCGACACCATGGAATAACCTATGTCACAATCCTTAGTCAATGTGGAGGAGGGATATATTACATGAAGTCCAAAATACCAAGTGCACATGAATTATTATTAATATTCATGAAAAAGAAATTAATTAAGTGTGAGAATCAAGTGCACATTATTTATTATTAATATTCATGAAAAAGAAAGTAATTAAGTGTGAGAATCCACCTCACACTTGGTTTCCTAGTTTTTAGGGAAGGTGGAGGATCTCATGGATGGTTGAAATATTTCCTCCTTAAAATCCTTGAGAGATATTTCCTCCCTAAAATCCTTAAGAAATATTTTCTCCCTAAATTTCTTAGAGATCCCTTTTTTAGTGGATTTGATGAGAAATCCTCTTGATGGTGTTTAAGCCTCCAAATCCTATATAATGAGAGATTTCCATGGAGGAGGGGAGGCATTGAGAATTTTAGAGATACCAAACTTATGATCTCATAAGGAAGGAAGAAAATGGAGGTATCAAACTTATGGTATTGGGAGCTTTGTGCAAGGGCTGGACGAGGAGGACTTGGAGAGGCTTCTATGACTTCATCAATCGTTTGTAAGTATCTATTTTGAGTTCTCATTAATACATGTTCTTGGAATGTTTTCTTCAATTTGGTGTACATTTGCATGGGCTTGTCTCTTTGGATAAATCTAGTTTTAAACTAATCATGGTAGAATAGGAAGTATGCTTTGTCTTCATGGTTTATTGGATTGTAGTACTTGTTGAAAGTCTTGGGGATCAAGGTTCAACTTGGACTGAGCGATGACAAGCTTCGTAAAACGGTACTCTTAATTTATTTATCTTCTCTATTGATTATATTTTCTATGTTTAAAGGAAATTCATTGTTCAACGTTAGCACTTTTCTGTCTTGGTCATAGGGGTCTAAGATCCAAGAGGGAATTCACTTGTCCACAGGGGGATTTTCCTACAACAAAATTTGGTGACTCCATTGGGGATCAAAATCTATTTGTCTTTCCTTGTTTTTTCCCTAAAATTTTCCCACCTTTTAGAGCATTTTTACTATTTTTTTATGATCCATTACCTTTCTCCCATCTTCCCTAGAAATTTCACCAATTTTTGTGCATTCTGGGTGCGTTTTTCTTAAATGTTTTTACTATTTTTTGAATTTTTAGGTGGATCAACGGCCCCCTGTAGGCCATATAAGAGTTCTAAAACTCCCCTACATTTCTTTAGGGAGAACTACAATGTTCTATGCCCTTGATATAGGGAGCACTGGTCTCCTTCTTGGGGGATTTTTTCCCTTTTCTACTTAGATTTTCTTAGCCTGTTTTGTGGAAATATTTACCCAGACTATGTATGTTGGTTTATGAAGTTTTTTAGGTTGATATTTGGTTCTTATCACTCCCTATTTTCTTTATTGGATATTGAAACTTTTTCAGAAATTTGAAATTGCCCTTTCTAGTTGCTTGTTTTTGTCGGGACAATTTGCGTATTTTCTCCTTCTCCCTGTCTTTTCTTGGATTCTTCTCTACATTTTCTTGTTCTCCTTGAATGATTGTCAGTTGTTGAATCCTTTATTGAGTTCTTGTTAGAACAATATTCTACTTTTTTTCTTTCAGTTCTCATTTCTTTGAGTGCATGCTTTGTTTGAAACCTTTGTTGCTTCATGTCTTTTACATCTACATTTGACACTTTCTTCTTACTAGAACTTATGGAGCATTGAAGTATTTGCATATTCTTTATTTATACATTAGAATCAAATAAAGAATATAGATGCATTCTTTCTTTTGGGTAGTGAAACTAGCTTGCATTTGAAGTAGCGAAATTGCATGGTGTACAGTCTCTTTGACTCATTTCTTGAAGATCTTGACATTGATTAGTTTAATAAAAAAATTGGGACGTTATGCATTTGGGAATGATAAAAGTTTTCTCCTTCTCGTAATATAGATTTCATCGAAGTGAAATATTTGCATTCTCATTTATTTTCATTGTTTAGAGTCAGTCAAAACATCATTTAGTCAATGCCATTTTCCTCTTGAGTAAGCAACAACCTTAAAATCAAGCGCTGAAATAAAATTTATCAGACATTTTTATATTTTCTGGTAGCAAACCTACATTAGCTTAGGTCGTAGGGATTTGGAATAGGTGTGAAAGATAACTTTCCAAAGTTGTAAACAAACATATAATATTGAGTTAGGGAGCGGTGAAATCCATTTACTACATTTTTTCATGGGAAGCCCTTCTAATACAAGGGTCAATCACGAGGTCGCATTAGGGCTGACAGAGTTACTCACCCTGCTTTGTTGGTATTAGTGTAGAGATTGCACATATTATTGGGGGTCACTTGAGGGTATACCCATGATTATGTGTGGGAGCCTCTCGAGTTGATTTAGGGCTAGATACCCTCCCTTTGCATGTGTATCAGACTGTCGACTATTTCCCCAGACATCATTGTTGTAGTTGGTAACCTTATTAGCCTATCTCTTTAGGGTCTTTACACAAGGTGAATGTGGAGGGGAAAGTCTTCACGGTACCTGGAATCGACGTTGGCCAAACTCACTCGGACTCCTCGGAGGGTATACCCACGATTATGTGTGGGAGCTTGCACCAGGGTATAAGTCCATTAATAAGGTTGTAAACGTAACTTTTCCACCTGCTTTATCTCATCCCCTCCTTACATTATTCCCGCGATGTTGGATTTCATCACCAACTAGTGTGTTCATTGTGAGAAGGTTTTGTTTGTTTTCTTTCTTCCTATATTTTTAGCGTGTGTTGTTTATTTTTCCTAGCAGACTCTAGGTTAGATCTTTGTTTAATGGCATCAGTTCCCAAAAATACCAATGGATCAACCCCTACTCAGGGAGAACCTTTTGTTTTTCCTTCTTACAAAAAACGTTGGTCCTCCTTACATCGCTACTTTGAGCCTTCCATGTCTCACAATTGGGTTACCAGTATGGTTTTTTTCCACTCCGGTAATCTCAAATGTAGCAAGTGCTTCATATGTAAGCACACCACCCACACATCAACCTCATGTCAACCTTTCTCCTTCTTCACCCCTCAGGTCTCCTTTCCTTTCTCCTTATTCACCTAGTGAAATCTCTAAAGTGAGTAGCCAGGTTGATAAGAAGAAGAAGAAACAGAAAGAGAAGACAAAGAAGAACCAAAAAGGGACCAAGCCTCCAACTACATCAGATGTTGAATCCAAGAAACCAGATATTGTTAATCATACCGGGAGTGTTGGTGAGGTCGATAAGATTAAAAAAAAGAATGTAAAACCCAAATTCCCTTGCAGGATTTGTAAGGGTGACCACTTTATGAGGGATTTCCTTGGTCTTTCCAAGGTCATAGAAATGTAGTATTTTGTGTCATCGACACCTGCTAGACATGTTGGTGACACCCTGTCAACTAGTGACATTAAGGTTGGTAAGAAGAAGACAATTGTCAAGTTTCCTTGCATGTTATGTGAAGGTAATCATTACTCCCACCTTTTTCCTCGTATATACGAGGCTTCTTACCTTTTGTAAAAGCTTCAAATTTGAACTGATTATCGTAAGATTTCTCCCAACCCATCATTAGTTGATGGACTAGTCAATCCATTTCCATCCTCGGCCAGTCCAGTTGATTAGGTGGTCAATCTAGTTTCATCCTCGGTTGAACCACTAA
Source organism: Picea engelmannii (assembly GCA_009831015.1). NCBI lineage: Eukaryota > Viridiplantae > Streptophyta > Pinopsida > Pinales > Pinaceae > Picea > Picea engelmannii. The sequence goes on along the minus strand of ML787139.1, from coordinate 610,540 downwards.
CCAAAGTAGTTGATCTAGTTCCGTCATCGGTCAACCCCACTCTTCATATACAGAGTGAACCTAAAGTGATTGATCCATTCCCTTCATCGGTCAATCCCACCCTTCATCTGAAGAGTTCCAAAGTGGTCGATCTAATTCCATCCTCATTCGATCCCACTCTCTCGTTAGAGAGTGAAATCCAAGTGGTCGATCTGTTTCCATTTGTCAACCCTATTCTCCCCTTCGAGAATAAAACCCAAGTGGTCGATCTGATCCCATCATCGGTCGATCCTACTCTCCCTCTAGAGATTAAACCTGATACTACCCATGTTTTTCTTGTTGATACAGAATCTACCGTGCTAGGGGAAATTCTTCCTTCTCCCGCGAAACCCCCTCCAAGTAATGAGGCCATCCTTTTTTATTGGGGTGCACTAACTGGACCTAGTCTTCCCTCTCACATTCCTTTCAATATTATAGTACAGGTTTGTGTTCGGGACGTTCCTCAGATGTTGATATATGAAGGTGCATCTGTTAGTATTTTATCCTCTATTTCTTGGCAAGCTTTCGGTTATCCTCAGCTTGTACTAGTTATGCAGAATCTATTATATTTTAATATAATAAACAACCACCCTTTAGGATTCCTTCCTCAGTTTCCCATAACTTTGGGAGGGAAAACTATATGTATTGATTTTATGGTAGTCCAGGACCCCTTGGATTTCAATTTACTCCTTGGGCGAGATTATTTCTATGCCATGAAAGCTATTGTGTCCACTTTTTTTTTGTGTGATATATTTCCCTCATGATGGAAGAATTGTGGCTATTGATCAAATTTCATGCATTGGTATTGACTTTATTACCAACCCAATGACCTCCCTAAATGGTTCTTATATGAAGACGGCATCGCCCCCGCCATAGGTCAATTATGTGGCATTATCTCCCATGCCTTCAAATTCTGATGAAGATGAACCTCTCACTGTAATCTCAACCTATTATGACTTATATCCAGTAGTTGACATGGTGATTTCTTCGATAGGGCTAGTAGAGAATGATCTCCTTACCCATATTGTGGTTGTCAACATGTATTCCTTCCAAAGTGATTTTCTTCCATCTAGTGAATATATCTTGGACGCCATGATTATCGTTTGTCCCTTGACATGTATTCCTTCTAGAGAATTGTCCTCTTGGAAGCCATGATCAAGGAGAGGTTATGAGCATTGTTTCGCTTCTCTGTGGAAAGCTCATTAAAAAATGAAATAGAGGTCTTGAGCATAGTTTTCCTCTCTGTAGCAAGCTCATTAAAAAATGAAACAAAAATATGGGGACTGAACCCGGAGCCTTGAACATAGTTCTTTTTCTGTGACAAGCTCGTTAAAAAATGAAACAATCACCTCTCTCTTCGAGTCAAGTCTTTTTTTAGGTCTCGTATTTGAACCTTCATTTCATCCACCCTTATCCTTTTTCTCCATCTATTACAAAAGTTGGTGACAACCTCAAAGGTGGTGAATGAATTGAAGCTTGGGGGGGCATGTCTCCAGCCTTTGATTATCATTCTGGAGTTAAGTCAAGTCACTATATTTTCAAGCTAGGGGCAGAGTACCAACCATCCATGGGTATCCCAACCTTTGGAAATTATGTTGGGAATTTACAAGGATAGTTTAATTTTGTTTCAAGCTTGTGTGAAAATGAAACCAATACCGAGCTTAGTCTTTGTTCTTTCTCGTTCTCATAAATACATGAGAATGTAACCGAGTATAATTTTATCACTTTTTTGGACTCATAAAGGTTATTCGAAAAAGGAACCCCCTGGAGTCTCCTTTAAGCTCTTTTCAGAATCTCTAAACATGAAAAGATTGTCGAGTGATATTGCTTCTTTTCACACTCATTAAAAGGTTTGAAAGGGCGTCTTTCGAGTGGTAGTTTATCTCTTTTTCGGCCTCGCGAGACTAAATTTATTAAAAAGGACAACCCTGGAGTCACCTTTAAGTTGTTTTCATATTCTCTAAACATGAAAAACCACCAAGTTTTCCTTCTCTGGACTTGTTAAAAATTATACAGTAAAGGACCCATATGGGAATGAACCCTTACTTCTTCCAGTTCGTTAAACAAAGGAAGAGGAACTTACCGAAGGTGATTTATATCGAGCATTTTTTACCCTACTCGAGCTTGTTAAATTAAAAAGAGGTACTCATCTATCTAGGTGGGGGAAACAAAATTGAAGGAAGTGGGTCAAGTTTTTTGAGAATCCTTTATGGAAGCTTTTGTCGCCCTTGAACATGGCACCTGTTTGCATCTCATCTTACAGTTGGATAATCTTCTTGTCTTTGAGTCATACCAATTCCATGTGTCACCATAATTTTTCGTCCAGATGAAGAGTTCTCTTATTGTCATCATTACATTTTGGTACTCGTCGAGTCAATGTTGTTAAGTCAGTTGTCGTGCCTCATCATGTTCAAGGGAAGTTTCTCTTCAAACCATCCATATGAAATATTATCAGTTTCCATTTCATATGTCAGTCCATATTAATTTAATTCACCATATTACATCACTATCCTATGTCAGTTTTGTGTCGTTGATGGGTGATACATCAAGGCCCTCCTTCAACGAGTATTTTCTTGTCGAATTCAACACATCATCTAGGAATTAGACTTAGAAACCAGTTAGTACCTTGGGACCTAGATGTCTCAATGGAAGTCCACCTCACCTCTGACAATAGGTTTACATCATTGACCTCTAATCGGATGATTCCATGAATGTTCAACTTCAACTCATTTATTCACATTCGTTGGATTCTACTAGGGTACCTTGGGAGTCATTGAAATCATTGGTGATTTCCCTCGCACTTGTTAACGGTTTACCTCAATGACCAGTAATCAAGTGGTTTCTACCATGTTTGACATCAAAACATCTATTCACATGGCTAGATTCATACCACATCGGGATTGGTAAGAAGACCCTGGTTTGAGTGTTCACTTTGATATCTACTTTACCCAGGCTGTGAAAGGAGATCATTTGCGCATATTGATTTATATATTGTCACATATATCCACATTGTATTGGTCTATGGCTATGTTTTATCATCTCATAGCTCCACTGTGTATTTTTCGTGGCTACAATCAGTTCATGTAATGGAGGTATGCATCCACATTGTATCTTTGGTGGCCATATCCTTAGTCAATATTTTTCATGGATNCATTGTATTGGTCTATGGCTATGTTTTATCATCTCATAGCTCCACTGTGTATTTTTCGTGGCTACAATCAGTTCATGTAATGGAGGTATGCATCCACATTGTATCTTTGGTGGCCATATCCTTAGTCAATATTTTTCATGGATCCACAGTGTATTGGTCGATGACCATGCTTTGAGTCATATCGTATTCCGAGCATAGGTATGCCTACCTCAGAAATGGAACATATATTAATTTTTTTGTTATGGTTGTTTACAGCTTCTTCCAGGTTCTCCAACTCCACACCCTTTCATTAAATATTTGTAAAGTGTTTCAGCCATAATTCTCTCTTCTGACCTCACACTTTAGGGGGCATTTTGTTACACATGAAATTTGCACTCCTAGGTACCTCTCCCTAATTGTCATAAAGTGTCATATAAGTGTCTCATACACATAGACATGATGGAATAACCTATGTCACAATCCCTATTCAATGTGGTGGAGGGATATATTACATGAAGGCCAAAATATCAAGTGCACATGAATTATTATTAATATTCATGAAAAAGAAATTAATTAAGTGTGAGAATCAAGTGCACATGAATTATTATTAATATTCATGAAAAAAGAAAGTAATTAAGTGTGAGAATCCACCTCACACTTGGTTTCCTATTTTTTAGGGAAGGTGGAGGATCTCATGGATGGTTGAAATATTTCCTCCTTAAAATCCTTGAGAAATATTTCCTCCCTAAAATCCTTAAGAAATATTTTCTCCCTAAATATATTAGAGATCCCTTCTTTAGTGGATCTGATGAGAGATCCTCTCCATGGTGGTTAAGCCTCCAAATCCTATATAATGAGGGATTTCTATGGAAGGGGGGAGGCATGGAGAAGTTTAAATATACAAAACTTATGATCTCATAAGGAAGGAAGCAATTGGAGGTATCAAACTTATGGTATTGGGAGCTTTGTGCAAGGGCTGGACGAGGAGGACTTGGAGAGGTTGTTGTGACTTCATCAATGGTTTGTAAGTATCTCTTTTGAGTTCTCATTAATACATGTGCTTGGCATGTTTCCTTCAAGTTGGTGTACATTTTCATGGGCTTGTCTCTTTGGATAAATCTAGTTTTAAACTAATCATGGTAGAATAGGAAGTATGCTTTGTCTTCGTGGTTTATTGGACTGCAAGACTTGTTCAAAGGATTAGAGATCAAGGCTCAACTTGGAATGAGCGAGGAAAAACTTCGTAAAAAGGTACTATTACTTTCTTCCTCTTCTCTATTGATTATCTTATCTATGTTTAAAGGAAATTTAGTGTTCAACGTTAGCACTTTTCTGTCTTGGTCATAGGGGTCTAAGATCCAAGAGGGAATTCACCTGTCCGTAGAGAGATTTTCCTAAAACACCTATTCACTCTGGGACTTTCATACTTTGACCAACCCACTCTCCTATGCACACATAAGAGTTAATATTCATGCACTTTACCTTATATCAGATAGTTTTCGATCCTCGACACTTAGATCCAATGGATGGGATCCGTTCTTCTCCTCTGCACTCTCCTTGGTTCACTAGATGTAGATCTGATGGTATAGGCTCCTTTCCTCAACCGATCTAATGGTTTTTGTCGCTCCTCCTCCTAAGATTTTGACCTTTTCCGACTTGGAATATTTTTTTTAGTGTTCAAAGGTTTCGGCCTTTGAACTTTCTCCTATGGACCCAGCTATCTGGATCTCTCTTTACGCTTTTGAATGCGTTATCGCTTTTGAGCTTTAGGACTTGGAATAATTCTATGTCCTAAGCGCTCCTTGTGTTATCTCTTCTAAGCTTTTCGATTTACTCTGTATCCTAAGGGTATCGACCCTTCTATTTCATTTTGAAGGAAAACTTTGTGCTCTCTTGGAAACCTTCCGCTCAATGCACACCTTGCAGATATTTTCTACAGAGTGTTCAGCAACTCTGTGAGTATATTTCTCTGATACTCTTCTCCCTGAACTCAAAAAATGTTTCTCTCTGTACACACTTGCACATGCTCGATGCCCACCTAGAAGAGATCTACAAAGTTATCAGTAACTCTGGTTCTTTCTGAACTCAACACAAATTTCTTCTTGTGCACTCCTTGCACTTCTACTAATGAAGGTTCCATGTTATCTCTCTTGAGCTTCTCTGAGGTTAACTCACATCTGTCAACGCACTCCTTGCAGACAATGTGCACTCCTTGCACTCAAAAATCAAAGAAGAGAAACAATTGAAACCTATACAATACTTCACCAATTCATACATTCAAACAATGAATGACATATAAAATCACAACAATAAACAAAAATACATAAACACACCATATGGAGGAAAAATTGCTTTTCTCTTGTCTCTATGTGTACAAAACCTGGACTGTGATAGTGTCCCAGTTCTCTCAATCTCTCCTAATATAAATCTATCATGAGTTATGATTCTTCTATCAGACCTCTCTCGAGTTATTCTTCTCCTATCCGACCTCTCTACAAATATCTCTCTCTCTCTATCTTTTACAAAAGAGGGCTCTATGAGCTTATCCTCTCCACCGCCTTAGTGCTATCAATGTATCAGTTACGAAAACATACTTCCTACGACTCATTAGATAAATGTTTATCCAGAACTGACTACGATCTGGACCTACTACAGGCAACCATTTAAGGAAACCCTATCCACTACTTGTACAAAGGTAAGGCTTGGAATTTATCATCCTTACAATGCAAAATCCATATAGGATCATATTTCAAATTTAAAAATGGGAGGGTCATTGCCTCTCCTTCTCTAAAATGCATGTTGATGTGCTAGAATGCTGGCTCGTTACTGAGGTGGAGCGATGCTCCTGCATCATACTCCACTTCTATGAAAACTTCTTGAGCTCCTGCTCATGACCTTCCCAGCTCTATTGAAATCCACCTGGATCCCAAACTCTCTTCTAGAGTTGTCCTCTTACTCCTCTCTAGCTATGTCGATGTTGTTGTTTTTGCTGCTACTTCTTCTTTTGTTTCTTCCCTGCTGCTATTGTAGGTTCTCCTCTGTTCATCTTACCTTTGTTGACTACTCCTTGTATTGACCTCAAAATTAGCTTCCTTATCACCTTTATCACCCTATCCAACTGCTCTAGTGGTTGGCTCTTCTTATTCAGTATTATCGGCTACAATTCTTCCTTATCAGTGGGTAGATCATCTTGATCCCCCATATCATTTTATTATTCTTTTGTGGCATTATCTTGCCACCCTATTGCAAGTTCCATTTCTATAGTCTCATCATTTAGCTACTCCTCAACTTCCTCCTCTGACAAATTAACTTCTATCATCTCCTCTTGCGTTGGTTCGACTTGAGCTTCCTCCAACTGTTCCTTTGATTGGTATGCTCCTCCATCTGCTTCCAACTTGACCTGTCGGATGTGAAATCTTTGCAACATTACCCTTCTCTCTAGGTCTTCCAATTCCTCATACAGCTCACCAAAATCCATGTTTTTTGTTTCCTCCTCTGCTGCAGACTTCAGTGCTACAGTCATCTCCTGTTCAACTTACTGGCTAAAAATTTTGAGCAATTCAGATGAATTCTCTTCTCCTTCTATTGGGGTAGACATCAGTGTCTGCTCCATTTATTCCTCTTTGACAATTTATGTTGGTTTTATTTCTTCTTCTGTTGTTGCACCTTCATCATGTGCATTGGCCTCTACTTGGTTTCTTGGTAGGAATGTCTTGATCCCTCCAATAATCAGAATGCTCCTCTGATCCTCCTCTTTGATGGTGGAAGTATTTAACTTCTCATCATATTCATTCACATGGTCTACAAATCCACATGAATATTCACCTATCAATGCTTCTTGCTGACATGAAATCACTTCTAAGCTCCTGATACTTTCTGACAGACTCATTTCTTTCCCCCTGCCCACCTGGCAATTTGGGACTTCTTTTCTACCCACCTGGAAGTCTATGAGATCAATCGATCCCATATCATTTTCTACCTAGAAATTTGTACTTTCATCAATGCTCCTCTAACAGTATATGAGACCTTCCATTGATCTCTTTCCATTTCCCACCTGGCAACTTGAAAGTCCATTTCTAACCACCTCATAGTTTATGAGATCTTTAACTGATCTCACCTCCTCCTCATCACTGAGGTGTCTCCAAATTTTTGGTTCATATATGTCAACCATCTCCTCCTCTATGTCACTGAGGTTTTTACAATGCCTCCACCCCCTTTTCAACCCTTATTGTTGCTTTCAGGCCAACAACTTTTTAACAAGCCATTTTACTTTCCTGTTCAGAGGACATTCGTACCTCCAATGTACCTTTTCCTCCTACTGCATCCTCAATGCTAGTTGTTCCATCCTTGCTCTTATCTCATTAAGCTCCAGATCCATCTCTGGATTTGATTTCTACTTTTGGCCTTCTCTTTGACCACGTTCATGGCCTTCATTATCCATTTTCACCTTCTACTTGCCCTCTTGGAAAGCTATGGAATACTCTACATCTGAGAGCATATCCATCTTCTTTTACAGCTCGCCTGGTTGTTTAAATTTTTTCTATTGCACAGATGCAACAACCTTCTCACAGAGCATCAGTACTCTATCTTCCTTTCACCTGTTGTCTACATGAAAATTTGAACATCTGATATCATCTAATGTTACCAGACTATCTCCTTTCACCATCTCTCTCTTTCTCATTCACCTAAAATATACAGATGAAATTCAAGATTTGATACCACCTGTTATCAGAGCATCTCTTGTCACCATCTCTCCCTTTTCCTATTATATACAAGAAAAAATTATGGCTCTGATACCACTTGATGCATCCCCCCTACCCTCCTGGGGTTTGCGACCTCCCGGTCTAGGATCTTTCTAATTTTTAGTCAAATTGACTCTTTGAGATCCTGATTGAACCCAAATCAATTATACACAGGCCCCCTTTTTTCCTAAGGCCTAGGTCCTATGATAACCATGACCTTTGTTTACATGCTTGGGTTGCTCTTCACTTTGCGGGTGCTAGCTCCTTTTCACTAGCCCCTTCTTTCATATGTCCCTAGTCTATGACCCGATAGCGGGTGAAAGAAAGAGTGGTTTTAGACCAACCTGCTTTTCGCCCTGCAATTTACCTCCATCTTCCATTTATCTCTTTATTAAAACCATGGTATAAATTGTGGCCCACTCAAGAAAAATTAAAACTCGAGCAAGCCATGGCCCCACAATCCTTATTATCCGTTGATCTCTTTCACCTCGGCGATGATCCGTGATCAACGGTTGTGATTTATCCTCCTATTCATGCCTTATTTCCTCCTTCCACTCATGATCCCTGATATTCACGATCTGTCGACACGTAGCTCCCTCCCAAATTAACGAATGTTGTTGATTTTGGGTTTCCGGCCTTCGGGAGTTTCAAATCTCAACTGTCTTCTTTCCTCTACATGAAAATCTTCTGGAGTGGAAGAGATTTTGACACATGTCCCTTTAAATATGTAGCTAGGATCTCCTCCATGAATTCGGGCTTTGGGAATCTCAATTCTCAAACCTCTGCTACCTCTGACTGGGTATCTCCCAGAGTGGAATATCTATTGACACATATCCCCCCCAATCAACTGTTATTCTCCCGCTTTGGGACTTTGGTCTCCTCAACCAGATCAATGGTCCTATGATTCCCTCCTTGATCAATGATCGATATCTCCTTTGGGTCTTCGAACTTTCCCCCCCCCCTCGCTTTCCTCCATAATTCTAGATCTCGCACTGTGTGTCCACCTTCACATCAACAATTATCGTCACTTTGGATTTTTGGGCTTCGAAAATATCAAATGTCAAACCTTTCCTTCCTCCATACGTCAAACTTCCAAAGTTACTAATCCACTGACACGTGTCCACCCTAGATCAATGACTGCGATCCCTTCGCATCTCCCGTGATCTGACGACTATGAATTACTTTAAGGATTCACCCGAAGTTCATAGATTTAAACCACATCTCCTCTAGATTGGATGACCCAGATTCACTTCGGGTCTTCGGGTTTCGAAAGTTTCAACTTTCAACCAAAACTCAAATGCAACTTACCAGAAAACTATGATATGCCACCATGTGTCCCTCTCAATCTAACGGTCCAGATCTCTTTGGCTCTTCAGTGATTTGTCACTACGGCTCTTTGGGCTTCAGAAATCTCAGTTCTCAACCAAAACTCTGGTACAATTTACCCAGAGCTCGTGATCTATTGACAAGTGTCCCCTTGCATATCCATGACTCTTGGCTCTTCGGCTATTTGGGTTTCAGGAGTTTCAACTTCTATGCACTCATTCCTCCCCAAGTACTTTCACCCAAAACTTTGACCTTCCACCACCTATCACCCTCGATGATGGATGGTCCCTATTCACTTCGGTACTTCAGGACTTCGGGACTTTGACCATTCCACTCTCCTATGCGCACATAAGAGTTAATGTTTTTGCACTTTACCTTAGATCAGATGGATGTCGATCCTCTGCACTCAGATCCAACGGATGGCCTGCGTTCATCTCCTCTGTGCTCTCCTTGGTTCACTGTACATATATCTGATGGTATAGGCTCCTTTCCTCAACCGATCTAGCAGTTGTTGTCACTCCTCCTCTTGAGATTTTGACTTCTTCCGACTTGGAATATTTTTGTCAATGGTCAAAGGTTTCGGCCTTTAAACTTTCTCTTGTGGACCCGACTATCTGGATCTCTCTTTATGATTTTGAATGCATTATCCCTTATGAACTTTAGGACTTGGAAGAAGTTTATCTCCTACACGCTCCTTGCATTATATCTTCTGAGATTTTCTGTTTACTCAGTCTCCTAAGGGTCTCGGCCCTTCTGTTTCCTTTCAAAGGAAAACTTCGTGCCCTCCTGGCAACCTTCCTCTCAATGCACACCTTGCAGAGATTTTATACAGAGTGTTCAACAACTCTGTGAGTATCTTTCTTTGATACTCTTCTCCCTAAAATCAACAAATATTTCTCTCTGTACACACTTTCACCCGCTCGATGCCTGCCTAGAAGAGCTCTACAGAGTTCTCAATAACTCTGGTTCTTTATGAACTCAATAGAGATTTCTTCTTGTGCACTCCTTGCACTTTTACTGATGAAGGTTCAATGGTATCTCTCCTGAGATTCTCTAAGGTTAAATCACCTATGTCAACGCACTCCTTGCAGACAATGTGCACTCCTTGCACTCAAAACTCAAAGAAGAGAAACAATTGAAACTTATACAATACTTCACCAATTCATACATTCATACCATGAATGGCATAAAAAAGAATAAAATTAAACACAAATACATAAACAGACCATATGCAGGAAAATTTCTTTCCTATTATCTCTGTGTGTCCATACAGATGTTTACAAAAAATGGACTGCGACAGAGTCCCAGTTCTCTCAATCTCTCCTAATCTAACTCTATCCTGATTTTTGCTTCTGCTATCATACCTCTCTCGATTTCTTCTTCTCCTATCCGACCTCTCTACAAAGATCTCTCTCTCTGTCTGTTACAAAAGAGGGCTCTACGATATTATACTCTCCACCTCCTTAGTGCTATCACTGTCTCAGATATGGCACCATACTTCCTACGACTCATTACATAAATGTTTATCCAAACCTGATTACGATCTAGACCTTCTACAGGCAACCATTTAAGGCAACCCTATCCACTACCTCTACAAAGGTAAGGCTTGGAATTTATCATCCTTACAACACAAAATCTGTATATTTTCATATTTCAAATTTAAAAATGGGAGGGTCAATGCCTCTCCTTCTCTAAAATGCCTGTTGATGTGCTAGAATGTTGGCACATTGTTGAGGTGGAGCGATGGTCCTACATCAGGATCCAAAGGGGAAAAGGGAAGAAAAGGGGAGAAATGCACATACTGCACAAAGTATTCCATCTAGAATCTGCATGCATGCAAAAACAAATAGATATAATGAATCAAATACTTCATAAAAAAAACCTTGGAGATCGCATCCCCGATGGGTGCTAAGAAGAAGAATCCAAAAGATCAGAATCCCAAGAAAGGAAATTCTAGCCATGCCTTGATTGCCATCAACTCCTCTCTCGATAATTGGATCATATATTTAGGAGCATCACATCACATGGTTGCCTAAAAATAAGTATATTATTCATTGGATGCATGCAAATTTCCTCCTATTCTAATGGGGGGCAAGTCTTATGTCGAATTCATTGGCAAAGGAAGGATTGAACTCACAAACAGAAGCTTCGAGAATGTGTTGCATGTTCCCAAACTTTATGTCTACCTTCTCTCCTTGTATCAGATGATGAATTCTGGAATTGGAAAGAAAGTCATATTCACACCAAATTTTGTTGACATCTATGACATGCAAACCAACTCCAAGGTTTCTACCAGTGAGGTAAATCATAAGTCTAGATTGTATACATTTTCTGAATTCATTGAATCTGATTCTGCTTTACTTCTTACTCATGCTGATGAAAGTTGTAGGATATGGTAAGAAAGGTTTGGACATTTGAATTTCAGATACATGCAACAAAATAGCAAGAAAATATTGGTTGATGGTCTACCATACATCCATTTCTCCAAGGGAGTATGTGAGGGATGTGTTCTCGGAAAACATCCTCAAGAGAAATTCGACAAAGGAAAGTCTCAGAGAGATTATGCGCCTTTAGATATGATCCACAGTGACCTTATGGGTCCTTTTCCACATCCATCTATCAGCAAAGTGAGGTTTGTTCTCATTTTTATTATGATTTCTCACGTTTTACATGGATCTACTTTCTCAGGAAAAAATCTAAGGTCGTTCAACACCTCAAAGATTTCAAATCCCTAGTTGAGACACAGTCTAGAAAGAAGATCAAAGTCCTCCAAATTGATAATGTGGGAGATTATTTCAATCATGAGATCCATAATATTTCCTGTGAGGCAAGGATTTAGTTGCAGCACACAGTTCCCTATACTCTGCAGCAAAACGGAGTTGTTGAGTGGAAAAATAGATCTCTAAGGAGATGGCATCTTGCATGTTGCATGCAAAGTCACTACCACGGAGACTATGGGATGAAGCACTTAATTGTGCAACATACCTCCAAAACAAATCTCCCCATAGATATGTCAAGGATAAGACCCCCTACGAGGCTCAGAGCGGACTCAAACCGGAAGTGACCCACTTTCGTATTTTTGTTTCACTTGCATGGACCCGGATTCCCTCTGAAAAGAGGAAGGCTCTTGATCCACAGAGAACTAAGTGTATTTTTGTTGGATACTCCAATGGTGTGAAGGGATATAGGCTTATTGATTTTTCCTCAAACCGGCTCATCATCGAGCGTAGTGTCCAATTCAAGGAAAGTGTCTTGCATGCACCTCAGCAGCCACATGCAGACACCTTCATTCTTCCACCTGACCAAGATTATGAGCATGCACATGTTGACTCTTCTTCGGATGAGAGTTATGATTCAGAGGACTCAGATGATTCAGATTCAAAGTTAGTACAATCAGATGCAGATTCATAGCATCTAGATGTAGTTGCAGAGCCATAACAGAGGCCCAAGTGGGCACATACTACTCTTCAGGATGCAGGGGATATCATTGGTGATCCAACCGATACTAGGAGCACTCAATCTGATTTCAAGGAGCCGCCTATTGCACTCACTTCCACTGAACCATTTCCTTCCAAGAATATTTTCTTGGTTCAGTATTCAAATCCACAGTATTCTAGCGAGGCTTTTGTAAATCCCTTTTGGGAATCCTCCATGCAGGAGGAGTACAACTCCCTCCTCAAGAACCATACTTGGGATCTGGTTCCCCTTCCTTCCAGGAGGAAAATTGTTAGATGTAGATGCGTCTACAGGACCAAGAGCGTAGTGGATGGACAGATTAGCAGATACAAAGCTAGGCTTGTTGCCAAAGTCTTTCAGCAGGTTCATGGTATTGACTATGATGAGACCTTTGCTCCAGTAGTGAAGATCGATTCCATATGATTGGAACTTGCCATTGTGGCATCCAATGGATGGGAAGTCCATCATATGAACATGAAAAATGTATTTCTTCATGGTGATCTCTCTGAGGAGATGTATATGGAGTAGCCCCAGGGATTTATGCAGGACTCATCTTTGGTCTGTCAACTGAAGAAGTCCCTTTATGGCCTCAAGTAGGCTTCGAGGGAATGGTATGCCAAGAGGGACTCCTACCTATTTTCACATAACTTTGTATCTTGTAAATCAGACCCGAATGTCTACATGCTCAGGATGGTTGATTCACTTCTACTTTTAGTTATGTATGTTGGTGATTTGTTGATCATTGGTTGCTCGACTTCAACGATTTTTGCAGTCAAGAGGATTCTACCTGACAGGTTTTTGATGTCGAACATGGGTCTGCTACACTTCTTCCTTAGACTCGAGATCAGTTAGGATGCATTAGGAATCAAACTATATCGGCTCAAGTATGCACGAGATCCTTGAGAGATTTCACATGATAGACTGCAAGTCTACTCCGACTCCAGGAGTCAAACTTGAGGATGGAGGGGAGACTCCATTGGTTGACAACATATTGTACAGACAACTAGTGGGGATCTTGTTGTATCTCACACACTCTAGACCATACCTCTCCTATGCAGTTGGTGTAGTTTCCAGGTTCATGCAGGAGCCGCATGAGCTACATTGGAAGGATGCAAAGTGTATCCTTTGATACATACAAGGAACCATCACCTTTGGGATTCATTATGCATCCAGACTCTACATTAGATCTCATCGGGTTTAATAATTATGACTGGGCTGACAATATCACTGATCGCAAGTCCACATCTGGTTACTCACTCAGTCTTGGTTTTGGGCCAATATGTTGGTCGAGAAAGAAGAAATATGCCATCGCTCTATATTTAGTCGAGGAAGAGTACAAATAGGTAGTTAACATAACCATTCACGCTATGTGGCTACAACATTTTCTCACTAAGTTGAGAATTCAGTTTCATTGGTCGATTGTCATTTGGTGTGACAACCAAAGCACTCTAAAGTTCTGGAGAGATCCAGTTCTGAGGCAGTGGATGAAGCACATCGATATCCACATGCACTACATCCGGGACTTAGTAAATGAGGGGATTATTGACCTACAGTTTTATCCTTCAATAGAACATACGACATACATCTTCACCAATACCTTCACTAAGCAGAAGTTCCATTCTCTATGAAGTCGTCTTGGAGCGAAGGACACAGTTGCCTAACAACTGTAGTTCTTACTTTTACATACATTGTACCTTGAGGGGGGGGGTTTCCCATGATTTTTTCCCTCTTTCCTCACTTTATTTCAGTGTATCTTTTGTATTTGGGTACCTAACATGGCCTCGTTGTCAGGACCCATTCTTTATTTTCACCATAGTGATGTTCAGGGGGTGTGTTGGAGTTACTTCACACACACCTAGGATTTTTTTTTCCTAAGTTTTTTCCTTGTTTATTAGTCATTATTAGTCATTTATCCAATCTCCTATTTTTTAGGAGAGAATATTCCACCTGGAGAATATTCTCTTCAGGTTGACTAGTTGAGTTGAGTCTAGATGTTGCATTGGTTTTATCACCATGGAACATTGGGATCATCACCATGCTAATGCGCACTTGCCTTGGGATCATCACCAGAATGGCACATTACCCTTGATTCCTTGATTTACTCCTCACTACACTCTGTTTAGTCAGTTAACTGAAGACTGGTTGACTAGTTAACTCAGCTAGGTGGTAGTTCACTCTCATAACTGCCTGAGAGACTAGACTAGGTAGTAGTTCAGTCCTGTAACTTCTAGTGTGTGTCCATATCACTCTAGACCACCACCATGGTGCATTGGTTCTCCTCCAGTGCGCATTCATTGATTTATACAAAGTATATCATGTGTAAATTATTCATTTTTCATTACGGTTAATGAGAATTCTTCCATTCTTTCTCTCCTTCTTCTTCTTTCTAAATTTCTCTCTGCAAATGTGTGTAGTAATTTCTAGCTATATCTATTCTATGCAGGTTCAAAACATTTACAAATTGTATGTTTCCATGTGTGTCCAATGTTGATTTTCCATGTGTCATGACCTCATTCATTTCCATGTGTCATATTCTCATTCGTGGGTTTTCATTCCTTGGAATATCTTTGAGAATTTGGCTAAGTATGGGAGATGGGACAAGAGGGGAGGAGGGAAAATTGTGGGTAGTGGAAGTCGAGGGGTTAGTTTTTAGGCTACGGGGATAGGTTGGAGGGTTGGGGAGTGAGGTGAGTAAGGAAGTGAGGGATGGTTGGTGTCCGCCCGCACCCAAACTATACTACTTTTAAAAAAAAAATAAGTAGGGAGAGGGTAAGGAGATGAGAAGGGGCAGGGGTAATTTTTAGGTGGTGGAGGGATATGGGTGATGTAGGGTGATGTAAGAGGGAAGGTAAAGTGTAGGAAGTGGATTTAGGATGATGGAGGGTTCGTAGGGATGGGAAGGTGAGGAAAGTGAGGAGATGAGTCCACCAACCCATTAACCCGATGAGGAGATGAGTAGTTAGGGGGAAAGGGGAGAAATCTAGATGACGAAAATGAGGGAGGAGAAATGTAGATAGCAGGAGAAGGGGTGAGGAAGGTGAGGGGGAAGCGTGAAGGAGTGTGGTGAATGTCTGCCCCCACCATAGATTGAAATATGGCTTGAAATATGGCTAAGTATGGGAGGATAAGGGATATGGGAGTGGAGAGGGTGGAGAGATAAGGAGAAAAATGGTTTAAGTGTTGAGATGGATAGACGTGAAAGGTGAGAGAAATAAGTTATGAGAATACTTAACCAAAATCCAAAAAAGGATATAAGAACATGATACTTAGAAAGATTCTTCAAAATTGGATCTATGGACCAGATATTGAATAACTTAGGCATACCGAAAAAAATTTATGATCTAAAAAATGTGTGGCGAAGCTGAGACTAAGGGTTGCAGAATGAACTTATAAAAGTTCAAAAATGTCTTCTTTTAATATCAAATATTTTATTAATCAAAGAGAAGAAAAATATAGATGACCAAATTTTGGTCAACAATTTGCTCCAACTGCAGGACAATGACTCCTGTGGATTGGTCATAACACTAGAATCTCAATACCAGTTACCTTCTCCATTGGGCTATGGATTCATATTCAAAGTAAATTCATGAAATTCTTCTTTCATGGAGTTATCTTCAAATTTCAACATCCACTTAGCAATTGCTTTATTGCGAAAAAAATTGACTAAAAAAATAAACTATGTACATACATGATATACCTACCATAAATTACTTGAAAGAAAGGGGAACCTTAGGTATAGGAAGATTTCCAATGGATAAATTCAATCATCCAATTGACTTGTGAAATGGGCTCCTGCAGTAAGAAAAAGATTAGGGTTGCTACTAATAAATCAAGAGCCTGAAAATCAGGAGCATGCTCAAAATGTACCACGATGGGATCGGGAAATGTGTGCAGAAAACTTGTTTGCATTGGTAGGATGACAATGCTTTCTAACCAATATTCAATATAATCTGTTGTTGGCTTCCCAAGGGTGTTTCTATCTTCAATCAAATGAGAAATTTATTTCTTGAAAATATTCTCTTTTTCTTCTCTCTCCACATTCAAGATTCTTGTTTCATTGGCGATGACTTAGTAATGTTCTTCTTCTATGAAATGACTATATTCTTTGTTCTCAAAATTGTTTTCTTCCACCAATTCTTTTTTATTTTGGCTGAATTATTCTTGCATATTTGGTGGAGAATCTTTAATTTCTTCCTCACAAAAGTCTTGCATTATTTCACGATATTCTTCTTCTGAATCATTCATTTCATCTTTTTGTTTCCATGTGAGAGAGGGTGGGTGGGAAACAACATATGGAATGAAACATTCAATAAAAAAAGTTTATAGTACATCTCAATTGGTAATGATTCCAGGAGGAAATGAACTATATCATTCAACATCATTCCCACATAGAGTTTGCAAGAATAATCTACATGTAACATTATCTTTAGAGAGATTGAAAATTTCACATGCACATTGGAATCTAAACAAATGTTGCGCTGCATCCTCCAAAGCATTCCCAAATAATGTAGAAAAGTTTCCATAGAAATATCGAGCATCTAAAAATTTTCTTCTGGTAGATTTAGAGGGCCTCTATGTAGTCACCTTCTTCTTTGGGAAGTTATTCCTTTTGATTCATCTCTTGAAGCCATTGATGGGATTGATGAAGAATATAAAGGAGCATTATGAAATGAATGAAATCCTTCATTTTAAGTTTCTCCAATGGAGTTTCTAGGGAGTTCATTGTCCCTAATCTTTGGTGCTTCTCATTTCTTTTTTAAATTACAAAAAAGGTGACCCATGCTTAAAATAAGCAGAAATTTTCTTGAATCTTGTTTTTGAAACTTTAAGCCATAAAGATATTTGGTTCTTCAATCTGAACTAAATCAAGGCCTCAAATTTATTAAAAATAAGTCGTATCCCAGTATGGTCGCCAAAATTGTTGATGCTTGAATCTATCAAGACCTAAATGACAACCTCATGAGGACATTAGTCCCCCTTCATTTTTAGAGAGGTGGTTCTCCTCTTTGGCTAAAAGATATATCTTGGAATACAGAGAGTTCTAGAAAGAAAACCCCAAATATTTATTGCTTGTATTTAGATGAAAATGGTTCTTCAATAACCCAATATGATCTTTATGTGCAGCAAGAAGTTCTTTACAAATAAAAGATTGAAGAGGAGCTTCGACATTAGAATTAAATTGTGATAAACATCATGCAGAATCTTCTTAATAATATATAAACACATCCATATATTCTTCATGAGAAATATGAGAGAATGATTTGATCATCTCAAATAATTTTAATAGAGTACTGCAATTAGTAATAAAACAGAAATTGATAGGTCAACCTCAAATATATCATACTTAAAACTCAAAGTTACAAGATATAGTCAAAATCAACCTCGAAGAAATTCTTTGTGAAGTTTTATTCATGAAATATGTTCTTCATTACAAAAGATTTGACAACCATGTATGTGGCTACAAATAATCCATGATCATACAAGAACATTTTATAGAATAATACAAGAAAAACACTCAACAACTCAACCTTGTGCCCAACTCTGAGATTCAAGCATAAAGCTATGAGAAGTGGTGTAAAAGAATAGAAAGAATGGAGAAGATGGATATTTATTTCTTTTGATCATAAGCTTGATTATGTATCCATGGTTTTACCATATTCTTCCTCTGATTTTCTACCCTACCCCCCTGACAATACTGATTCTTGGACATTTTGATGACGCCTCTCTTCTCTTTTTAAGAAGATATTTTCTAACTACTTGAGTAGTTAGGGTTTCTCCCTTCTAGAAATTCTCGTACAAGTTTATTCTTGAAACATTCTCTTTAATTAATTCCTAATTAAATCCTCATTAATGAAATTATATCATCAATATATACATATCTAAAATGGGTCCCTTTCCCTTTTTAAGAAATTTTTTTAAGTAAACTTTTATTTTCACAATTTAATCAATTTCCCATTTAAAATAGGAGGAGTGTGTTTTAATTTTCTGGGAATGATACTCAAATTTTTATTCATGTAAATCCCTTTTTATGTGATATTCATCTTCTTGTATTTCCAACAATATAATTTTGCGCAAATCTGTTTCCTGGATCTTAAGATATGAGCTCATGAAGTTGAGTTGTCACGCAGGCCCATTAAAAATGAAGATGACTAATATTTTAATTTATGAGAAAAATATATCAACTTTCATCATTTGAAATCTATACCATCATCTTCTACGTCAAAATACCTTTCCAATGGTATAAATTTTACGTGATCCTGACACCCAGAGCTCAAGTTATGGCCTTCGCGAGATTCTGTCTCAGCCACTGTCGATCTGATGTCTTGGGGAAATCTCAACCTTTGATTTCAAATTCATTTCTCCCTCTTTGAAATTTTGAATTTTTGTTCATAAATTCTATCCAACATCCATTGGGATATTACAAATCTTCATGGTATACAATAATAAGTGTTTCATACACTTAGAAAGAAACAAAGAAGCGGAGAAATTATGGAGCTTAGAGGATTCGAACCTTGGAAAGTTGTTGAATAAAATAATAATTTTTTGGAACCCTGTCATCATCCACCTCATGCCCAATCAACACTGAGTCATTTTGAATTCATATCCCACGTGTCAGAAACTCATTAGATGCCAAATATAACCCATAATATGCCGCCATATTTCACAAATTGTATGTTGCCACATGTCTCCAATGTTGAGTTGCCATGTGTCATATTCTCATTTGTTGGTTTTCATTCCTTGGAATATATTTGAGAATTTAACTAATTATGGGAGATGGGAAGAGAGGGGAGGTGGGAAAATTGTGGGTAGTGAAATTCGAGGGGGTAGTTTTTAGGCTGCGAGGACGGGTTGGCGGGTTGGGGAGTGAGGTGAGTAAGGAAGTAAGGGATGACTGGTGTTCACCCACTCGCGAGCTATATTATTTTTTTTAAATAATAATTAGTGAGAGGGTAAGGATATGAGAGGGCTCGAGGGTAATTTGTAGGTGGCAGAGGGATAAGGGTGATGTAGGGTGATGTAAGGTGGAAGGTAAAGTGTAGGTAGTGGAGTTAGGAGGATGGTGGGTTCACAGGGATGGGAAGGTGAGGGAACTGAGGAGATGAGTCTGCGAACCCGTGAACCCGATGAGGAGATGAGTAGTTAGGGGGAAAGGGGAGAAATGAAGATGACAGAAATGAAGGAGGAGAAATGTAGATATCAAGAGCAGGGGAGAGGAAGGTGAGGGGGGAGGGTGAAGGAGTATGGTGAGTGTTCGGCCCCGCCATAGATTGAAATATGGCTTGAAATATGGCTAAGTATGAGAGGATAAGAGATAAGGGAGTGGAGAGGGTGGAGAGATAAGGAGAAAAATGGTTAAGTGTTGAGATGGATAGAGGTTAAAGGTGAGAGAAATAAGTGATGAGAATACTTAGCCAAAATTCAAAAAAGGATAGAAGAACATGATACTTAGAGAGATTCTTCAAAATTGTATCTCTTGACCAGATCTTGAATAACTTAGGCATATGGAAACAAATTTTTATTTGAAAAATGTGTGGGGAAGCTGAGACTGAGGGTTGTAGAATGAACTTATAAAATTTCAAAAATGTCTTCTTTTAATATAAATTATTCTATGCCCGCACGGGTGTAGATGGATTGGCAAGTGCCGTGTAAATGGAAGGAAATTTGTAAAATGAAGTCTCATGTTCGATTCTCACCCGGATTTACTCGTGTGCCATTCTTGTGGGCTGGGTGGTTGCACCTAGGGTTATAGTGGTAGCCGACGGGGATCGACCCTGTGTCACGTGAGTACGAGAACCGCCAGTTGTCAATTCCCCCAGTACAAAAAAAATATATATATATATTATTTTATGAATCAAAGAGCGGGAAAATATAGATGACCAAATTTTGGTCAAAACCTACTCTTATCATTGTGGTGAATGTTGTACACAACATTTATACTTGTTGTTATAACCCTAAATTGCTCTACACATGCTAACATGGCCTTGGCCCTCTTACTTGCAATTTTTGCCAAAGCACTGTTGAGTTGATCTTCTTAAAAAACCAAATTTGTGAAGATGTACGCACCTTGCACCATTATCGCCCACGTACATATGCTTGTTGCACCAATACCTCTCACGTACATACGCATGTTCTACCATTACAACCTGCATATACTTGAAAAGGTAGCAAAAAATAAAAAAAATTGCAAGGAATTCGTTGAGATTATGGGCTATTGGGTAGTTTCCCAACTAATCCACCTATTATAGCTCGTCACCCAACAGAATAACCATATTTTTGTCATATAAAAGGATGTGTTGGGGTCTCATTTCACATCTAAGAATAAGAACAGTGAAACTATGCCCGATTTCACTTCCCCTCCTTGCCTAAGATATTGCAACCCTTTTGTGAGAATTGCCTCAACATTCCCTCATTAGCCCCTTCTCCATCCATTTAACCCATTCACTTCCAAAAAAGAGATCAGAAGGTTGAGAGGAGAAGTTCATACAAGGTGCACTTGGATCTTGGTGAAGAGGAGCTTGGACCAGGTTCATGGAACGGTAGACGACTTTGATTGTAAAGGTATAATCATTGTGTTATTAATAGAAGAATTACTTTTCATATCCCAAATGATGTTGTATTGAATACTTTTGTTGATTTATGTTTTGACATTCTAACATCTAACCCTAACTTAGATATGCAATAGCATGCTTGTAGTTTTATGTCTCTCAATCTTTGGATGCAGGTCAGCCCTGGGAGGAGGTGTGCAGTCAGCATAACTTCCAAGTGTGAGGAGGTCATAACCAAACGTGGGATTAGAGGTATAGTTACCTGATCTCCTTTTCCTTGCTTTCTTCATATGAGTTTTGGTATGTTTGGGGTAGTATAGAGAATTAATTGAATTTTAGATGGTTAATCATTTTGCCTACGTTTTGAACCCTAGTGTAATCATAGGGGGGTTTTCCCACTAGAAAAATTGGCGACCATACCGGGGAAGCCTCTAGGGTTTTGTAGGGGATTTTGGGTTGTTTGATTGGTTTTTATGTCTTTCGAGTTACTATTGAGTTTTTTGAGTCTTTCAAGGGACTTTGGTCACCTTTAGGTGCCATACCATTTCTCCCTGCCATGTGAGTCTGTTTGTTTCTTTATTTTTTTAAAGAAATACAAAGGTCTATGCGTCCTACCTTGAGTTATCTCGCATACATACGCGCTATGCTCAGTAAACATCC
>ML787139.1:573393-586291 GCA_009831015.1 Picea engelmannii | reverse complement strand
CCCTCCCGAGGTGACACCTTCCGAGTGTCAGATAGTCTTACAAGAAACCATGGAAGAAAATGTTGCTACTTCATTCGGGAGTCCTCATACTCCTGTTTTAGCTACTACCAGAAGGGGAATTTTGCCTCCTAACCCACCTTCTCTAGGCCAGACCACAGTGGTCTCAACTCCCTCTACCTCGAGCAGTGCTCTGATACCGTCATCGATGGCGACCATTTCTCTATTTACAGAGAGTGTGACAGGCCCTCCATTCTCATATGGGATTCCTGACTTCGATTTGAACTCAGTCCTTACCTACTCCACCTTACAGATTGTGGGTCTAGGGGCAAGGAGCTCGAACGCTCTCATGCAAGGGTCTACTGGAGGAAATTCAGTACCCTTAAATGTTATCCCTTACGGTGGGGGTCATATAACTCCTTCGTCCCCCTGGCTCGGTGGTGCTTTCCAGCAGCCCATCAGGCCGAATGTTAACTACAGCTTGTTTGGAGTAGGAAGTTTAGGACCATCGTCTTACACTACATAGGTGGGATCCATGTCATTCTCTTTGATCGGCACATTTGGGAATAACTCTTTTTCTTCGTCTACCATCTCGGCTAGGGGAAACCCCAGTTTTGGGCAACAAAATCTTATGCAAGGTATTATTCCTACCCAGCAGGCAAGTACAAGAGTTTTCTCCTCACAAGAACTTTGTAATCCTTGGCAGGGATCATTTCCATAGCAAGGGATGTTGGTAAAGGGAAACCCCTTCCATGGTTAATGGAACCCTGGGCAGGTTTCAGTACCTATGCCCATCGGATTGACTGGGCGCATCCCATTCCAAAATCCTTGGAACACAATGTAGGGAGAAATCCCTGCCCAACCCATGTCATCCAATTACGAGAATCAATCGATGATATCCCAACAAACATAGTTTCCCTACGTTGGTCAAGGCCACGGTTTCTACCAGAACCCTAGCCAGCAATCCAACTTTTCCTGGCAACCTGGTGTCAATCAAACTCCAGGACCCATTTTTCTTGTACATAGCAGTCAACCCAAACTATCGTTTATGGAAATGATACATTTGCCATACTTGTCAAGGTTGATCAATGATCCAATTTTTCATGATCTGCGTTGGCCCCCCATGCCGACTAAGTTTCCCTCGGATATTCACAAATTTGAAGGCAAGCCTGGTGAAGACCCAGGAGATCACGTGACAACCTTCCACTTATGGTGCTTGTCAAACTCACTGTGAGACGACTCCATACAATTGTGCCTTTTTCAACGCACTCTTATAGGGAGTGTCGCAAAATGGTATATTGATCTCGACCGCTTGAGGTATTCTTACTTTAACAACTTGGCGATGGTCTTCCTAAACCATTTCCAGCTACCCATGAGATACGATTCCACCACCGAATTGTTGTCCAACTTTGAGAAGACTAAGGTCGACCATATCTCTTATGACATCTGAGAATGGTGGCTTCAAAAGAGCTTGATTAAGGTATAGGTCCCATCAGCTTTTTTGTTGGAGTGGTTCCTAAAGTATTTGGTACTAGTTGTATCCAAGGATGTTGCAACTTCGGGAGTGTTTTCAGAGGAGGAGGAGATAATGAGAGTGCAACAAATCGAACTTATTTACTCTCAGTATGGCATGCTCTATGAGATTTTTCCAGATGCGCTAAGGTCCATCCTCGACAAGGCCAAACAAAATTTTGGACCCCATGCCGATGGTATTGTGGGATCAACACAAGGAAATTCCATTGATCTATTGTCAAATCAATTGCATCAATTTTTGATACAACAGAGCATGGACAACCAGACCTCCAGTTCAGTTGTTTCCCCTACCCAAATGTCGAACGTACACTATGTGCAATCGACGAACTTGAAGGCCAACTAGCAGCCTGAAGGAAATAAGAAACAATGGAACAAGAAGGGTAAAGTGGAAAAAAAGGCTAATAACAATGTTGGTGGGGGGAAAACAGAGAAGAGAAAGTTGAAGTATCTGTGTAACCTTTGCACAGAGGACCACCCGACTCACTTGTTCCCTCAAATTATGGAGGCTCATAAGCTCTTAGCTCAGCAACAGCCTATTGTGCTGACGAACCCATTTCTACATCGGAAAAATATGGCTCAAGCTTCATCATCCTTGAACGCGGAAGGGGGAAATTAGGGACCCCCCACGTCTTCTGGTAATACCTCGGCCATGAATGTTTACATGTTGAAAGGTGACGCTCATATAGCGACCAGGGCCCGAGATTACGGAATGTCAGAATATGCAGAAAAGGGTAAATAAGACACAAACCCAGTAGTTCCTCTCCAGATTGAGAAGACGATGGGCGAAACAATGACACGCCTCCCAAAGGTGAGTTCAAGAAATCTTCTCATAATCTGAATGCGAGGCCTACCCAGAACTATTATGTTGTGGAATATTTGGCACAAACCCCTTGTTCGATGTTTGCTTTGGAATTCCTCAAGATCTTCCCTTCGTAGAGAAAATATTTTTTATCCACCTTGGGATCTGTAGAGACTTGTAACCTAGGAGAGATCGTGCTCGATCCAAATGACTTGAAACCTTGTCTTCCTTACCATGTTGCATTTTAGATAATAGTTTCTTACACCACAAAATATTTTACTCAGAATATATTTCGTATGGTGGTTGACGAGGATGCCTCGACTTACATGATGTCCTTGGCGTGTTGGAAGGCCATTGGCCAACACATTTTTTCTCCGTTGCCTACATTTCTTACAGCATTTGATGGTCATTTTTTCAGACCACATGGAATCATTCCTTCTTTCCTCATACGGTTAGGAGGAAATACCATGTGTGTCAAAGTTGAAGTGGTCAATGCACCTCTCAACTACAAACTTTTGTTAGGAAGGAGTTGGACCTATGTAGTGCATGTAGTGGTTTCTACAGTCTTTCGGCTCTTTTTTTTCCACACGAGGGCCAAATTATAACCATGGATTAGTTGTCTTTCTCCCGTCCTGACCATTCATCAGGGGCATCCACGGTCCTGATGATTGATAATACTCAACCAGGAAACATCAATGTAGGGGTTGGTTTGTTTCCATCATTGATGGGTACTTTTGATTACCCACCTCCTTCTGGCGATGTCAAGATTATATCGGTTTCCCCCGACCAGCCTAGGAATGAAATTTTTCAAATGACGTCTTTTCGAATGACTTACTTTCATGATATGTGGAATCTTCCTTCCCCATCGACCTCGATGGAAGGGACATGGAATTATGGCATGGCCATGCCCTTTTTCGCAGATGAAGTTGCGTACAACATTGTCCAACAAGCTTCATTCAACCCCAATCTAACTCCCGCACAAGAGTTAGATCCAGTTCTCGAGCCTATTTGGGCTCAAGGTTCTCTTGCCACTACAGATTATTTAGACATGGTCTTTCCCTCAGATGAGGTAATTATTGAAAAATTGACTGGTCCAGAAAGACCCTGGGATGATCTCCATCATAGATCATACTTCCTCCTAGAGTTAAGGAGAATAGAGGCAGGTGAATTTTTTTTTACTATCACTAGAGATAGGTCTTGTCCTATTAATCCTCTGGATACACATGCAGTTTACGTCGAGGGTAATATGGTGAGTATCACTGAAACTATCCCTATAGATATCTACAGAACCTCTAGCATCATGGAGATTGTTTTCATCAAAGTGAACTTCTCCCCCGAAGAGATTCAAATTTATACAGAGTTATTTAAAGAATTATGTGATGTGTTTGCCTGGTCTTATGAGGAAATTCTAGGCATAGACCCAAGAATTGTCGAACATGAAATAACGACTTATCTTGACACCAAGCCAGTCCAATAGAAGCTTCGTCCAGTGAATCCTCGGAAAGTGGCAACAATTAAGGCTAAAGTAGAGAAATTTCTTAAAGTCGGTTTTATCTACTCTTTAAAGTTGACGAAATGGGTGTCAAACCCCATTCTAGTTAACAAGAAACATGGTACGATTCGTGTGTGCATGGACTTCCATGACTTGAACAAGGCCTAACCTAAAGATAATTTTCCCACCCCATTCATCGATCATATTGTCGATGAATGTGCATGCTACGAGGTATTTTCATTCATGGATGGTTTTTCTGGATATAACTAGATTCATATCAAACCCAAAGACCAACATAAAACAACTTTTAATTGTCCTTGGGGCACGTTCGTGTATCGTAATATGCCTTTTGGCCTGAAGAATGTTGGAGCCACTTTTCAGCGGGCCATGTTGTTTTCTTTCCACAACCTTAGACATATAGTCGAGGCTTATCTTGATGATCTATCATCATGCTCTCGCAAGAGATCTGATCATCCCACACACCTCCAAATAATCTTCAAACGATGTCACTACTATCAAATTCGCTTGAATCCTAACAAGTGCAGTTTATGCGTGATGTCGGGTCGTCTCTTAGGTTTCATTGTTTCCACAATAGGGATCATGGTCGATCCTCTCAAGGTTGAGGTGATATTTCAATTTCCTCCCCCGTGGACAATAGCCTAACTTCAGAGCTTACAGGGGAAAGCGAACTTTTTTCGGCATTTTTTCGTGAACTACGTCGAGATCACTAAAGGGTTTATGCATTTGTTGAAAAAGGGAGTCTCTTTCTATTGGGACAAAGCCACTCAGTTCTCTTTTGAATCATTTAAATGTGCTCTTACATCTTCCCCTTTTCTCCAGACTCTCAATTATAACAGATATTTCTTTTTGTACTTGGTCACTGTAGAGTCGACCATCGGCATGGTCTTGGTTCAAGAGGATTATCTGCTCGAGGAGCATGTCATTTATTACCTGATTTGAGGCCTGGTTGGGTTGAAACTCAACTATTCCCATGTTGAGAAGCTTGTTTTAGCAGCAGTGCATGTTGTCCAGTGTTTTCTTCATTACATTATGCTTCGCAAGACCACCATCATTTTCATTGTGAACCCTTTCCAATATGTGTTAACACGACGGGTCATTGGCAAAAAGATCAGTAGATGGATTGTAATCCTCCAGGAATTTGACTTGGATTTTGTTTTAGCGAAATCCAAAATGTTGTTGGTCTTTGCGGAATAGATTTTGAAACTTCTGTTCAAATCTAGTGATGTCACACCCAAATAATTGCCTATCAAAGGAGATATTTTTCTAATCACATCTTCGGACCCCTGGTATGGATATATACTAGTCTATCTCCAGACTTTGAAGTGCCCTACTTCTGCTTCCTGCGATGAGCGTCGACAAATTCACCATCAGGCACGAAACTATCTCATACTCAATGAAACTTTGTATCATCGAGGTGTATATTGTATTCTTCATTGGTTCCTTATACACGAGGAAGAAGAGCTCATTTTGAATGACTACCACACTAGAGCATGTGGTGGTCATTTGTCTGGTTTGGTAACAACCCAAAAGATTCGATGTGTCGGTTACTTTTGGCCTACTTTAATCAAATATTGTGTTGAGTTGGTCAAGAAGTGCCACCCATGTCAGATATTCTCTCGGAAGATGTGGGCACATCCTGCTCCCATGTTTCCTATCAATTTTGTTTGTCCTTTCACTAAGTGGGGGGTTGACTTTACTACATGTCACCCGAATTCAGCCAGGGGGATCATTACATCATCGTAGCGGTAGACTACTTCACAAAGTGGGTCGAGGAAATGCCAATGTTTAACAATGATGGAGAAACAACGACTCTTTTCATTTTTAACCAGATAGTAGCAAGGTTCGGCATCCCGAAGGAGATTGTCACTAACCATGGAAGTCACTTCCAAAACAAAATGATGACTGATTTAACATCAAATATTTGGTTGAGGCAAGAACATTCATCACCCTACTACCCACAAGCGAATGTTCAAGTTGAAGCTGTGAATAAGTCTCTCAAGAATATTCTTCAACGGATGATCAATTTTGCCAAGTTAATTTGTCATTTGATGTTGTACTCAGCATTGTGGCTCTACCAAATGTCTGTAAAGACTTCCATCGGTTTATCACCTTTTCAACTCATATACGAGATGGAAGCGGTCTTTCCTATTGAGTTCCAGATCCTGTCTTTAAAGTTGGCAGTGGAATTATTGCCTGACACTTCACCGCTTGAGGAACGTCTATTATATCTTGAGAAGTTTTGTGATGCAGCCTCGGCCAATGAGTCTCATAAGCATTGATTCAAGTGTCAATATGATCAGTTCATTCATCCTCAAATTTTCTCTTAAGGCTATCTTGTCCTGGTCTATGATCAAGACAAAGATCCCCTGGGGACAGGCAAGTTCAAACCCATGTGGTTCAGACCTTTCATCGCAAAAGAGGTCTTAAAGAAGGGCGCTTACTGTTTGGTTGAATTTGAGGGAAATGCCTTGGCGGAGCCTAGAAATGGGCTCTACCTCAAGAAGTATTACTCTTAGGTTGGTCGCCTGGGTGACTTCTTGTACATATGTATAGTTCTTATACAGTTTTTTGTCTTTTTGTTTTATGGACGTGTACTTATTTATGTCTTATTTTTCACTGTGGAAGATGCCAAGTGAATCGAAGGTGTTCTTTGGGTTCACGAATGGTGCTAGCCGACACACTTGGAGGATTGCTTCCGCATCTTGGGTGATTTTCACAATTGGAGGTCAGTTTCTATCTTCCAGAGGTATTTGTCTAGGTGACGCCACAAACAATGTCATCGAGTACAACGCAGTGTTAGAATTGCTTTGTGATGCTTTGTCGCATGGAATTTCTCACCATCGGGAATACTTAGATGCTTAGTTGGTTGTGTCCCAGTTAAATGGAGTTTATCGTGTTTATGATCCTACTTTGCACCGAAGTTTACTTAGGGCACGTCTCTTAGATCGTTACTTTGATTACATTACATATATCCATGTTCCAAGGAGATTTAATCAAATGAAAGATACTCTAGCTAATCAAGTATTAGATTGGCATGTTGCACACACATAAAAAGAAGCACACACATACACATGTACATACATTTGTAAAAAATGTGATCCATAAGTTGAATAAATATGTATATATATGTGTGTGTGTGTGTGTGTGTGTGTGTCAAAAAATATCATGAGTACATAGGTGGGTTTGAATGCCTCCAAAATAAGGTTTGATATACATCACGGGGCTTATGCCCTAAAAAATATACAAAGGTGCCCTCGGTACGTAATAGTCTAGCCTATCTAAGATCGGGGCCTATTGGCCCTGCCGTAGTGAACGACAACATTGGAAAAATGCCGGAAAAGCTAGACCCAAGTCCATGTCACCCCCACTACATTAGGCTGCATAAACAGTGGGAGATCCTCGATCTCGACCATAGGAAATGTACAAGTGAGAGTGGTGAGTTTGCGCTCCACTCACCTCAAAAATCTCTCAGCCTCTCTGGTTGGAGGTCCTCCTACGACTATTGGTCCACCAACTACTGTTGGTCCACCAGCTATTGTTGGTCCCGCCTCTAGTTGAGGACGTCATCGAGTCCTCGTGAATTCCATCAGGCACACTAGTCCCACATCTGTACATAACATATACAAAAAGTCAGTACTCTGATACATATAAAAATGATATATATAAAACAATTAAAAATTAAATAAATTTAAAAATTTTGTTACCTAGCTCTCCTCACTCCTCTCCAGGAGGCACGAGCATGTTCGAACACCTGGAAAATTTTATTCCAGCATAAGGGTATTCCTCTATCGCTGGAATCTGTCATGCCCACTAGTCAAAAAAATTGTCATCAAAGGCCTCTATGGTCCTCCCTCCCCCCTATCATGGCAACAATGCTTCCCATATGCATATTGCATGGAAGGAGGCCACATGCCCCTGTACAGTCTCTCTGGGAATCAGACTGGGAACTCTCAAAGAAGAAGAATGAGAAAAGAATAGTGTCAAACCTGAAGTTCTTGTTTTTGCACTCTCAACACTCTGTCAACTTCCTCTTCATGCATGTGAGCATGGTCGTACTCTAGTCGAATATATGTACCTCCTGGCACTAAATAGCATAATGCATGTGCACCTGGGAATCCTAGTGAAGGGCCACAAATCCAGTAATCTGTCCAATAAGTAGGGATGATTTTAAGGATGGAAAATTATTTTAAAATGTAGAAACCTTGGCGAATCTTACTAATCCTTCATATGCAAACTATAAATGATTGGCAATATTTTTGTAAAAATATTAAAATTTCTAAGGATTTTATATAGTTTTTATAAAATTTTGGCGATTTTTAAAGTAAAATAATTTTATCCTGTAGAATTTGGGTGAATCATTTTTAAAATAACGAATCTCATTTTTGGAAAAACCATGGAAAATTAGCCCATGAGCGAAATTTAGCCCCTAAAATCATCCCTACCAATAAGTAATAAGATCACTCTCAGTGACAAACTGGTGATCTTGTGAATTGGCACTTGAGAACCTACCTTCTCAGTGTCAGCTTCACAGTACATCCTGATGTAGTCCTCAATGTTAAAAGGCCCAAGGGGAAATGTCTCCAGAATGACTGGTTCCCCTCTCCTCGAGGGGCCAGTCAAGAAGTAAATGTCCTCATTCATTGGAGTCAATGGTTGTCCCTCTATCATAAATTCCTCTACATCTGGATGCTAGTAGTCAACCAGGGAATTCAGTATCTTGGGTTATGCCCTCATAAATGGACACCAAAAGAAATTCCACAGCCCACATTGTTTCAATGTGAAAATGGCAGCAGTGTCCTCATCGACTAGTACATCAATTTCCTCGTATTCCCTCTCCCTCCAATGGACATACATCCTGTTCCATGGCAGTGTAAAAGGGAGTTATATTTGCATTTTAATTTTTTCAATATTTTTGAGGGTGTACGTGGGATTTTTTAGCTACAATCACATATGTATGCTGGTAGACTATTTTTTTCGTGCGTACATATGTGGGTTGTCCTTAGACAACCCACGTACACGTAGGGATGCTCTTTTTGGGAGAGAGTGCCCCCTCAAAAACAAAATGAAATGCATAATAAAGGAATTGAAATGCAAGGGGGCTACATTTGTACTTACTTGGTCCGAGTGGAAGTTTGTTTCATCCTCTGAAGCTCCCAGAATCAACTTCTTTAGCAAAGGGGATTTTTTCTCCTTTTGGTTAATTTTCAAAATGCAATGGTGAAAATGAGCTGTCAGCTTCTATTTATAGAATTTTTTGGCCCTTTTGCCACTTTTTTTTACCCCCTTTGTCATTTTTTATGGCTTGGAAATCACTTAATTATGTTCCTGAGTTTCTTATTGGATGTTATGATACACTTTTCCTTTTCGTTTGGTAACTTTTTGGGGGATGGTAACTTACATATCCTTTGGTAAAAGTCATTTTTTCCAACTTTTTGCATATAAGTTAGGTTTTCACCTCCACTTTTTGCATCCCGTTGTCTTTTCCTTTTTGCCATAGGATCCATCCCACCAAAGTGCGACATAGAAACTTCATTGCTGCTTTAGAAGTGTCGTGTTTAGGTGGTAGAGCCTACCTTTACATGGATTCCCTAAATAGATACTTGTTACATTTTGGCATCCATGTTGTCTATAATGACTTTAGGCTCGGGATTCCTTGTTAGTTGTTTCATGATTATGATATTGAGCCTCATTCTTCTAATGCACAATCATTCTTGGCCTCACCCTCGGGACACCCAAAATGAGCAAGCTTTGTTGTCTTTCAAGCTCACTTTGAAATTTGAAAGCAACATCCGACAAGGTTTCATTTATTCTTTTCGATCTTGTTAGGATTAAACTAAGAAAAGTAATCTTCTAGAGTCTTATTTAATCTCTTTTCATACTCTCTAAACATGAAAATATCATCGAGTGATCTTGTTTCCCTTCACGCTCGCCAAACTCAAACTTGAGGGCACGTCTGTCTGGTGGTAGTTTACCCATTTTTCGGTTCGGATGCTCAATTGTACGAATAAAGGTATACTCTAGGAACTTTGGTTCTCTATAAGAGTATTCTCAGGCATAAGTTTAACCCTTTTTCGGGCCCGAGGGACTAAATTTACGAAAAAGAAACATTCTCTTTGGTTTTGGTTTATAACCTTTTTCGGGCCTTGGAGATTACTTACAAAAAAGGAACCACCACGAAGTCCATAGTTAATCTCTTTTCAGACTCTCTAAAATTGAAAACATCGTTGAGTGACCTTGTTCCTTCACACTCATTAAATTCGTCCAGAAGAACATCTACTGGCATGATTTTACCCCTTTTTCCAACCTGTAGATTATAGCGGAAAAGGGTATGCCTCGGGAGATTCGTCTCACCAAGAGAGTTCTCCTCAGTAACTTTTATAATTATTCAAGCTAAGGGGACTAAACTCAGAAAAAGGTTGTGAGTCCACAGTTAAGCTCTTTTCAAAGTCCTTAAAATTGAAAAGATTGTCGAGTGATCTTGTCTTTGTCACACTCGTTAAAATGGTTTTGAATAGACATCTTTCGGTGCAAGTTTAACCATTTTTCGAACCGGCTAGACTATCTCCAAAAAAGGTACTCCATGGAGTTTTCTTTTACATTTTCTTAGACTCTCTAAACGTGAAAAAAATTACCAACCTTACCTTCTCTAGGCTCATTAAAATTACATTGAGGGGGGTTTCATTGTGTCTTGTTAATCGCATTTGCTTCCCTGCATCTTTGGCCTAATGTCAGATCCATGTTTCTCTCAACTGGACCTTTGAAGCATTCCTTATATACAATCCTTGTAGCACTTTGCCTCTGCGACCTGACACCTTGACCCATGGAGGAATTTTCCCCGAGTGTCCTTTTTCTGCACATGTCTCCTTGCTCTAATAATTAGTGTGTTCCTTGCACCTGAAACTAGTATGCTTTCTTGCGACACTCATTCCTCCTTTGTAACGTAGAATTCTTTTATTCTTTTTCAAGATCTTTAAAAAATTGAAAAAGACAAAAAAATAAAATATCCCAAAAAGAGGGGACGAGAAACATGCATTCTTTTTTGGTAGCACAAAGAGTTTACCTTAGACAAAGCACATCCTTTCATTTGTTCATCAAGCATTGGGATCTAGTATGACCTTAGGAAGTTGTTCTCGCTACATAGAGTTGTGTCCTCCTCTGTTTGGTTACTCTTCCAAACACATGGAGAGTTTGTATTTCCTCCAGCATCGTGAACTTATGTCAATGTCATGGTGCCTGAGTCTGATCATCTTTTTTTCTTTTGTCCAAGGGAAGTTTCACCCAACCTGAGTCGACCTTTGTGCAGTTTGTCTCTTGACCTCATAAGTCATCCATATCTAAAGTCCAGTCAAGTCCTAATTCAAAATTGACGAAGTTCTCTGCCTGATCGTCGAGATCCTCATGTCTTTTCCCGACGAGTCGTCGAAGACCTTAGGGTATCGAAGTCATGCACTCATATTGTACTCCTACCTGAGTTTTGAATATCTTGAAGTTGTTTCTTGAGCTATGAAGTCCTCATCTCCATCCATCAAGCGTAGCTGGCTTCTTGAAGATGGATACTATACTAGTATATCTTTGATTTTGAGATGTGGATCTGTTGTGTGTTTCTCACGTCTACACTTTTTATAGTTCTATGACATGGATCTACATTTTATTTGACTAGAAGCCATGATTTATTTCATCCCAAGCATGGGTATGCCCGCCTCAGAGAGACAATTATTATTTTGCAGATGGCATCTCCTGAACTCTGGTCCCGGGCTCACTCATTTTCGTACATTGGTGAAGATTTTGTAATGTATTTCAGTCATCTGATGCTCTTCTGACCTCACACATTAGGGGGCATCTATTATAAACCTAAATTTCTCTACGCATGCATACATGGCCTTGGCCCTCTTACTTGCATCTTTTGCCAAAGCATTGTTCAGTTGTTCTTCTTAAAAAAACATTTTTTTGAATATGTACGTGCCCTGCACCATTACTGTCCACATACATACACTTGTTGCACCACTACATCTCGTGTAGATACACATGATGCACCATTATAACCTGTGTATACTTGCAAAAGCTGCAAAAAATAAAAAAAGTTGCAAGGAATTCGTTGAGATTACGGGTTATTGGGTAGTTTCCTAACTAATCCGCCTGCTATAGCCCATCACCCAACTTATCAACATCATTTTGTCATATAAAAGGAGGTGTTGGGGTATCATTTCACATCTAAGAATAAGAACAGTGAAACTCTGTCCGATTTCACTTCCCCTCCTTGCCCCAAGATATTGCAGCCCTTTTGTGAGAATTGCCTCATCATTCCCTCATTAACCCCTTCTCCCTCCATTTAACCCATTCACTTCCCAAGAAGAGATCGGAAGGTTGAGAGGAGAAGTTCATACAAGGTGCACTTGGAGCTTGGTGAAGAGGATCTCAGACCAGGTTCACGGAACCCTAGTCGACTTTGATTGTAAAGGTATAATCATTGTGTTATTAATAAAAGAATTAATTTTCCTGTCCCAAATGATGATGTCTTGAATACTTTTGTTGATTTATGTTTTGACATTCTAACATCTAACCCTAACATATATATGGAATAGCATGCTTGTATTTTTTTGTTTGTCAATCTTTGGATGCAGGTCAACCCTGGGAGGAGGCATGCAGTCAGCAGAAATTCCAAGCGCAAGGAGGTCATCACCTAACATGGGATTAGAAGTATAGTTACTCGATCTCCTTTTCCTTTCTTTCTTCATATGAGTTTTGATATGTTTGGGGTAGTATAGAGAATTAATTGACTTTTAGATGGTTAATCAATTTGCCTACATTTTGAACCCTGGTGTATTCATGGGGGGGGGTTTCCCGCTAGCACTTGTACACTACATCCTTTTTAGTGTCCTATTATTTCATAGTGACCATATATTTTGTCCCCCTTCATCTGCTAAAATTCATTTTACCTTTTGTATATTAACCATCCCCACATGGTTAGTTTATTATGCCTCCCACGTGAATTTAGAAGGTAACAATTTTTCAATATCCTATCCCAAGTGACCGCCACACCCTTTAGCTTTAAGAAT
>ML787139.1:554142-573293 GCA_009831015.1 Picea engelmannii | reverse complement strand
CGTATGGTGGTTGACGAGGATGCCTCGACTTACATGATGTCCTTGGCGTGTTGGAAGGCCATTGGCCAACACATTTTTTCTCCGTTGCCTACATTTCTTACAGCATTTGATGGTCATTTTTTCAGACCACATGGAATCATTCCTTCTTTCCTCATACGGTTAGGAGGAAATACCATGTGTGTCAAAGTTGAAGTGGTCAATGCACCTCTCAACTACAAACTTTTGTTAGGAAGGAGTTGGACCTATGTAGTGCATGTAGTGGTTTCTACAGTCTTTCGGCTCTTTTTTTTCCACACGAGGGCCAAATTATAACCATGGATTAGTTGTCTTTCTCCCGTCCTGACCATTCATCAGGGGCATCCACGGTCCTGATGATTGATAATACTCAACCAGGAAACATCAATGTAGGGGTTGGTTTGTTTCCATCATTGATGGGTACTTTTGATTACCCACCTCCTTCTGGCGATGTCAAGATTATATCGGTTTCCCCCGACCAGCCTAGGAATGAAATTTTTCAAATGACGTCTTTTCGAATGACTTACTTTCATGATATGTGGAATCTTCCTTCCCCATCGACCTCGATGGAAGGGACATGGAATTATGGCATGGCCATGCCCTTTTTCGCAGATGAAGTTGCGTACAACATTGTCCAACAAGCTTCATTCAACCCCAATCTAACTCCCGCACAAGAGTTAGATCCAGTTCTCGAGCCTATTTGGGCTCAAGGTTCTCTTGCCACTACAGATTATTTAGACATGGTCTTTCCCTCAGATGAGGTAATTATTGAAAAATTGACTGGTCCAGAAAGACCCTGGGATGATCTCCATCATAGATCATACTTCCTCCTAGAGTTAAGGAGAATAGAGGCAGGTGAATTTTTTTTTACTATCACTAGAGATAGGTCTTGTCCTATTAATCCTCTGGATACACATGCAGTTTACGTCGAGGGTAATATGGTGAGTATCACTGAAACTATCCCTATAGATATCTACAGAACCTCTAGCATCATGGAGATTGTTTTCATCAAAGTGAACTTCTCCCCCGAAGAGATTCAAATTTATACAGAGTTATTTAAAGAATTATGTGATGTGTTTGCCTGGTCTTATGAGGAAATTCTAGGCATAGACCCAAGAATTGTCGAACATGAAATAACGACTTATCTTGACACCAAGCCAGTCCAATAGAAGCTTCGTCCAGTGAATCCTCGGAAAGTGGCAACAATTAAGGCTAAAGTAGAGAAATTTCTTAAAGTCGGTTTTATCTACTCTTTAAAGTTGACGAAATGGGTGTCAAACCCCATTCTAGTTAACAAGAAACATGGTACGATTCGTGTGTGCATGGACTTCCATGACTTGAACAAGGCCTAACCTAAAGATAATTTTCCCACCCCATTCATCGATCATATTGTCGATGAATGTGCATGCTACGAGGTATTTTCATTCATGGATGGTTTTTCTGGATATAACTAGATTCATATCAAACCCAAAGACCAACATAAAACAACTTTTAATTGTCCTTGGGGCACGTTCGTGTATCGTAATATGCCTTTTGGCCTGAAGAATGTTGGAGCCACTTTTCAGCGGGCCATGTTGTTTTCTTTCCACAACCTTAGACATATAGTCGAGGCTTATCTTGATGATCTATCATCATGCTCTCGCAAGAGATCTGATCATCCCACACACCTCCAAATAATCTTCAAACGATGTCACTACTATCAAATTCGCTTGAATCCTAACAAGTGCAGTTTATGCGTGATGTCGGGTCGTCTCTTAGGTTTCATTGTTTCCACAATAGGGATCATGGTCGATCCTCTCAAGGTTGAGGTGATATTTCAATTTCCTCCCCCGTGGACAATAGCCTAACTTCAGAGCTTACAGGGGAAAGCGAACTTTTTTCGGCATTTTTTCGTGAACTACGTCGAGATCACTAAAGGGTTTATGCATTTGTTGAAAAAGGGAGTCTCTTTCTATTGGGACAAAGCCACTCAGTTCTCTTTTGAATCATTTAAATGTGCTCTTACATCTTCCCCTTTTCTCCAGACTCTCAATTATAACAGATATTTCTTTTTGTACTTGGTCACTGTAGAGTCGACCATCGGCATGGTCTTGGTTCAAGAGGATTATCTGCTCGAGGAGCATGTCATTTATTACCTGATTTGAGGCCTGGTTGGGTTGAAACTCAACTATTCCCATGTTGAGAAGCTTGTTTTAGCAGCAGTGCATGTTGTCCAGTGTTTTCTTCATTACATTATGCTTCGCAAGACCACCATCATTTTCATTGTGAACCCTTTCCAATATGTGTTAACACGACGGGTCATTGGCAAAAAGATCAGTAGATGGATTGTAATCCTCCAGGAATTTGACTTGGATTTTGTTTTAGCGAAATCCAAAATGTTGTTGGTCTTTGCGGAATAGATTTTGAAACTTCTGTTCAAATCTAGTGATGTCACACCCAAATAATTGCCTATCAAAGGAGATATTTTTCTAATCACATCTTCGGACCCCTGGTATGGATATATACTAGTCTATCTCCAGACTTTGAAGTGCCCTACTTCTGCTTCCTGCGATGAGCGTCGACAAATTCACCATCAGGCACGAAACTATCTCATACTCAATGAAACTTTGTATCATCGAGGTGTATATTGTATTCTTCATTGGTTCCTTATACACGAGGAAGAAGAGCTCATTTTGAATGACTACCACACTAGAGCATGTGGTGGTCATTTGTCTGGTTTGGTAACAACCCAAAAGATTCGATGTGTCGGTTACTTTTGGCCTACTTTAATCAAATATTGTGTTGAGTTGGTCAAGAAGTGCCACCCATGTCAGATATTCTCTCGGAAGATGTGGGCACATCCTGCTCCCATGTTTCCTATCAATTTTGTTTGTCCTTTCACTAAGTGGGGGGTTGACTTTACTACATGTCACCCGAATTCAGCCAGGGGGATCATTACATCATCGTAGCGGTAGACTACTTCACAAAGTGGGTCGAGGAAATGCCAATGTTTAACAATGATGGAGAAACAACGACTCTTTTCATTTTTAACCAGATAGTAGCAAGGTTCGGCATCCCGAAGGAGATTGTCACTAACCATGGAAGTCACTTCCAAAACAAAATGATGACTGATTTAACATCAAATAT
Organism: Picea engelmannii; assembly: GCA_009831015.1. NCBI lineage: Eukaryota > Viridiplantae > Streptophyta > Pinopsida > Pinales > Pinaceae > Picea > Picea engelmannii. The sequence continues at coordinate 570,152 of ML787139.1, read as the reverse complement.
TTGGTTGAGGCAAGAACATTCATCACCCTACTACCCACAAGCGAATGTTCAAGTTGAAGCTGTGAATAAGTCTCTCAAGAATATTCTTCAACGGATGATCAATTTTGCCAAGTTAATTTGTCATTTGATGTTGTACTCAGCATTGTGGCTCTACCAAATGTCTGTAAAGACTTCCATCGGTTTATCACCTTTTCAACTCATATACGAGATGGAAGCGGTCTTTCCTATTGAGTTCCAGATCCTGTCTTTAAAGTTGGCAGTGGAATTATTGCCTGACACTTCACCGCTTGAGGAACGTCTATTATATCTTGAGAAGTTTTGTGATGCAGCCTCGGCCAATGAGTCTCATAAGCATTGATTCAAGTGTCAATATGATCAGTTCATTCATCCTCAAATTTTCTCTTAAGGCTATCTTGTCCTGGTCTATGATCAAGACAAAGATCCCCTGGGGACAGGCAAGTTCAAACCCATGTGGTTCAGACCTTTCATCGCAAAAGAGGTCTTAAAGAAGGGCGCTTACTGTTTGGTTGAATTTGAGGGAAATGCCTTGGCGGAGCCTAGAAATGGGCTCTACCTCAAGAAGTATTACTCTTAGGTTGGTCGCCTGGGTGACTTCTTGTACATATGTATAGTTCTTATACAGTTTTTTGTCTTTTTGTTTTATGGACGTGTACTTATTTATGTCTTATTTTTCACTGTGGAAGATGCCAAGTGAATCGAAGGTGTTCTTTGGGTTCACGAATGGTGCTAGCCGACACACTTGGAGGATTGCTTCCGCATCTTGGGTGATTTTCACAATTGGAGGTCAGTTTCTATCTTCCAGAGGTATTTGTCTAGGTGACGCCACAAACAATGTCATCGAGTACAACGCAGTGTTAGAATTGCTTTGTGATGCTTTGTCGCATGGAATTTCTCACCATCGGGAATACTTAGATGCTTAGTTGGTTGTGTCCCAGTTAAATGGAGTTTATCGTGTTTATGATCCTACTTTGCACCGAAGTTTACTTAGGGCACGTCTCTTAGATCGTTACTTTGATTACATTACATATATCCATGTTCCAAGGAGATTTAATCAAATGAAAGATACTCTAGCTAATCAAGTATTAGATTGGCATGTTGCACACACATAAAAAGAAGCACACACATACACATGTACATACATTTGTAAAAAATGTGATCCATAAGTTGAATAAATATGTATATATATGTGTGTGTGTGTGTGTGTGTGTGTGTCAAAAAATATCATGAGTACATAGGTGGGTTTGAATGCCTCCAAAATAAGGTTTGATATACATCACGGGGCTTATGCCCTAAAAAATATACAAAGGTGCCCTCGGTACGTAATAGTCTAGCCTATCTAAGATCGGGGCCTATTGGCCCTGCCGTAGTGAACGACAACATTGGAAAAATGCCGGAAAAGCTAGACCCAAGTCCATGTCACCCCCACTACATTAGGCTGCATAAACAGTGGGAGATCCTCGATCTCGACCATAGGAAATGTACAAGTGAGAGTGGTGAGTTTGCGCTCCACTCACCTCAAAAATCTCTCAGCCTCTCTGGTTGGAGGTCCTCCTACGACTATTGGTCCACCAACTACTGTTGGTCCACCAGCTATTGTTGGTCCCGCCTCTAGTTGAGGACGTCATCGAGTCCTCGTGAATTCCATCAGGCACACTAGTCCCACATCTGTACATAACATATACAAAAAGTCAGTACTCTGATACATATAAAAATGATATATATAAAACAATTAAAAATTAAATAAATTTAAAAATTTTGTTACCTAGCTCTCCTCACTCCTCTCCAGGAGGCACGAGCATGTTCGAACACCTGGAAAATTTTATTCCAGCATAAGGGTATTCCTCTATCGCTGGAATCTGTCATGCCCACTAGTCAAAAAAATTGTCATCAAAGGCCTCTATGGTCCTCCCTCCCCCCTATCATGGCAACAATGCTTCCCATATGCATATTGCATGGAAGGAGGCCACATGCCCCTGTACAGTCTCTCTGGGAATCAGACTGGGAACTCTCAAAGAAGAAGAATGAGAAAAGAATAGTGTCAAACCTGAAGTTCTTGTTTTTGCACTCTCAACACTCTGTCAACTTCCTCTTCATGCATGTGAGCATGGTCGTACTCTAGTCGAATATATGTACCTCCTGGCACTAAATAGCATAATGCATGTGCACCTGGGAATCCTAGTGAAGGGCCACAAATCCAGTAATCTGTCCAATAAGTAGGGATGATTTTAAGGATGGAAAATTATTTTAAAATGTAGAAACCTTGGCGAATCTTACTAATCCTTCATATGCAAACTATAAATGATTGGCAATATTTTTGTAAAAATATTAAAATTTCTAAGGATTTTATATAGTTTTTATAAAATTTTGGCGATTTTTAAAGTAAAATAATTTTATCCTGTAGAATTTGGGTGAATCATTTTTAAAATAACGAATCTCATTTTTGGAAAAACCATGGAAAATTAGCCCATGAGCGAAATTTAGCCCCTAAAATCATCCCTACCAATAAGTAATAAGATCACTCTCAGTGACAAACTGGTGATCTTGTGAATTGGCACTTGAGAACCTACCTTCTCAGTGTCAGCTTCACAGTACATCCTGATGTAGTCCTCAATGTTAAAAGGCCCAAGGGGAAATGTCTCCAGAATGACTGGTTCCCCTCTCCTCGAGGGGCCAGTCAAGAAGTAAATGTCCTCATTCATTGGAGTCAATGGTTGTCCCTCTATCATAAATTCCTCTACATCTGGATGCTAGTAGTCAACCAGGGAATTCAGTATCTTGGGTTATGCCCTCATAAATGGACACCAAAAGAAATTCCACAGCCCACATTGTTTCAATGTGAAAATGGCAGCAGTGTCCTCATCGACTAGTACATCAATTTCCTCGTATTCCCTCTCCCTCCAATGGACATACATCCTGTTCCATGGCAGTGTAAAAGGGAGTTATATTTGCATTTTAATTTTTTCAATATTTTTGAGGGTGTACGTGGGATTTTTTAGCTACAATCACATATGTATGCTGGTAGACTATTTTTTTCGTGCGTACATATGTGGGTTGTCCTTAGACAACCCACGTACACGTAGGGATGCTCTTTTTGGGAGAGAGTGCCCCCTCAAAAACAAAATGAAATGCATAATAAAGGAATTGAAATGCAAGGGGGCTACATTTGTACTTACTTGGTCCGAGTGGAAGTTTGTTTCATCCTCTGAAGCTCCCAGAATCAACTTCTTTAGCAAAGGGGATTTTTTCTCCTTTTGGTTAATTTTCAAAATGCAATGGTGAAAATGAGCTGTCAGCTTCTATTTATAGAATTTTTTGGCCCTTTTGCCACTTTTTTTTACCCCCTTTGTCATTTTTTATGGCTTGGAAATCACTTAATTATGTTCCTGAGTTTCTTATTGGATGTTATGATACACTTTTCCTTTTCGTTTGGTAACTTTTTGGGGGATGGTAACTTACATATCCTTTGGTAAAAGTCATTTTTTCCAACTTTTTGCATATAAGTTAGGTTTTCACCTCCACTTTTTGCATCCCGTTGTCTTTTCCTTTTTGCCATAGGATCCATCCCACCAAAGTGCGACATAGAAACTTCATTGCTGCTTTAGAAGTGTCGTGTTTAGGTGGTAGAGCCTACCTTTACATGGATTCCCTAAATAGATACTTGTTACATTTTGGCATCCATGTTGTCTATAATGACTTTAGGCTCGGGATTCCTTGTTAGTTGTTTCATGATTATGATATTGAGCCTCATTCTTCTAATGCACAATCATTCTTGGCCTCACCCTCGGGACACCCAAAATGAGCAAGCTTTGTTGTCTTTCAAGCTCACTTTGAAATTTGAAAGCAACATCCGACAAGGTTTCATTTATTCTTTTCGATCTTGTTAGGATTAAACTAAGAAAAGTAATCTTCTAGAGTCTTATTTAATCTCTTTTCATACTCTCTAAACATGAAAATATCATCGAGTGATCTTGTTTCCCTTCACGCTCGCCAAACTCAAACTTGAGGGCACGTCTGTCTGGTGGTAGTTTACCCATTTTTCGGTTCGGATGCTCAATTGTACGAATAAAGGTATACTCTAGGAACTTTGGTTCTCTATAAGAGTATTCTCAGGCATAAGTTTAACCCTTTTTCGGGCCCGAGGGACTAAATTTACGAAAAAGAAACATTCTCTTTGGTTTTGGTTTATAACCTTTTTCGGGCCTTGGAGATTACTTACAAAAAAGGAACCACCACGAAGTCCATAGTTAATCTCTTTTCAGACTCTCTAAAATTGAAAACATCGTTGAGTGACCTTGTTCCTTCACACTCATTAAATTCGTCCAGAAGAACATCTACTGGCATGATTTTACCCCTTTTTCCAACCTGTAGATTATAGCGGAAAAGGGTATGCCTCGGGAGATTCGTCTCACCAAGAGAGTTCTCCTCAGTAACTTTTATAATTATTCAAGCTAAGGGGACTAAACTCAGAAAAAGGTTGTGAGTCCACAGTTAAGCTCTTTTCAAAGTCCTTAAAATTGAAAAGATTGTCGAGTGATCTTGTCTTTGTCACACTCGTTAAAATGGTTTTGAATAGACATCTTTCGGTGCAAGTTTAACCATTTTTCGAACCGGCTAGACTATCTCCAAAAAAGGTACTCCATGGAGTTTTCTTTTACATTTTCTTAGACTCTCTAAACGTGAAAAAAATTACCAACCTTACCTTCTCTAGGCTCATTAAAATTACATTGAGGGGGGTTTCATTGTGTCTTGTTAATCGCATTTGCTTCCCTGCATCTTTGGCCTAATGTCAGATCCATGTTTCTCTCAACTGGACCTTTGAAGCATTCCTTATATACAATCCTTGTAGCACTTTGCCTCTGCGACCTGACACCTTGACCCATGGAGGAATTTTCCCCGAGTGTCCTTTTTCTGCACATGTCTCCTTGCTCTAATAATTAGTGTGTTCCTTGCACCTGAAACTAGTATGCTTTCTTGCGACACTCATTCCTCCTTTGTAACGTAGAATTCTTTTATTCTTTTTCAAGATCTTTAAAAAATTGAAAAAGACAAAAAAATAAAATATCCCAAAAAGAGGGGACGAGAAACATGCATTCTTTTTTGGTAGCACAAAGAGTTTACCTTAGACAAAGCACATCCTTTCATTTGTTCATCAAGCATTGGGATCTAGTATGACCTTAGGAAGTTGTTCTCGCTACATAGAGTTGTGTCCTCCTCTGTTTGGTTACTCTTCCAAACACATGGAGAGTTTGTATTTCCTCCAGCATCGTGAACTTATGTCAATGTCATGGTGCCTGAGTCTGATCATCTTTTTTTCTTTTGTCCAAGGGAAGTTTCACCCAACCTGAGTCGACCTTTGTGCAGTTTGTCTCTTGACCTCATAAGTCATCCATATCTAAAGTCCAGTCAAGTCCTAATTCAAAATTGACGAAGTTCTCTGCCTGATCGTCGAGATCCTCATGTCTTTTCCCGACGAGTCGTCGAAGACCTTAGGGTATCGAAGTCATGCACTCATATTGTACTCCTACCTGAGTTTTGAATATCTTGAAGTTGTTTCTTGAGCTATGAAGTCCTCATCTCCATCCATCAAGCGTAGCTGGCTTCTTGAAGATGGATACTATACTAGTATATCTTTGATTTTGAGATGTGGATCTGTTGTGTGTTTCTCACGTCTACACTTTTTATAGTTCTATGACATGGATCTACATTTTATTTGACTAGAAGCCATGATTTATTTCATCCCAAGCATGGGTATGCCCGCCTCAGAGAGACAATTATTATTTTGCAGATGGCATCTCCTGAACTCTGGTCCCGGGCTCACTCATTTTCGTACATTGGTGAAGATTTTGTAATGTATTTCAGTCATCTGATGCTCTTCTGACCTCACACATTAGGGGGCATCTATTATAAACCTAAATTTCTCTACGCATGCATACATGGCCTTGGCCCTCTTACTTGCATCTTTTGCCAAAGCATTGTTCAGTTGTTCTTCTTAAAAAAACATTTTTTTGAATATGTACGTGCCCTGCACCATTACTGTCCACATACATACACTTGTTGCACCACTACATCTCGTGTAGATACACATGATGCACCATTATAACCTGTGTATACTTGCAAAAGCTGCAAAAAATAAAAAAAGTTGCAAGGAATTCGTTGAGATTACGGGTTATTGGGTAGTTTCCTAACTAATCCGCCTGCTATAGCCCATCACCCAACTTATCAACATCATTTTGTCATATAAAAGGAGGTGTTGGGGTATCATTTCACATCTAAGAATAAGAACAGTGAAACTCTGTCCGATTTCACTTCCCCTCCTTGCCCCAAGATATTGCAGCCCTTTTGTGAGAATTGCCTCATCATTCCCTCATTAACCCCTTCTCCCTCCATTTAACCCATTCACTTCCCAAGAAGAGATCGGAAGGTTGAGAGGAGAAGTTCATACAAGGTGCACTTGGAGCTTGGTGAAGAGGATCTCAGACCAGGTTCACGGAACCCTAGTCGACTTTGATTGTAAAGGTATAATCATTGTGTTATTAATAAAAGAATTAATTTTCCTGTCCCAAATGATGATGTCTTGAATACTTTTGTTGATTTATGTTTTGACATTCTAACATCTAACCCTAACATATATATGGAATAGCATGCTTGTATTTTTTTGTTTGTCAATCTTTGGATGCAGGTCAACCCTGGGAGGAGGCATGCAGTCAGCAGAAATTCCAAGCGCAAGGAGGTCATCACCTAACATGGGATTAGAAGTATAGTTACTCGATCTCCTTTTCCTTTCTTTCTTCATATGAGTTTTGATATGTTTGGGGTAGTATAGAGAATTAATTGACTTTTAGATGGTTAATCAATTTGCCTACATTTTGAACCCTGGTGTATTCATGGGGGGGGGTTTCCCGCTAGCACTTGTACACTACATCCTTTTTAGTGTCCTATTATTTCATAGTGACCATATATTTTGTCCCCCTTCATCTGCTAAAATTCATTTTACCTTTTGTATATTAACCATCCCCACATGGTTAGTTTATTATGCCTCCCACGTGAATTTAGAAGGTAACAATTTTTCAATATCCTATCCCAAGTGACCGCCACACCCTTTAGCTTTAAGAATATTGATCCTACCAAATCCTCATCACACTAGCTAACCTTTAAGTTTTCTCTAACTACTTTATTTAGATCACCTCTACCACAAATCATTATGCCCCTTATGTCTATAGAGTTTTTTTTTTTGTGTAAGAAACCCTTATCACTTATTAATTAACATTTTATTGACTAAATTTATAATCATCTAATTAACATTTCTATGAAATTATTTTCTATAATAAAACTTGAATTTATTTTAAAATCTTAACATTTTTATAAAAAAAAAACTATTTTTTATTATTTTTCAAAATAAGAGTTTTTTTTGTGTGTAAGAAACCCTTATCACTTATTAATTAGCATTTTGTTGACTAAATTTATAGTCATCTAATTAAAATTTGTATGAAATTATTTTCTATAATAAAACTTGAATTTATTTTAAAATCTTAACATTTTTATAAAAAAAAACTATTTTTTATTATTTTTTAAAATAAGAGTTTTTTTTTTGTGTAAAAAACCCTTATCACTTATTAGTTAGTATTTTATTGACTAAATTTATAGTCATCTAATTAACATTTGTATGAAATTATTTTCTATAATAAAACTTGAATTTATTTTAAAATCTTAATATTTTTATAAAAAAAAATTATTTTTTATTATTTTTCAAAATAAAATATAAATTTTATTGATAACTTTTTTTTTTTCATTTAAATCCACATTCTCCACATTTCCATATTCTTTTCCTCTATACCACAAATGTACTGTTTTGTTTTCACATTTTGTAATTTTATAATATTATCATATTTTATAATATCTAATTTTTTTTTCATATTTTATAATATTGTATATTGTCATATTTTATAATATTGTATATTTCCATATTTTATAATATTGGATATTGTTATGGCAACTATAACCCATTGTAAGGTTGAGAATAAGGGTAAAGAGGAAAAGAAATAAATATAAAACTTCATTTGAGGATAGTACACCAGAAAAATCATTACTTACTTTTTTTTTCAATAATATTGTATAATGTCATATTTTATAATATTGGATATTATTATGGCAACAAAAAAAATCATTACTTACTTTTTTCAATAATATTGTATATTGTCATATTTTATAATATTGAATATTATTATGGAAACTATAACGCACTGTAAGGTTGAGAATAATGGTAAAGAGGAAAAAGAAAGAAATAAATATAAAACTTCATTTGAGGATATTATACCAAAAAACCATTACTTACTTTTTTCAATAATAGTGTATATTTTCATATTTTATAATATTGAATATTATTATGAAAACTAAAAAATCATTACTTACTCTTTTTTTAATAATAGTGTATATTGTCATATTTTATAATATTGGATATTATTATGGCAACTACAACCCACTGTAAGGTTGAGAATAAGGATAAAGAGGAAAAGAAAGAAATAAATTTAAAACTTTATTTGAGGATAGTACACCAAAAAATCATTACTTACTATTTTTTTTTCACTAAGTTGAATGTTTTTAACTACTCACTTTTTTTCAATAAGTTGAATGTTTTTAACTACTCCCTTTTTTTTTAATAGGTTGGATGTTTTTAACTTTTGATTTTTGGAAAAATGTTTTAACCTCCAAAGTTTCACATGGAAAGATGTTTTAGTTTTTCTCATAAGACGTCCTTAGCAAAACCCATAAATGCCCACTCGACCATAAATTGTAAACGCATCCTCTCTTCAAACATAGCTCGGCAAGACTCCTTCCTCCTCCTCCTCCCTAATGGTTAAGTCTCGGTTGAAGTACCTTTCCGGTGTGGTTTTCATTTAAGTAATTTCAATATTTTTAACCAAGTGTGTTTTTCTTGTGAAAGATCATCTTTACTTTAACTTTATTTAAATTTTTATTTTATATTTTAAAATTTTGGTGTGTAATGTATTTATTATAATAATGATTTGTTAATTTTTTTATTTATTAAAAATATGATTGTTTATGAATATTTTTTTTTTTAGTGTTTTTGGGTATAAAAATAAAATTTTAAATAAATTTATAAGTAATTTTTTTTTTTTTTAAGTTTTGATAAATTATATTTGATTTTAATAGATGTTAATCATCATCATCATTATCATAATTATGTTTTGTAAATGTCAATTCTCTTTTATCTAAGTTGTTTCGTTTGTTATATTTTTTCTTAAAATAGTTTTAATAAGGTACGAAAACAATTAAGATCATTATCATCTAAGAGTTGTGTTCTTGTGTTAATCCATGAAGAGTAAAGAGAATCATTGATAGATTCATTGATCCAGGTAGATATTGGTGGCCACCCACCTTTTCCAGCTGGCTCAAAACAGCTTTCTAGCAATTTTGATAATTTACTATTTTTAGCAGTTTTTCGGGTCCTGAACTTCTGGTTGTTTTGAGGCCCTAAATGACGTTTTTTTTTTTGGATATGTTGCAATCATAAGATTTTATGGAATTATTGTATTCCTCGGATAGATCTTTCCAACGGACTATCATAAGCCTAAAATAGAGATCGTATGCAAAAGTTATGACCCCAGGAAGTTGATGTATTGACTTACCCAAATGGGTCCCACGTGACTTTTGGCACTTCATCTCCTAGGGTTAGGTTTTTGGATGTTTAGGGTTTTTGAAACTCCTGTTTATTGTAAAAAGGCCTTGAGAGCCTCATTGTAATCATCTTCTTGCGAATGAGTGCAGTCGTCACATCTCTTCTCAGAGATAAGCCGCCACCATTCCAGCAAGCTTGTTTTCCGCTGCATTTTACAGTTTCAGCTTATTTCCTTATTGAATAGAAAACCAGTTTTATTGTATCTCTATTATTTTGTGTTAAGCATATAGTAATAATCTGTAGTCATTTCGTTCTTCTCATAAAATCCGGATCAGTGGTATTAGAGCAGTCTGCTCCTTGTCGTCTTAATGCATGTCCCCAACGAGGTCAGAGTACAAAGATTTGGGTCTCGAGCTTGTTTCTCTTGAGGAAAAAAGCTCTCGCACACCTAAGCGACCTCTCATGGAAGGAGAAAAGAAAGATAAAGGGATAGGAGATCATTTCAAACTGTTGATTGAGGAAGCCCTCACGCAATAGAGGAATGAAATGATGGATAATTTCGCACAAATCCTTCGGCGACTACCAACAGGCGACGCATCTTCTTCGAGCAGAGGCACCGCCCCCTTCAAGGTACAAATAAACTTTGATATTCATATATTTGAAGGTCAGATAGATGTAGATGTTGTAGACAAGTGGTTGAATCTACTAGAAGGGTATTTCTCTGTCCATAACTTTTCGAATAAAGAAAAGATTACTTTTTCGCTCCTCAAAGTCGTTCCCCATGTCAAAGATTGGTGGGAAACTTTCTGTGAGCAAAAGGAAACATAGGAACCCTCATTATTTACAGTCACTGCCACCTGAGAATCCTTCAGGGATGTTATTAAGGAACAATACTACCCCGTCGGAAGTTATGACGACTTGTATACCAAATGGACCACACTGCGGCAAGAAAGAGACCAAGCAGTGTCAGATTTCACAAATATCTTTCATACCTTGCGCACCAAGTTGGGTATCAAATATTCGGAGAGACATCTGGTGCTTAAGTATCATGGTGCTCTTCATAGATACATCCAGACCGAAATGGAATTTCTGGACATCTCATCCTTGGGTGTGGCCTACCGTTATGTCGTCAAAATCAAGCAGAAGCTCAAACAAAAGACGCGACAATTTGGGTCAGGGAACCCCTCACAACAAAAGCTAGGAAAGGGCGGCCCCAACCCACAAAACAAAGGACAGAAAAAATATGGACAGTATTAGGACAACCAGTCCAAGCCACAAGAAAAGAAGGACACCAGAAAGACAAAGAAAGATACTGGGAAGTGGTGCGACTTCCATAAGAACCCTTGGCATAACATTGTTGATTGTCACTCAAAGAAGACGTTGGTGGCTGAAGTGGAAGCCTCTGAATCAGATGTCGGTTCTGACTCTAAGTCGGAACCAGAAAGGGGAAGATGGATCATTGACGTGGAACCCAGTGCCACCGTTGCTACCACCAAGCTCCAACATGGTGAACCAGACGAGCTAGAAGGAGGAGAGTGCCTCTTCCATTCACAAATGTGGGTAAAAGGCACCCCACTGCACTTCATCATTGATAGTGGTAGCCAGAAGAACCTCATCTCAGCAGAGGTTGTCAAGCGGTTGGCCCTGATGACAACGTCGCACCCACAACCCTACACCATTGGATGGCTCCACCAAGGAAGCGATCTTTGCGTCAGCCAACAGTGTCGACTGTTGTACGACATCAAGCCCTTCAAAGACGAGGTATTGTGTGATGTTGCTCCTCTCAAAGTTTGTGATGTTATTTTGGGCCAACCTTATTTATGGAAACATCATGATGTATATGAGTCTAGGCCTCGTAGTGTTATATTACCTTAAAAAGGAAATTGTACAAGATACTCGAGGTTGTCCCACCTAGTGTTATTTCCTTGATCTCTGCTAAGTAATGCAGGAAGGTCATCTCTCAAACGGGGAAGTTTGTCTTCTTTGTCATTCACTATCAGAATGAGAGAAAAATCATAGCCACATCCAGGGTCTTTGTGGCCAACCTCTCCACATAGCAGAAGCAAGTGGATAAGGTCGTGGAAGAATACTCGGATATCTTCTCCTCACCTACCGGGGTACCTCTGCACTATCAAGTCAAGCACCCCATTGATCTGACCCCCGGTGCACTGCTACCCAATGGGCCAGTCTATTGTCGCTCTCTGTTAGAGAATGAGGAGATCAAGCGATAGATCCAAGAATTGCTCCACAAGGGGCACATCCATCTTAGCTCATCACCTTGCGAGAGCCCAATCGTGCTGGTACAGAAGAAAGATGGAACCTGGCAACTTTGCATTGATTATCGGGCTCTGAATAAAATCACGGTCAGAAATTGGTACTCGATTCCCTGAATCGATGACCTCCTTGATCAAATCATGGGGGCCAAATACTTCAGTAAGATTGATCTGAATTCTGGTTACCACTAGGTCCCGATAGAATAGACATATGTATGGAAGACTGCCTTCAAGTCAAAGGAAGGCCTTTTTGAATGGTTGGTTATGCCCTTTGGTCTAACAAATGCTCCAACCACTTTCATGAGGATGATGGATGATATCCTATGACCATTCACCAATACTTTTGTAGTGGTGTATCCTGATGACATTCTCATTTACAGCAAGACTTGGGCCGAACACTTGCAGCATATTCAACAGGTTTTGCACACCCTGCGACAACACAAGCTATACGCCAACTTGGAAAAATGCTCCTTCGGCATGGACAGGGTACATTACCTAAGCTACATCATTGATCAACATGGCGGACATGTGGATCCAGCCTATATCCAAGCCATCTGTGACTGGCCAACCCAAACACACTCACTGAGCTTCGGATCTTTTTGGGCCTTGCCAATTTCTATCGCAGGTTTGTGTTGGGATTCTCCCATATTGCATGGGCCCTCAGCCAAATAACCAGGGGTGGTGGTAAGGTGAAATTTGTGTGGGGCTGGACCCAACAACAAGAATTCGATGATTTAAAGCAGCACTTGTTCTTAGCCCTAGTAATTTCACTACCAGACCTGCAGCAGCCCTTTGAGATTGAGACCGATGCTTCAAACTATGGTGTGGGTGTCATTCTCACGCAACACGGTCACCCCATGGCCTATCATAGTGCGACACTATCAGATGTTGTCCATAATTACCCTACATACGACAAAGAAATGTACTCCATTATGAAATCTTGCCGCCGGTGAAGACATTACATTCTTGGGAGGGAGACAATCATCAACACTGATCATAAGACACTGCAGTTCATGCAGACAAAAGGAAAATTGTAGAATGACTGCCATCAAAAGTGGTCCACATACTTGCAGCAATTCCACCTCAACATAAAGTATAAAACATGAAGCACGAACCGCATCGCTGATTGCCTCAGCAGACCACCGGTCGCGGCACTCACCACAGTGCTAGACTCCTACAACCATGAGAGCTCTGGATGGCCCCAACTCTATGAGACAGGCTTCGACTTCGCCACCACCTACCAAATGTTGGGTGCAAAAGCAGTTGTCGGTAATTTCCATCTTCAGGATGGGTTGTTGTGTTGTCTAGGCCATATATGTGTTCCCTCAAGTGAGTGAGCGAAGCTGATCTGGGAAGCCCACTACATGCGGGTGGCGGGACACTTTGGCGTCGAAAAGACAGTGGCGATGCTACAAAAACATTTCTACTGGTCGAAACTTCGACAAGAGGTCAACAAGTATATCAGGTCTTGCACTGCCTGCGCTATTTCCAAACCAACCACTAAAAACCAGGGCCTGTACACCCCTCTTCCTACTCCTGATAGACCATGGGAATCCATCTCAATGGACTACATGTCGGGCCTACCATCCACCAAGCAGGGAAATGACTGTGTTTTTGTGGTTGTCGATCGCTTTTCTAAGATGGCGATTTTGGTTGCTTGCAAGAAGAGCATCACAACAAAAGCCATTGCCAAGCTCTTCTTTGAACGAGTCTGGGTACATTTTGGAATCCCACAAACCATTGTCTCTGATTGGGACAGTCGATTTCTCAGCACATTCTGGTCGAGCCTCTAGTCACTGCTAGACACCAAGCTCACCAAATCCATGACCTTCCACCCCCAGACAGATGGTCAAAATGAGGTCATAAATTGAATGATCATACATATCCTGTGCATGTATAATTCCAAGCACCCTCACACATGGGATGAGACTCTTCCCTATGTCCCCATGGAGAGCTCTGTATGGCCCCAACTCTATGAGATAGGCCTAGACTTCACCACCACCTACCAAATGTTGGGTGCAAAGACAGTTGTCGATAATTTCCATCTTCAGGATGGGTTGTTGTGTTGTCTAGGCCATATATGTGTTCCCTCAAGTGAGCGAGTGAAGCTTATCTGAGAATCCCACTACAACCAAGTGGTAGGACACTTCGGCGTCGAAAAGATAGTGGCGATGCTACAAAAAAAATTCTACTGGCTGAAACTTCAATAGGAGGTCAGCAAGTAAGTATATCAGGTCTTGCACTGCCTGTGCTATTGCCAAACCAACCACTAAGAAACAGAGTCTGTACACCCCTCTTCCTACTCCTGACATACCATGGGAATCCATCTCAATGGACTACATGTCGGGCCTCCTATCCACCAAGCGGGGAAATGACTGTGTTTTTGTGGTTGTTGATCACTTTTCTAAGATGGCGATTCTGGTTGCTTGCAAGAAGAGCATCACAGCAGAAGCCACTGCCAAGCTCTTCTCTGAACGAGTCTGGGTACATTTTGGAATCCCACAAACCATTGTCTCAGATCGGGACAGTCAATTTCTCAGCACATTCTGGTCGAGCCTCTGGTCACTGTTGGATACCAAGCTCACCAAATCCACGGCCTTCCACCCCCAGACAGATGGCCAAACCGAGGTCGTAAATTGAATGATCGTGCATATCCTGCGCATGTATAATTCCAAGCACCCTCGCACATGGGATGAGAGTCTTCCCTATGTCCAACAAAGCTACAATCGAGCCCTACATAGCTCAACCAGCCATAGCCCCTTTCAGGTGGAGTTGGGATTCCAACCATTGGGTCCCATAGATGTTGCACTTCCCCTTGCGGTCACCTCAACCAACTCCTCTCCTGCTCCAACTGAGGCTGACAAAGCCACCTGATTCATTGAGAAGATCCAACACATCCACCAACAGGTTCAGGATATCCTACAGAAGTCCAATGACAAGTACAAGCAACACCATGATCAACATTGGGTTCCACATAAGTTTCAAGTGGGCGACAAAGTTTGGTTGCACTTGCAGAAAGAACACCTTAAAAGACCCCATCGGAAGCTTCGCCCACTCTGTTATGGACCGTACACCATCACCAAGGCTGTGGGGGATAATGCTTTTGTGCTCAACATTCCTCCTTTCCTTGGCCTGCACCCAGTGTTCAACGTGGACCTCCTTCGGCCTTATTTCCCACCAGTATTAGACACTTAAGACATAGCATAACAACTGACACCAACAAAGCTCAACCCTGACTGCATACAACAGGCATCCATTGATCAGATTGTGGACACACAAATCAAGGGCACTCAACAACAAAGGATCCATCTTTATCGAGTCGTCAAAGCAGGGCAACTCCTGCACCAAGGCAAGTGGCTCACCCGGGGCCAAATTCAGCAGAAATTTCCTCATCTAATGGGGGAACTCAACGCAATGGAGACCATTTCTTCCTAAGGATGGAGGATTGATCCAGGTGGATATCGGTGACCACCCACCTTTTCCAGCTAGCTCAAAACAACTTTCTAGCAATTTTGATAATTTACTATTTTTAGCAGTTTTTCGGGTCCTGAACTTCCGAAGCCGTTTTGAGGCCCTAAACGATGTTTTTTGGGGTATGTTATAGTCTTAAACTTTCTTCATCAAATTTTGTGTAACTGTTGTAGTCCTCAGATAGATCTTTCTAATGGGCTATCATACGCCTAAAACGGAGATCGTATGCAAAAGTTACGACCCCGGGAAGTTGATGTACTGACTTACCCAAACGGGGCCCACGTGACTTTTGGCGCTTCATCTCCTAGGGTTAGGTTTTTGTATGTTTGGGGTTTTTGAAACTCCTGTTTATTGTAAAAAGTCCTTGAGAGCCTCATTGTAATCATCTTCTTGCGAATGAGATCAGTCGTCACATCTCTTCTCAGAGATAAGCCGCCACCATTCCAGTAAGCTTGTTTTCTGCTACATTTTACAGTTTTAGCTTATTTCCTTATTGAATAGAAAACCAGTTTTACTACATCTCTGTTATTTTGTGTTAAGCATCTGGTAATAATTTGTAGTCATTTCGTTCTGCTCATAAAATCCAGATCATTCATATCCACCAAGGT
>ML787139.1:526637-536941 GCA_009831015.1 Picea engelmannii | reverse complement strand
ACATGTGCCTTAGTGTGAGATGACTTTTAATTTCAATAAATTCTTTACAATCTTCTATGTCATTTTTGGTACAATATTCTTTAATGACACCATAACAATTTAATGCACATCCTTACTCACTTGTATCTGTACTTAGTTATGAAAACTTGTATTCTTAATCTATACTTAGTTATGAAAACTTGTATTCTTTTTTAATTGATTTACTTGTATCTATACTTAGCTATGAAAACTTGTATTTATTTTATTGATAAAAAAAATGTGTGAAATTATTATAAAAAAAAATTATGCTTTCTCCCCTCTGTCTCAAATTCACTTTTGATAAAAATTAGGATGATTTTTTTGTTTCATCTATGTATTTTTATTACAAATATTAATAAAAAACATACATGAAAAAGATTTAATATTATGGAGCAAAACGTGAAGATGATTGACCATGATAATAATGTGAATCAAAAGTGGTTATCTCAAGCCCCTCTTAAATTACGATGCCTATACATTTGGGTAAATGCATAAATACAATTTCAAATGCTTATCTATCTAAACCAATAATCTTTATTAAAACTTTTTATCATGGAATTTTAATTTTATGTTTTAATTATACATAATTTAAGTTTTTATTAAAACTTTTTATCATGGAATTTTATTTTTTGTTTTAATTATATATAATTTAGGTTTTTAAAATATTTTAATGAATTTTAATTATAATTTAATAAATTGTATATATTTTGATATTTAATTATATTTTAATGTTTTTGTGGATAGGGTGTTTGGTGTGACAGAGGAAGGTGTGACATGTGGGTTAGACAAGTTGTGATCCATATGGATATCGATGGTCACCTACCTCTTTCAGCTAGCTCACATACAACTTTCATCTTGGCAGTTACAGTTTTTATCTTGGTAGTTTTTTTTATAGATTTTCGGGTCCTAAACTTCTGGGGCCATTTTAAGGCCATAAACAACATTTTGCCTGCCACCGTCATATTGCAGTCAAAATCAAAGTGTGACAACATAATGTGTATTCCTTGGATAATCCTTTCCAACATGCTATCGTGCACCTAAAACAAAGATCATATGCAAAAGTTATGATCCCAGGAAGTTGATGTACCAACTTACCCCATCAGGGCCCACATGACTTTTGGTGCTTCATCTCCTAGGGTTAGGTTTTTGGATGTCTAGGGTTTGTGTTTACTTCTTGATGATAAAAAGGCCTGGAGGCCTCATTGTAATGTGCTCAGACGAATGTGTGTAGCCGCCACGTCTCTTCTCAGAGATTAGCTACCACCATTCGAGCAAGATTGTTTTCATTTTGCATTTTACCGTTTCAGCAGATTTCTTATTTAATAGAAGTTAAGTTCCATTGTATCTCTGTTATTGTTCTATGTATACTTGTGTTAATGTTATAGATCGATGTTTCATTTCATTCTGCTCATAAATCCAGATCAGTGGTATCAGAGCAATTTTCTCTTCATTTGTTTCTCTGTGCATGTCCCCAACGAGGTCAGGGTATAAGCAGTTGGGACTCGAACCAGTTGAGCCTTTGTAAGATCGGCCTCGCCGAACCCGAAAGTTGTCTATGGGGGAAGAAAAGAGAGACGATGGGGCAGGAGATCCCTTTAAATTGTTGCTTGAGGAAGCCCTCTTGTGATAAAGGAACAAGATGATGGATAACTTTGTGCAAATCCTTCAACGGCTACCAACAGATGACGCATCTACCTTAAGAAGAGGTGTCACCCCCTTCAAGGTGCAGAACAATTTTGATATTCATATATTTGAAGGTGAAATAGATGTGGATGTTGTAGACAAATGGTTAAACCTTCTAGAAGGGTATTTTCTGTCCACAACTTTTCCAATAGAGAAAAGATTACATTTTCACTCCTCAAGGTGTTCCCCATGTCAAATATTGGTGGGAAACTTTCTGTGAGCAAAAGGAAACAGAGGGATATACATTATCTGTAGTTGCACCCACTTGGGGTTTCTTAAGGGATGTTATTAAGGAACAATACTACCCTATTGGAAGTTATGACAAATTATATACAAGATGGACCACATTGCGACAGGAAAGGGATGAAATAGTGTCACAGTTCACCAATGTATTCCATACCTTGTGCACCAAGTTGGGTATCAAAGACTCTGAGCAACATCTGATGCTCAAGTACCATGATGGTCTACATAGATACATCTAGACAAAATGGAGTTTCTAGACATTTTGTCCTTGGGTGCATCCTATCGATACACTGTCAAAATAGAGAAAAGGATTAAACATAAGATGCAACAGTTTGGGTCTGCAAACCCCTCACAACAGAAGCAGGGAAAAGGCGGCCCCAACTTGTAGAACAAAGGGTAGAGAAAGGATGGACAACCTTGGGATGACCAGTCCAAACCACAAACAAAGAAGGACAATGGGAAGACAAAGAAAGACATTGGGAAATGGTGCGAGTTCCATAAGAGTCACTCGCATAACATCGTTGAATGTCATTCAAAGCATTCATTGGTGGTCAAGGTGAAATCATTTGAATAAGATGCAGGCTCTAACTCTGAGCCAGAACTAGAAAAAGGGAGACAGATCATTGATTTGAAACCCAGTGCCACCGTTGCTACCACCACCAAGGTCCAGCCCAACAAACTTTATGAACCAGAGGAAGGTGAGTGCCTCTTTCATTCATAGATGTGGGTGAAGGGTACTCCACTGCACTTCATCATTGATAGCAATAGCCAGAAGAACCTCATCTCAACAGAGGTCATCAAGCGGTTGGTTGTACCGACAACACCACACCTGCAATTGTACACCATCGGCTCTGCCAAGGGAGCGATCTCCATGTCAACCAACAGTTCCTCTTGGATTACGACACCAAGCCCTTAAAAAATGAGGTATTGTGTGATGTTTCCCCCCTTGAAGTTTGTGATTTTATTTTGGGCCAACCTTATTTATGGAAACGTCATGTTGTATACGAGTCTAGGCCTCATAATGTTATTATTACTTTGAACAAGAAATTATATAGGATACTCAAGGTATTCCCATCTACCTCCATTTCCTTGATCTTTGTCAAGCAATGGAGGAAGGTCATCTCTCAGATCGAGAAGTTTGTCTTCTTCATGATTCATGCTCAAAATGATCGGAAGGTTGCAACCACATCCATGGCCTTCACGACAAGTCTCTCCACGCAGAATAAGAAAGTGGATAAGGTCATAGAAGAAAAAAAAGACATCTTCTCCTCACCCATTGGGGTACCTCTGCACTGTCAGGTCAAACACTCAATCGATCTGACCACTGGCGCACCACTACCCAATGAGCCAGTCTATCCCCACTCTCTATCAGAAAATGAGGAAATCAAGCGCTAGATCCAAGAGCTGCTAAAAAAGGGGCACATCCGCGCAAGCTCATCACCTTGTGGAAGCCCAATCGTTCTTGTGAAAAAAAAAGACAGGTCTTGGCGACTCTACATTGATTATCGGTCCATAAATAAGATCACGGTCAAGAATCAATACCCAATTCCCTGAATTGACGATCTCCTTGACCAACTCAAGGGGGCAGAAATACTTCAATAAGATTGATTTGAAATCTGACTACCACCAGGTCCCAATAGAACAAACCGGTGTATGGAAGACTACCTTCAAGTCCAAAGAAGTTCTTTTTGAATGGTTGGTAATGCCCTTTGGCTTGACAAATTCCCCAACAAATTTCATGAGGATGATGGACGATATCTTGCGGCCTTTCACCAATTCTTTTTTGGTGGTGTATTTGGATGTCATCCTCATCTTCATCAAGAATTGGGCAGAACACTTGCAACACATTCAACAAGTTTTTCACACTCTGTGGCAACACAAGCTATATGCAAATTTGGAAAAATTCTCCTTCGGCATGAAAAAGGTTCAATACCTACGCTACATTGTTGATGAGCATGGGGTGCATGTCAATCCAACCAATATCTAGGTCATCTATGACTGGTCAGCACTGACCACACTCACTGAGCTTTGAAGCTTATTAGTCCTTGCCAAATTCTATCACAGGTTTGTGTTCGGATTCTCCCACATTTCATGGGCCCTTAGCCAAGTGAATAGGGGTGGCAGTAAGGAAAAATTTGTGTGGGTCCAGTAGTAACAGAAAGCGCTCAATGATTTGAAGAAACACTTGTGCTCAACCCTGGTGTTGTCATTAACTGACCTGCAACATCCTTTTGAGATTGAGATAGATGGTTCAAACTATGTTGTGGGTGTAGTTCTCACTCTACATGGATATCTCATGGTTTATCATAGTGAGATACTATCAGATATTGTCCGTAAGTACCCCAATTATGACAAAGAAATGTACTCCATGATATAGGCCTGCCACCAATGGAGGAATTACATTCTCAGGAAGTAGACAGTCATCCACACTAATCATAAGCCTCTGCATTTCATACAGACACAAGGAAAATTGTAGAATGACCTCTGTCAGAAGTGGTCCACATACTTGCAGTAGTTTCATCTCAACATCAAGTATAAGACAGGAGGCACCAACCGCATCCCTGACTACCTCAACCGACCTCCATTTTATGCACTAACCATGGTGCTACACTCCTGCGGACATGAGACCTCTGGATGGCCCCAACTCTATGAGTGAGATCCTGAATTCACCACTACCTATCAGATGTTGGGAACAAACACAATTGTCATTGATTTTCATCTGTAGGATGGGTTGTTGTTTCATCTGGGCCATCTCTGTGTTCCATAAATAAATAAAGAAAAGATGATTTGGGAATCTCTTTATAGTCGGGTGCCAGGACACTTTGACGTAGAAAATACAGTGGCAATGCTGCAACAACATTTCTATTGGTCGAAACTCTGACAAGATGTCAGCAAGTATATCAGGTCTTGGACGACCTGTTCCATTACCAAAACGAACATTAAGAAACAAGACATGTACACCCCTTTTCCTACTCCCGAAAGGCCCTGGGAATCCATCTCAATGGACTACATGTCGGGCCTTCCTTCAACGAAGCAGGGAAATGACTATGTTTTCATGGTGGTTGATCATTTTCCAAGATGGTGATTCTGGTCTCCTGCAAGAAGAGCATCACAACAGATGCCACTATCAATCTCTTCTTCAAACGAGTGTGGGTACATTTTGGTATACCACAAACCATCGTCTCTGATCGAGACAACCGGTTCCTTAGCACATTCTAGTCGATCTGTTGGTCATAGATGGACACCAAGCTTACCAAATCCACTACCTTACACCCCAAAATGGATGGCCAATTGAGGTCGCCAATAATATTATCGGGCATATCTTGTGCATGTACAACTCCAAGCATTCACACACATGGGATGAGAGTCTTCCCTATGTTTAACATAGTTACAATAGAGCCATACATAGCTCAACTGACCACAACCCCTTTTAGGTGGGGTTGGGATTTCAACCATTGGTGTAGTGTCCCCAAGGCCGAACCCCGTTGTAAACCATGTTTTGAAAGGAATTGTAATTATGTTTTATAGGTTGGTGAGCCAAGTTTTTATAAGATGGAGGCTTATGTGTTGTCAGTCCAGGGAGCCTGAGTGTTGAAGGCCAGGAGCCTGCTGTTGTATATGTAATCACGCAGAACACTTAATAAAACATAAACATTGCCATGTGCAGATCGACCACGATGAATGAGTGAAGGGGGACTAAGCATCCATAAGGTGGGCAAGGAATTAGGGGCTGGAAGGTGGAAAAAGGGGCTAAGTGTTGAGCTTAGGGGCTAAGCCTAGGGGACTTAAGCCTGGGAATAATATTTTAATATTATCCCAAAATACATGTGCATTTTATGTTTTATCCTAAGTTTCTGGCAAGGGGAGAACATGCAAGGGAGATGCATCCTGGTGGAACACATGCAGTTTCATGGGTGAAAAGTGTCAACCCTGACGCATGTGAATAAAACGACCAGGGTGAGCCATGAGAAGGGTTCCTCCTCCATTCTACCCGACCGTTGGAACGTGAACCCATCCGACCTCTGCAAGAGATACCCTCGTGCACTCTGAACCATAAAGGTCGGTGTCTGTATTTGCTTCTAGAAGGCTGGACACCCTTTCGGTTGTGAACCGTTAAGTTTGAGTTGACCCCTGCATGGACAACTCGTCACGCATCCCTAAGAACCAGAGTGTGGGTCTATCCCGTATTGCTGGATTGAGGAAACAGAAGTGTCCAGTCCCTGAGAAGCCTGGTTATGCTGTGGCACCTGTTGTTGCTGCCCTGGGGTGTTCATGTCTATATTCCTGTTGATTGTGGTGGACGTGTAGTGTTTGACCCTGTGTGTTGATTCTGAAAATATGAAACATCCTCTGTCTGAGCGTCGAGCCTATGCGTGGAGCCTTGTCCGTAGCCATATCCATGAGACCATCTGCCATTGTTGAACCGGTGGGAAATCCGTGTCCATTTTTCCTCGTTGGTTGTGTGGCCATGTAGTGCTAGACTGTGTGGGGGCTTGTTGGCCAGTTGTACAACACTCTCTCCAAGTGAGAGAGGTGATTGAGGTTGGAAGAACAGGTTGTTGGCCTGTGAGCGATTCTCTCCAGGAGAGAGAGTGTACAGAGGAAGGAGAAAACTCCTAGAAGGAACCTTGTAGCTGACACAGAGCCCAGAGACTTCCAGTCCGGCCTGTTGCTGTAACCCAAGGCAAGGGAGGTTAGCAACCGAAGGACTGTCCAGGTGACAGAGAAGGTGTATACTCCTGGGGTGGAACAGGCATGTGGGGAATGAGGGTCTGTTGGCAGTGAGCGTGAGAGGTTCCTGGGAGAGAATTCCATCCTTGTGGCTGTGTGATGTTTCCCTGTAACCTTAGCCTAGCCTAGGATTCCTTGTCTTGGGGTGGAGCTTAGTCCCAGCTCGGGGGTGACCCACTGTTGAGTTGATGAGCAGTGCAGTCTACGACTGGGAGGTTCGTGGAAGGCCTGCACTTGGTTGGTGGAACTACCACTGTTTCAAAGATAAGTACTTGATTATGTTTTAATCATGTTTTTCATGACTCTACTGCTTATGTTATCATGATTTCCGCTGTGTATATGAATTAGTATGAAACACTATTGATTGTTAATTATGGCAGTAACTGATATGAATATTTTGATTAGAATGTGTTTATTTGTTGAGAGATTATGGATCATATAATACCTGTATGAATCATGTATAGAGAGGTGTTATAACCTTCTCTTATTAGCGATTAAGCCTTAGTAGCTGAAAGGGTACGCTACAGTTTGGTATCATAGCCAAGGTTTCGACATTGATCCTAGATGGGCCAATGGATCGGTCTTTGGACTGAGAATGCGAGGGGAAATTTGGTCTAGAGGCCAATTTCGGACCCTGGTTTTCTCCAAAGTGTCAAGGAGTTACTTGATAAGTTTTTTAAATCTCAGGAGGTATAGAGGTGTTATGAAACCGCAACTAGTGTGGTATAAGTCCACAGGGAGAAAGAACTCCACACCGAAAGTGTAGGAGCTTTAGGATCTGTTCGGGAGGGAAGGTGAGCCCTCATGACCATTAGATCTGGAAAGTGTGCACGGGGTTTAAAGCCCTTTGGAATTGCACAGGAGTGTGGAAATCGCGATATGAGAAATCCCGAGTTAGTCAGGACCGTCCATCAGAAAGAATGCATGGAGAGCGATCAACCTTTCGCTGACTCGTAACTTGAAAATAGTCAATGGGTGAGTTCGTGAGAATTCACAAAACGCGAATTCATGATTGGATCGTAACCGTCGATCTAAGAGAGATCGGGACCATTAATTGCCCAGGAAGAAATCGACGTTTTGGGAGATGGGAGGTGAGAAGAGGTGAGCACCTCCGAAAAACCCGAAACCCCAAAATCCCGAAAACAATCTACACCATAGATCGTGGGGAAAAGAACTTGACCGTAGGATCAGGTAGGTCAGTAGACAGTGATTTCGGGATTTCGGCAAATGGAAGTTCAAGATGTGTGGATGCACGAACTTTCGACACCCGAAACCCCGAAACGCCGAAAGGCTTTGCGTCGTAGATCTGAGAAAGATCTAACCATTGGATTTTACTAGGAATGGACGTGGACACATGGAGGTGTACCACGTGCCAGTGGGTTGAGAAGAAAAGTGAGAGTGGTGGGACTCGATGACGTCGTTAAAAGCGACGTGGACCCTCATGAGCATGCCACGTGCCACCATGGTTGTGGGTGACCATTGTTCTATGTTGGTCCGGAGGGTAAAGTAAATCGAAATTTCAGAAGTTGGGGGTTGGGAAGGAAAGAAAGTCTAAAATCCTCATGGACTGAAACCTCGAAACCCAAATTCCCGAAGTCCCAAAATATCCGAAGACAAAAGAATCGTAGCAGATTTTAAGGACGACAACTATGTTGTGGGCCCGGGGAATAAGGAAACAAAAATTTTGGAATTCGGGAATTGAAATGATAAAAGGTTGGGAGTCACTGCAAATGAACTCCCTGGTGTCGAAATCTCGAAGTCCCGGGTACCGAAAACCCGAAGGTCGAAAATCCTGAAATGCCGAAAATGAAAGTTTCGAAAACCCGAAAATTGCAGAGTCGAGCAGAGCTCGGAAAAGTCGTGAAATTGAAAGATTTTCTTAACATCGATTGTTATGAAAGATGAAGAATTGTCAAGAAACAAAGGCCTAACAAATTCTAATCGTCTGCGCATTTGTATTGCAGAAGGTTGACGAGTGCCAGAACTGATTTGAATTGCCACAAAGTGAAAAGAAATGGAAGAGACACATAATTCTTCCAATTCAGAAAACGAAGCTCAGAAGAGATAGCGTGGAACTTTTGGTATGAAGAGTGCTCATATCCAGTGCAAGGAGTGCTTATAGAGGGAACTTGTTTTAAGTTCAAAAGACTCCAGGAGACGAGCGTAGAGGGTGCCAGTAGGACACCAAAAAGTCTTTTGGAAAACACTAAAGGGTCAAGTCCCTTTGAGATTGATTAAGTTAAAAGCTCTGAGAGAAACATAGCAAGTTCACATGCCGAGCGCAAGTGTGCGGTAAGGTGAAGTTAAAATTTCACTAACCAAATCTCGGAAGGGAAAACACCATCGAAGCCTTCGAATTATTCGAAATTCTTCAAGTTAGGGAGGAAGTCAATTCTAGAAGAATTGATGCCAAGATATTTGGAAAGAAGTCATTTAGAATTTGAACGAACGGTCAGAATTCTCCGTGGAGAACTCGCGAAATCGCGGGGACCGTAAGGTAGCCAGAAGTTGGAAGGTGGTTAGTGGATGGAGAAACTCGCCACTCTAGGATCCAGAATAAAGTGGGTTGTTGATTGTGGTTGGTTTGAACCGTTGGATCATTTCGTAAATTCAGGGATCGTGAACTTGGAGCGCAGGCCAAATTATTGGTCACTCCAAGTCCCAAATCACGAAAAGAGATTAACAAGGATAGAATCGGACGGTGGAGTGCTTCCAGGAAGAAGTGCCAAAAACCCGTGAGCTGTCGGATCCAGCCAAATGTGAGGAAGATAACGCTGAGAGTCATTCAGTACTCGAAGTCTCACAGGAGGTATTGAACCGTCGATCTCAGGGAAGATCAAATCGTTGATTCCTTTCATCGGGAATTCGGAGAATCGAAAGTTGGGAGAACAGAGGAAGTTGTTCTCAAAAATCCTGAAATGCAAACTTACGATTCGCGAGGAAAGATTTAGACCATTGAATCATGGTGAGTGTCAGTTGTTGATCTGACACACTTGAATTTCATGAAGATGGAAGTTGAAAGAGGGAAGAGAACTACTTTCTAATTTCGCGAACCGCGAAGTCCCGATTCATGAGAAAAAAAGAATCCACACTGTTGGATTACGAAGAGATTTGAGTTATTGGATCCGACTCATGTAGATTTCGGAAAACTAGATACCGGAAGAAAAGAAGGAGAAACTATTTTTTGAAACCCCGAAACATGAATTGTCGATTCACGAGGAATTGACCGGGACCGTCGAACCCGGAAGGCTTGGACCTTTGATCTAAGGCAACAGGGGTTTGGGAGTTCGGACCTCGGGAGAAAGGAGGGGAGCTAATCCTCGAATTTTTCTAGAGGTCACACCGGTGGAAGTTAAAGGAAGAGCTAGGACGCGCTAGACTCTTGTTTCATATTTCGGGGATAGAGAGAGTCGAGCGTGACTCATATCGAAACACCCGATACGCGAAATCCTGAAACACCTTTTTGGATAGGCATGTGGTCATATTCAGTGGCCATGTAGGAGAAACTTGTAGGAATCCTGGAAGAATTGAATGCTTCTGGGATCCGCAAGAAAAAGGGTCATAGGGAGAAAGAAGTTGCTACAATTTGTGGCAGTAAGTATGTTATGGCTTGATTGGCCAGCCCAAGG
>ML787139.1:387481-404064 GCA_009831015.1 Picea engelmannii | reverse complement strand
GTAAGGAAAGGTAGCGGAGATAACCCCTCCAAAGCTGGACCGAGCGTTGTGGAGAACACATATAAAGGATCTGTTAAGGGATTCCGTCGTTAGCATTTTCCACGGAGCTTCGTGGGTCTCGAATCCATTCGAGGTCCTCAGTCGTCTTCGGAACACTTTCTCTCGATACCCTTGATAGGTTTCGGGCTTGATACCCTGCTCATTGTGGTCTACCCGACTGTCGACTGTACCCGCCTGATAGCTGTTCACGTGCTGGAAAACTAGTTGCCAATATTTTCTAGGGACATACACAGGTGACTGCGGGGGTATACCGCGGTACCTAGGACAAACATCGGACCAATTCTTTGCAGAGTAGACCCAGAGGGTGCTTCCGTATTCGAGTTTCACTTGCACCGGTAAGGTACTCTAGTGTTGGTTGTTGTAACTGTTCTTCCTACTAATATAGTGTTTGCTTGATTTATCTTCTAGGAGCTTTCTTTTAGTGCGTGTTACTGTTTGTTTGTATAGAATACCTTAGCGTGTCATGAATCTTCTCACACAGTGGAGGATTCAGAGCTCCACCGGTCATGAAGGCTTCTGGGCCTGCCGCCGGTTATACTGGAGCCACCCCCGCCACCACTGAGGCGGAGGTTAGACCATCAAGGGTCTTTCGAAGCAACTGGGGCTTTTGAGCCCGAACAACCCCCCGAGGAATCGACCGTCAATCTTGGATTGGTTGAAACCTCAAACGCTGATTCTTGGCCGGACATTATTGTGCCAATTCAATTTTACGAACGCCTATCAGCGCCTAACCTAATTATGGAACAAATCTCTGGGAATTCTTCCATTCCTATCATTGTTGTTACCACAGGAGAAGCTTCTCCTAACTTGCCTTTGTCGGTGGTCTGGGCCACCACGGTCTCGGACGCAACTACGTCGCAAAGTGGACCGACGCCATCTATCGCGGCGGCCACACCACCTTACACACCTAGTGCGACAGGCGCTCCGTTTTCATATGGTATGCCTAGTTTAGGAACGAGTCCTGCACTCACCTCTTCCATTTCATAGACTTTGGGTCTGGGGGCAGGGAGCTCTAATGCTTCTCTGCAAGGTCAACTTGGTGGCATTCCTGTCCTTTTCAATGCTTTTCCTTACGCTGGAGGTCATATCCTTCCTTTGTCCCCTTCGCTCGGTGGATTGCCTCAGCAGTCCGCCGGGCTACCTACACACACGAGTCCATTTGGAGCCGGGAGTCAAGGACCACCTGCACAAAATCAGCCGGTAGGTTCATTGCCATTTGTTTGGAACGGGACAATTGGTAATAATAATTTCGCATTCGTTGCTTTCCCATCAGGGGGCACACCCATTTTTGGACAGTCTACGCCGGCACAGGGTACTATACCTGCGCTGGGGGCACATATACCAGGACCTTGGAACTCAGCACAAGGATCCGTTCCATCATCTAGAATGTCGTTTTGGGGCAATTCTTTCCACAGCCAATGGAACCCCAGACAGGCCTCTATGCCTCTCCCCACAGGACCGGCATGGGGGAATCCTTCTCAAAGTCCCTCAAATACAATGAACGCCCAACATCCTATGTCCTTCATGGGGAATCATCAAATGATGTCTCCTCAAATGCAAAAACCTTATGCTGGTCAAGGCAATGGTTTCTATCAGAACCCGGGCTAGCAGCCAAAATTTTCCTGGCAACCTGGTGCCAGTCAAACTCCAGGACCCTTTTATCCTGGCCATCAGCAGCAGCATAAACTTCCTTTCTTAGCAATGTTACACTTACCGGATTTAACACGGTTGTTGAATTATCCTATCTGTCACGATCCGTGTTGGCCTCCTATGCCGATGAAGTTTCCTTCGGACATCCCAAAGTTCGAGGCCAAGCCTAATGAAGATCCAGGTGATCACGTGACCACTTTCCACTTATGGTGCTCATCTAACTCACTGAAAGATGACTCCGTCTAGTTGCGATTGTTTCAACGCACTCTTATTGGGAGTGCCGCAAAATGGTACATAGAGCTTGATCGTTCACGATATTCCTTTTTTGGCGAACTGGCTATGGCTTTCCTTAACCATTTCTAGTTACCTATGAGATACGACACCGGCACAAAGTTGCTGGCCAATTTCGGGCAGACGTCAGCGGACCATATCTCGGACCATATTTGAGAATGGGGACACCAAAAGAGTCTTATCAAGGTACCCATCCCACCAGCATTCCTTCTTGAGTGGTTCCTTAAGTCTTTAGTTCCGCAGTTATCCAAAGATGTCGCGACTTCAGGGGTCTTCTCCGAGGAAGAAGCCATCATGAGAGCTCAACAGTTTGAGCTTATCTATTATCAGTCTGGTCTATTGTACACCATCCTGCCGGATGCACCACGATCGATTCTGGACAAAACCAGATAGAGAGCCGGACCACATGCCGATGGCATCATTGGTTCGGCACAAACAAAGCCCGCTGAGCAATTGACAAAACAATTGCAGCAGTTATCTATACAACACTCAGCGGCCAGCCAAACTACTGCTTCGGCTACTCCTCCTACTTAAACGTCGGAAGTACACTCCGTACAGACGACTAACCCAAAGGCCAACCAACATCCTGAAGGAAAGAAAAAACAATGCAAGAAGGGTAAGGGGGATAAGAAACCAAATGATAATGCTGGGGAGGGAACCACAGAAAGGAAGAAGGCAAGGTATCCGTGCAACTTATGTGAGGAAGACCACCCAACCCATCTATGCCCTCGACTTGCAGAGGCCAAGAAGTTTATCACACAACAACAACAAGCCGTGTTGACTAATCCCTTTCAATATGGGCAGAATTTAACTCAAGCCTCTGCAAGTACAGAGGGGGGCGGCCACGAAAACTTCCCTCCCCCAAATGGTTCATCTTTCGCGAACGTATACATGATGAAAAGTGACGCTTTCATAGCGACTAGAGCTCATGATTATAGCAAACCAAGCACCTCTGAGAAGGGCAAAGAAGTCGAGATCCCATCTCTTCCTCTATAGATCGAAAAGACGTTGGGTGAGACAATGACTCGCATCCCAAAAGGTGCATTTAAACGATCTTCTCATAATCCAAACGCAAGGGCCGCCAGAACTACTATGTGGTGGAAGATTTGTCACAAACCCCTTGTGCTATGTACGCTTTGGAAGTCCTCCAAAGTTGCCCTGCTCAGAGAAGAGCATTGTTAACTTCTTTAGGCTCTACTGACACTTGTAACCCGGGAACGATCATGTTAGATACGACTGACTTGAAACCTCGTCTGCCTTACCACGTCGCATTCCAGATAGTAGTGGCTCATCCCACGAAAACTTTTACACGAAATATCTTCCGCACGGTGGTAGACGAGGGCGCTTTGACTTGCGTTATGTCGTTAGCATGCTAGAAAGCCATTGGTCAACCTGAGTTGTCTCCGTCACATACTCTCCTCACTACATTCGATGGTCGTTCTTTTCGACCGCATGGCATCATCCCTTCTTTCCCTGTGCAGTTAGGAGGGAAGACCGTGTGCGTCGAAGTAGAGGTAGTCGATGCCCCCATTGATTACAATCTATTGTTGGGTTGTAGTTGGACTTATGCAATGCAAGCAGTGGTCGCTACAGTTTTCTGAGTCTTACTATTTCCACATGAAGGCCGGATAGTGACTATTGATCAATTGTCCTTCTCTCGACCTGACCCAACCTTGGGGGCATCCACGGTTCCCATGTTAGATAATCCTCAATCCGGTGTCGTCAATGTAGGAGTTGGTTTGTGCCCATCTTTGATGGGTACCTTTGACTACCCACCTCCTCAAGGTGATGTCAAGTTTATATCGACTCACCACAAGGCTGAGATTTTCCATGTTTCGTCGTTCTGCATGACTTACTTTCAGGATCCTTGGACTCTTCCTTCCCCATCTGACACGATGGATGCGACAGGTCATGCGGGCATGTATACGCCCTTGTCGGCCGCTGAAGTAGCGTACTCTCTGGTTCAGCAAGCTTCAGCTACTCCTAATCCGATTCCCGCACTAGAGTTGGATCCACTCCTTGAGCCTATCTGGGCTCAGGATTCTCTTGTCAACACCGATTCGTTAGATTTAGTTTTGCCTTCTGACGAAGAAATAATCGAAGCAATGACTGGTCTGGACAAACCTTGGGAAGATCTTCATCACAGATCATATTTACTCCCAGAGTTACACCGAATTGAGGCAGGAGAATTCACTATCACCATGACGAGAGATCAACCTTGTCCCATTAACCTCTTAGCTACACAGGAAATTTATGCTGAGGGAAATATGGCGAATATCACTGAAAATATACCTATTAACATCTCCCGGAACCCTGGCATCATGGAGAATGTCTTCGTCGGAGTGGATTTCTCCCCCGAAGAGATTCAGACTTACACAGATATTTTCCAAGAATCCCACGACGTTTTTTCCTGGTCTTACGAAGCGATACATGACACCGACCCACAAAGTGTCGATCATGGGCTACCTTTGTTGTTTTTCAAGCTCGCTTTGAGACCCAAAAGAAACATCTGGTGAGACTGCATTTATGCATTTCGATCTCGTCCGGATTAACTGAGAAAAGTAACCATCATGGAGTCTTCTTTAAGCCCTTTTCAGACTCCTTAAAGATGAAAAGATTGCCGAGTGACATTGTTTCTTCACACTCGTTAAATTGGTCCAGAAGAACGTTCCTTAAACGGGTCTCCTTTTAAGCCATTTTCATACCCTCTAAACATGAAAATATTGCCGAGCGATCTTGTGACCCTTCACGCTCGTTAAACTGAAATTTGAAGTCACGTATATCCGGCGGTAGTTTACCCCTTTTTCGGTCCGGATGGTCAACTGTACGAACAAAGGAATACTCTATTGAATGTCCATTCTCTAGAAGAGTATCCTCAGGTATAATTTTATTCCTTTTTCGAGCCCGAGGGACTAAATTTACAAAAAAGAAACCCCCCTGGAGTCCATAGTTAAGCTCTTTTCAGACTCCCTAAAATTGAAAAGATTGCTAAGTGACCTTATTCTTTCACACTCGTTAAACGGTCCAGAAGAACATTCCTGACGGAGTCCATAGTTAAGCTTTTTTCAGACTCCTTAAAATTGAAAAAATCGCTGAGTGATCTTGTCCTTGTCACACTCGTTAAAATGGTTTTGAATTGACGTCTAGTCGGTGCTAGTTTACCCCTTTTTCGAACTGACTAGACTATTGACAAAAAAGGTACCCCAACGGAGTTTCCTTTTATGTTTTTTCAGACTCTCTAAACATGAAAAATCACTGAGCTTCCCTTCTCTGGGCTCATTAAACTTACATCGAAGGACGTTACCATCGTGTGTTCTATCAACCGTATTTGCATCCTTTACCCATCAACCTAGTAACAGTTTGCTTTTGTGTTTTAACACCTTTGGCCACTGGAGGATTTTTCCCGAGTATCATTTCCTAGAACATCAGTCTTGTCCTTATGCCTTGAGCTTGTATGTTTGCTATGCTTGTTTCTCCACTGTAACGTAATATTCCTTTATTCTTTTTTCCAAATCAACAAAAAGAACAAAAAAATCAAATATACCCCAAAAAGAGGATGGGAAAAGTATTTTCTTTATTGGAAGCATTATGAGTCGCCCTTGGATAAAGAACATCTGTCCATTTGATTCATCAGACTTTGGGATTTAGTATGACCTTAGGTAGCCTTTCTCACTATATTGAGTTGTGTCCTCCACCGTTTGGTTACTCTTCCAAACATATGGAGAGTTTGCGTTGCCTCCTACTTCGTAGACTTATGATTAACATATATGCTGCCTGAGTCTTATCACTGGTCGTGCTATTGTCCAAGGGAAGTTCGATTACTTAACCTGAGTCGGCCACTCTGCAATATGTCTCTTGTCCGCATATCCGGCCATCCTGAACGTCCAATCAAGTCTTTGTTCGAAATCACTGAAGCCTTCAGTCCGATCATCAAGATTATCAAGTCCATAACTGACGAGTTGTCGAAGACCTCTGGGTAGTGCAGTCGTACACTCATATTACACTCCTACCCGAGTTTTAGAAGACTTTGAAGTTGTTTCTCGAGCTCTGAAGTACAACCATCAGGTCGAATCAAATTCTGAGAGATGGATACTTTCTATGTATATCTTTCTGATTTCGAGATGAGGCTCTACTGTGTATTGTTCGCGGCTACTCTTTTTAGTTATTTGACATGGATCTACAGTGTATTTGATTGGTAGCCATGGTTCTGATTTATCCCGAGCATGGGTATGCCCGCCTCGGTGAGTCATTTGATATTTTTTGCAGACGACACTTCCCAATTCCTGATTCCTGGGCTCACTCATTCAGCATATCAGTACAGATTGGTAAAGAATTGGTAATGTGTTTCGGCCATCATATGCTCTTCTGACCTCACACATTAGGGGGCATCTGTTAGAACCCTAAATTGCACTATCCCTGCTTACCTGGCATCAGGCCTACTCATTTCCTTTCCTTGCCAAAGCCATGCTGAACAGACTCTTCAAAAACCTCCTAAATCAAGTAACCCGCGCCCTAACCTAGCACTGGGTGTGTTGGGACACTGGAAGGCCTTCTGCAGCACGCGGGTGAATGCTGGCTAGCCCACTACAGCCCGCGTTTACCTAACAAAGAAAAAAATCAGGAAAGTTTCCACCGGGACGAAGAGATTTTTGTTAGTTAACTGGAACTCCTAGCCATGCATGGCCGAGAGTTCGCCTAAAACCCTAGCTCCTTCTAGCCTATAAAAGGAGGGGTAGGGGTACTATTCAAAGGAGGAAAAATCATAGCAAAGAAACTCTGCCAAATTGCCAAGTCCATTTTGTCCCAACCCTTTAGACTTTCCTCAAGCTTTAGGAGATCTCAAGCAAAGCAGTTGGAGGACAAAAGAAGAGGAGGAGCCAAGTATCAGGATCGAGGAATGGTGGACGGTCTCTAAAATCATTGTAAGTTCATTCATATTGAGATTAATGAAAAAGATGCTTTTCCCGTCCCAAATACATGAGTCTCATCTATGTTATTTGATTTATTTTTTATCTCTAACCCTCTAGTAGATCAGTAGCATGCATGTGTAGTTTTGTCTTGATTGCAGGAAGCTTTGTGGAAGGAGCAGCAACAACAAGGAGATAAAAGCTCAACGGAGGATCTACTTCAACCGTCGATAAAAAGGTTAGTTGATTCTTCCCATGTTTGCTTGAGAAAAAGGGTTATAGGTTTGGGTAGGAGGTTAAAAGTTATTCTTGAAGGGTCATGATCTTCATGCAAGTTTAAAGCCCTAGCTTGCTAGTCCGTAGGGTAGAGAAACCCCACAACAGGGTCGGGTCCACAAAAAAAAAAAATTGTTGAAAAATGATAGGTATGATTGTGATCAGAGCAAATAAATGAATCCAATGGGATATGTCTCAAATAATCGTTCCAATAGGATCTTGCAGAGTTATACTCAGATATGAATAATAATACAGTGACAAAATGTCCAAATGTTTAACAGGAAAAAATGTGTAGGAATTTCACAACCAAAATGCAGAAGGTATAGTTGCACGACAATAGATCATGTATGTTTTGTTTTGTTTCTGTCCCAAAGGTTAGGGTATTTAAGGTTTCTATAGATAAGGGTTTTCCCTATGCTATATATCTCTAATATACATGTAGGGTCCAACAATAGTACTCGACCCAATATCTCAAGGCACCAACTAAGGAGGCTAGAGCATGTCCTTAGCCGTATTACTCAACTACCTAGGTACTAGAGAGTATCTTCTTGAGTGTTGTTCTTGGTGGCACTATAACAGTCAGGCGAATGATTGGTTTATCTACATAGGGATTTATGATATCTAGGTCGATCAATATACAAGTGTTTTCTGATGCGCTACCTCTCGAAGGGGTACCAACATGGGTTACATGGTTGACCAACAATGTTCTCTTAAGTACCACTTGTAGTTCCTGCATGTATGATTTCCCAACCATAGATTTATGTGCTGAACAACATATCTTTGTAGCTTTAATACACCAGAATACGTCTCTACCTTGAAAAAAAATTAACCCACAATTATCTACCAAGGAAAGTTCTCTGATACCACTTATAAGGTACCAGATCTATTATAATAACATGAAACAAAAATATTGTAGAGAATAACAACGAAAAAACAGAATAGATGAAACCACAACACCAAATAATACCTGTATTGATAGTAAACAATATTCACTTGCCTCTTCAAGGGGGAAACCTCCAACATATAAGCACTCTATTACAATAATTATCAAGACAAAACTTCCCATACCCTCTACTCCTATTTATACTAAATCTATCTATACAAAAGTACAATCTAGAGGAAGATCCTTCTAGAAGCGAAAGCTTCTATTAGGTCTTCTTACATTTGGCTTATTCTTCCTTATTCCTTGGTCTTATTAATATTGGCCTTTATTACATGGAAATATATTATTCTACCTAGGTTAGAGAGGTTAGGTCCCTAACAGATTATAGCATGGTCATTCTATTCTAGGTAACACCATGTAGATAATACCATGTGTGCCTTAGTTTTGTAAAGAATGTATCGAAAGAATTTTATTAATACAAAAATCAACCAAAAGTTTGATAGAGGATCAACAAAGAGATATGATACCAGGAGAGGTGGATGAGGGTTGGGTCTGTTACCCCCTGACATGTAGGGGTAACTAGAGGAGACTATTTTTACTTGCAGACAAAAATTCCACAAATGAGATCTATGGTCCCTCCACGAACATTTGGCCAAAGATACTTGCTACATTTTCTCAACTCACTCACATTTAATGATTATGCTTATGAGGATTGATATACATGATACACATTATTTTATTTCTTCATATTTGGTGTTAATGTATCATGTACATGTCATGAAAGTGGTGATCATTACTTGATTTGGATAGTGGATCATAACACTCTAAATTTATGTTGTTTTCCTCCTTTTTCCATGATGAGTCATTGTCATCCCTCATATAAGTGTTGTCACTTTTGGGTTGATTTGTATTGTTGGGGGAATTTGAAAGGTGTAGCATGTCCATATCCCAATACATACCTAACACTCTCCATCCTTCCTAATTTTCCTTTTCCTGCTCATGGGCTAGTTGTCATATGTCACAAAAAAAGGGTTCATGCTTCACAGTCCCATGAGAAGATCCTCACCCGAAAAAATATATGAGCTCGAGGTGAAGAGAAAAATAAAAAGGTAAAATAAAACTTGAATAATGCACCTTGTTATGAGGCCATCGCCCCAATTCCTATGCATAAAGGA
This sequence comes from Picea engelmannii, assembly GCA_009831015.1. NCBI lineage: Eukaryota > Viridiplantae > Streptophyta > Pinopsida > Pinales > Pinaceae > Picea > Picea engelmannii. The sequence goes on along the minus strand of ML787139.1, from coordinate 394,822 downwards.
ATATATAAAAAAAGGGAATAAATCAAATAAAGAAAAATGACTAAATCAAATATATAAAAAGAAGAAAGTAAAACACATAAAAAGACAAGTAAGGGGTAGTAAGAAATATTGACGAGGAAAGGGTAACACAATGTATAAGTACTCCCTCATATTTCAAAGGCATTCATGTGGATGAATATATTAAACAACCTCACATGACTGTGAAATGCAACTCATAAAGTTACAAGTCAAACCATACCATATATCATTACACATGCTCCTTGATTGGTTTTCCTATGAACTACTTATTCTCTTAAGTGTTGACACATGTAATATGGGTTCACCATGTCCCCATCATATATTAACTTGGTAAGTGATATAAATTATATGATTTATTGTGAATTTATAAGACGATACTTGATGTTTCTCTACTTAATGGGATTTACATTTGACAAGACTCACTTTTTTATGATGCATTGGGATTTGTGTACATACTTCGAAATCTATGATTTCATTGTGATTCATGAAACATGCCTCGGAATTTGTGTACATACTTCAAAATATATGATTTCATTGTGATTGAAGAGGCTGTTTGCATGCTTGATGGAGGTTTTCCCACCTTTGGAGGAGGTCATTGGGGCTTCTTGATCCAGATTTATGAGAAAAAAAAAATGAAACATGGATCCATAATATTAACAAAGATATACAGAGAACAATAACAGAGATACAATGAAACTTAACTTATATTCAATAAAAAAATCTCTTGAAACTGAAAATTGCAGAATGAAACAATCTTGCTTGAATGGTGGTGGCTAATATCTGAGAAGAGATGTGGCAGCTACGTGCATTCACCTGAGCAAATTACAATGAGGCCTCCAAGACTTTTTAGCATCAAGCCTTTTTAGCATCAAGAAGTAATCATAAAACCCTAGACATCCAAAAACCTAACCCTAGGATATGAAGTGACAAAAGTCATGTGGGCCCCGATGGGGTAAGTTGGTACGTCAACTTCCCAGGGTTGTAACTTTTGCATACAATATTCATTTTAGGTGCATGATAGCCTATTGGGAAGGTATATCTGAGTAACACACACTATGTCATTATTCTTTGACTTTGTCAAAAGTGTGACTGTGGCGGGCCCAAAAAACGTCGTTTAGGGTCTCAAAACGGCCCTGGAAGTTTAGGACTCGAAAAGATAGAAAACAATTGCCAAGATGAAAAATGTGTGTGAGCTAGTTTGAAGAGGTGGGTGGCCACCGATATCCACCTGGATAAATTCCTCCCTCCTTAGGAAGAAATGTTCTCCATTGCATTGAGTTCCTCCATCATATGAGGAAATTTCTGCTAAATTTGGCCCCAAGTGAGACACTTTCCTTGGTGCAGGAGCTGCCCCGATTTGACAACACGATAAATCTGAAGCTTCTGTTGGTGAGTTCCCTTGACCTGTGTGTCCACGATATGATCAATGGATTTCTATTCCATGTAGTCAAGATTGAGCTCTTTCAGTTTCAACTGTTATGCTATCTCTGAGGTGTCCAATAAGGGTAGAAAGTATGGCCAAAGGAGGTCCACATTAAACACTGGGTGCAAGCCAAGGAAGGGGGGAATGTTGAGCTCAAAATAATTTTCACCCACAACCTTGGTGATGGTGTAAGGTCCATAGCAGAGTGGCCGAAGCTTCCAATGGGTTCCTATAAGGCATTTTTTCTGCAAGTGCAACCAAACTTTATCTCCCACCTGAAACTTGTGTGGCACCTGATGTTGATCATGGTATTGCTTGTACTTGGCATTGGACTTCTACAAAATATCTTGAACCTATTGGCATATGTGCTGGATTCATTCGATGAAATGGGTGGATTTTTTAGCTTCACTTTGAGCATGGGAGGATTCTTCGTGTGTGGACACAAGGGGTAGTGCAACATCCATGGGACCTAATGGTTGAAATCCCAACCCCACCTGAAAGGGGATGTATGTCTATGTTGTAACTGTGTTGAACATAGGGAAGAATCTCATCCCATGTGCACGAATGCTTGTAAATGTAAATGTGGAAGATATGCATGATCATCTCATTGACGACCTCAGTTTGGCCATCCGTTTGGGGGTGGAAGGCCGTAGATTTGGTGAGCTTAGTGTCCAGCCGTGACCTGAGGCTCGACCAGAATGTGTTTAGGAACCGACTATCACGATATGAGATGATGGTTTATGGTATATCAGAATTTACCCACACTCGTTCGAAGAAGATCTTAGCAGTGGACTCCACTGTAATGCTCTTCTTACAGGTGTCGATAATCTCCATCTTGGAAAATTGATTAATAACCACGAAAACATAGTCATTTCCCTTCTTGGTTGAAGGAAGGACCGACATTTAGTCCATCAAGATGGATTCCCAGGGCTTGTCAAGAGTAGGTAGAGGGGTATAAATGCCTTGTTTCTTAATGGCCAGTTTGAAAATGGTGCAGGTTGTGCAAGACCTGATATACTTGTTGAAATCCTGTTGAATTTTTGATCAATAGAAATGTTGCTACATTACTGTCACTGTATTTTCTACACCAAAGTGTCCTGCCACACGACTGTAGCGAGATTCCCAAATCAGCTTCACTCGCTCATTTGATGGGATGCAGAGATGGCCCAGATGGAAAAAAAACCCATACTAAAGATGGAAATTAGTGACAATTGTGTTTTTTCTCAGCATATGGTAGGTAGTGGTGAAGTTAAGATCTCTCTCGTAGAGTTGGGGCCATTTTGAGGTCTCGTGTCCATAGGAGTGCACCACCATGGTTAGTGTTGAAACTAGAGACTGAGGAAGTCAATGACACAATTGGTGCTCCCTGTCTTATACTTGATGTTGAGATGGAACTATTGCAAGTATGTGAATCACTTATAATGGTGGTCATTCTACAATTTTCCTTGAGTCTGCATGAACTACGACTTATGATCAATGTGGATGATCGTCTCCTTCCCGAGAATGTAATGCCTCCACTGGCTGCGACATTGTACAATGGAGTACATTTCTTTGTCATAAGTGGGGTACTTACATATAATATTTGATAGCATCTCAAAATGATAATCCACAAGATGTCCATGCTGAGTGATAACTATTCCCATAACATAGTATGAAGCATCTATCTCAATCTCAAAAGGCTAATGTAGGTTCGGTAATGAGAGCACCGGGGCCAAGCAAAGACACTTCTTCAAATAATCAAATTCTATGTTGCAACTGTTCCCACACAAAGTTTTCCTTGCCATGACCCTTGGTTAATTGGTTAAGGGCCCATGCAATGTGGGAGAATCACAACATGAACCTGTGATAGAAATTGGTAAGACCTAAGAAGCTTTGAAGCTCAGTGAGTGTGGTCAGGGCTGGCCAATCACGGATGACCTAGATCTTGGCTGGATTGACATGCACCCCATGCTCATCAACAATGTATCCTAGGTACTGGACCATGTTCATGCCGAAGGAACATTTTTTGAAATTTTCATATAGCTTGTGTTGCCACAGAGTATGCATAACTTGTTGAATTTGCTGCAAGTGTTCCTCCCAACTCTTTTTGAAGATGAGGATGTCATCCAATTACACCACCAAAAAAGAATTGGTGAAAGGCCACACTTATTGCGCATCATCCTCATGAAATTTGTTGGGGCATTTGTCAAGCCAAAGGGCATGAACAACCATTCAAAAAGGAATTCTTTGGACTTGAAGGCAGTATTCCATACATCGGTCTGCTCTATTGGGACCTGGTGGTAGTTGGATTTCAGATCAATATTACTGAAGTATTTTTGCCCCTTGATATGGTCAGGGAGATCATCAATTCATGGAATTGGGAACTGGTTCCTGACTATGATTTTATTTAGGGCTTGGTAATTAATGCAGAGTAACCAGGTCCCATATTTATTTTGCACAAGCATGATTGGGCTTCCAAAAGGTGATGAGGTTGGTCAGATGTGCCACTTTTTGAGAAAATATTGGATTTGGTGCTTGATTTCCTCATTTTATGACAAATAGAGGCATTAGAATGGCCCATTGGGTAGCGATGCACCAAAGGTCAGATCGATTGACTACTTTACCTAACAGTGCATAGGTACCCCATTGGGTGAGGAGAATATGTCTTTATATTCTTCCATGAGCTTATCCACTTGCTTATGTTGCATGGATAGTCCCGTCGTGGAGGCCATGGATGTGTCTACAATCTTTCGCTCATTTGAGCATGAATCACGAAGAAGACAAACTTCCCAATCTGAGAGATGACCTTCCTGCATTACTTGTCATAGATCAAGGAAATTGTAGTAGATGGGACTACCTCGGGTATCATGTACAATTTCCTTTACAAAGTAATAATAACACTATGGGGCCTAGACTCATATAGAGAGTGGTGTTTTCATAAATAAGGTTGGACCAAAATAACATCACAAACTTCAAGGGGGGTGATATCACACAATACCTCATCTTTGAAGGGCTTGATGTCGTAGGTCAAATGACACTGTTGGTTGACACAGAGATCGCTCCCTTGGCGGAGCCATCTAATAGTGTATGGTTGCGAGTGTGGTGTTATCAATAGAGCCAACCGCTTAAGGAACTTTGTTGAGATGAAGCGCTCACCTTCCTTTCGTTCATTAGGTTCACTTGGATTGACCTTGGTGGTAGCAACAGTGGCACTGGGTTCTGCATCAATGATCTGTCTCCCTTTTTCTGGTTCTGACTCATAGTCGGAGCCCACATATGATTCATAGGTTTTCACCTCACCCACCAATGACTGCTTTGAGCGGAATTCAATGATGTTATGCCAGGGGATATTATGGAACCCAAACCATTTCCTAGTGTCTTTCTTTTTCTTCCCATTGTCCTTCTTTGTTTGCAGTTTAGACTAGTTATCTTAAGGATTTCCATCCTTTCTCTTCCCTTTGTTATGTGGTTTTGGGCCACATTGTCCCTGCTTCTACTGTGAGGGGTTCACAAACCCAAAATTTCATGTCTTTTGTTTAATATTTTGTTCAATTTTGATAGCATATCGATAGGTCGCGCTCAAGGATATGATGTCCAAAAACTCTATTTATGTTTGGATGTATCTATGTAGACCATCGTGGTACTTGAGCACTAGATGTTTCTCAGAGTCTTTGATACCCATCTTGGTACGCAAGGTGTTATCACTGAAATTTCGTCCGCACATGGTTATAAGAACTCAACATCGTCAAACAATGATGAAGTCATTCATGAACCTAAATTAATACCACAACATTCAAAAAGGTCAAAAAACTATACAAAGTAGTGAAAAATTGAAGAGCGCTTTGCAGACATTGGACGTGCATGTGCATGCGCAGAACAGGAATGTAGAAATCGCGCACAGGCGCATGATGCGCAACTATTAGCGCAAAAAGACACGCACCTGCTAAACGACGTATTTATGGAAGTGGTCGGCCTCCCAACCACTTATGGTTTATCTCCCAAGCCGATTTGACCCTCAAATCTGGGCTGGATCCGACTGGTGGGCTGGTCAAAGACCTAATAATGCCCTAAATGGCCTCTTTTCACACTACAAAGCAGTTAAACAATAACCCAAAGCAATGCTATAAAAATCCATGAATGCACCTCATTTTCTCAAGGAATTCAAAGTAATGTTATGCTGCCTATATTGTTTTAAGAACTCCATCCTCGACAAGAGCATTTTGGCACCATTACATTGGACAATCCACCTCACCATTGAGTGGATTTGTAAAGAGTTCTTTCATCACCATTTTCCTTTTTCTTTGTTGTAAGAAGAGCTAGCTAGTGAGGGTCCAAGAGCCTTCCCTTGGAGGAAGAAGGGACTCATAGTCCCCTTTCTTCTTGGTGATTTTTTTTCATCAATATATCAGCCTCAAACATTGGTGACATGGGTCTTTTGGTTCTTTTTGTTTCTATGTCCCTATGCTCATGAATTTTGTTTTTATTGCATCTATTAGTTTAATTCCTAATTGTATTTTTTGTTTTCTTTCCCTAACTCTTTTCTTTACAGCTATCCTGCTCAATAGACCCAACTAAGCTTGCAAGCACCTCTTATTTTCTCACCAAGGTGACAAAAGAGGCGCAACAGATTGGCGACTCAACTAGGGAAAGGTATCAATTTCCTACCTCATTTGGGTTTATTTTGCTCTTCTTTTAGTTTGTTTAACTTGTAGGTGCACTAACCGGCCTAAGCCGACCTGCCAACCAGCCAATTCCAAGTTGAATTAAGAGAAATCCATTTGGATTTTTCATTCTCGCTCGTGCGCCACATATGCGTGGGGTTTTCATCCCATAGATGTGCATCGTGCACCCATGCGCTTGACTCATGGTTCTGTTCTGTGCACGTGCGCTTTTTGATTTGTCTCTGCTTGCGCGCATGCGCTATTTGTGCCTCTATCTTCACTAGGACCCGCGCATCTGTGCAAAATTTCACATTGTAAAGTTGTTGAGATGTGGGGAAGGCCATCAACCTTCTTAAAAATGATTTCAAGCATGTTTTAAAGCAGCACCACACTTAGTCCTCTCATCATATAAAGGGGTTAGTCAAACACACATAGGCACTTAGGAGGATAAAATCAATTTCCCTTATTTGCTTTTTGCCACATGGATGGCTTGTTTTGACTTACAATATAAGTTGGAAATCATTTTTAATCACATTTAACTTACATTGGGACTAGAAGTTGAATTACAATCGCTTATTATGCTCTTCTCTCGCGCCTCCAAGCGACCTTGAGAATCAAAAAAAGATTGTGAAACAAGTTCATCTCCCTTAAAAGAACATTAAAACCTTTAGGAAAGGACAACAACCCTTCTTGGGACTCCTCTTAGTTTTCTTTTTCAAACACATCTTAATATTGTAACGGGCCCATACATGCCCACATGCTACAAATATAGGATAGTGTTTGAATTTTTGCTTTTTTAGATCAAAATACTAGGGAAGTTTAAAGGTTTGTAACGGGCCCACATATGCCCACATGTTCAATCTAGGATAGTTTCAAAGATTTTCTTAGATTACATCACAATTAGGAGTTAAAGGATAGTAACGGACCCACATGTCCACATGATAGCTTCCTAGGGACTTTTGAATTAYGCAAGGTTGTACCAAAGGCACTTAGTTAATTAGGTAATCAAACTCTTGTAAAGGACCAAGCGAAGTCCACATGCAACAAGGTGACATCTAATTCACTAAAAATTGGCACACTTTCACTCACACACAAAAGTCACTTATCACTCACATATCTTCTTCTTGAAATGTGGAGGTCAAAGTAAGTTTCCTCCCAAGGGATTCCGAAAACACCCCACCCTTTTCTTGATGAAACTATCCACTCCCATTTTTAATCAACGAGGTTGGTTTGCACCCCCAACCTCCCAAAACAACTACA
>ML787139.1:358278-387346 GCA_009831015.1 Picea engelmannii | reverse complement strand
GAGGTATGGTTTTTCTGTGCCTCCCCCCTTGAGGCACCCACCTCTTGGACAGGATCCATCCCGTGACCCATTTCTTAGGCCGAAAATCTAAATGCCGCACTTTGACCGAGGTACCTAGTGACCAACTTTAGGACATCTACCCAGGTCGAAATTGTGGGCTACAATTGCACCTTGATTGGATTTTGTGTGGCTATTGGGAAATATTGCCAGCTCTTTTAAGATATGCCCCCTTTACCCCTCATTATAACCAATTACTTCATCCTTCACTAGTTTCTCTTCCAGTGACTTCAGACCCCACTGTTGAGTACTATTGGAAGGTCTAGTGATATTTGAGAGGAAGGGAATTATGTCTTCTAGGACACGAGCATTTGCTTTCTTTTGATTCCCCCACATGGACAAAACCCACTTACCCATATATATGCTTCTTTTTCAAAACATTTTATGTATGATGCACATCTGATTACAGTTTGATTTGGATATATATATTGTGTAAACATTCAATGCAAAGGCTCTTGTTTCTATATTTCTCTCACCACTTTTTGCACATATTCACATAGCTAGTCTAACATCATAGGGGAACCACAGAACCCCCGTCGTTCACGACACTTGCTAAACCTCCCTCCTATCTTAGGGGGAGTATCTGGTAATGCCCGCTCATCGACACCTCCTTCACACACTCCTGTGAATGCTACTATTTTAGGATCATCTTTGCTTGGTTCTACATTACTTGGGTCAACTTTCTAAGGTCATCCGTTCACTTGCTCTCCTTTACATGGAAGTGGGGGACCCACTTCCTCTCAAGGAGGGAGCACCAACCCACCTAGCCCCCCTCAAGGGTCAGGTTCACAACACACTATGGCCAGAGCTAATCCTCCCCCCCCCACTGCAGATGCCATATTTGGCCTCTCTCAACATACCGGATCTCACTAAACTCACCAATGATCCTATATTGCATGAGCCCATGTGGCCGACAATGCCCACCAAACTATCTTCAGACATACCAAAGTGTGAAGGAAAGGCAGGCAATGATCCTGCCAACCATGTCATGACCTTTCACCTATGGTGCTCTTCCAATAGCATTATGGATGATTCCATCAGACTGGGATTATTTCAATGAACACTCACTGGCCCATCGACTAAATGGTATGTTGAAGAAAAATCAGGGTCCCACGCAACTTTTGAGTCATTGGCCAAAGCATTCTTGACCTTATTCCAATTACCCATCCGACATGACAATGGTCTAGAACTACTTTATAACTTCAAACAAACCTTAGCCACACACATTGCTGACCACATTCATGAGTGGCATAGGTGACGTAGTTTGTGCAAAGCAGAAACCACCAAGCAACAATGTCTTGACTGGTTTCTTAGATCACTTGTCTCTCTTCTCGGTAAGGATGTAGCTTCCACCTTCCCTCAATCCGAAGAGGAAGCCATTAGTAAGGCTCAACAGTATGACCTCATCTATGCACAGTCAGGATACTTATATACTATACCTCCTGATCTTCCAAAACCTGTGCCATTTGGCCAAGACAAACCTGGGATGTCTCACTCAGCAGATGGACTGATCGGTGCCACCACATACCATGGTCCACAACCCCAACCACAACCGATGTATGACACACCTCAATACTCGCCAGCATACGGGGGAACTTCTTATTACCCCCCACCCCCTTATCAACAGCCATATCCTGTTGTTATACCCCCACCCATTAGTGGGCCACTGCCGGCACCCCCCATACATCCACCTATTCCAACAACCAGTGGTACTCCCTCAACCTCAGCTTACAGTACTAGAAAAAGCACTACACCTTCTTGTGCACCTTATGGATCTGTACCACCACAGAATCCATACTTCCCATTCCCTGGTCCTCCACAACCCATGGCTCCCCCACATCCTCATGCGGAGGTAAATTTTGTTCAACCTTCTACTGCTCAACAATACCAAAATTTTGAATATTTGAACGCAGCCAATCCAACCCATCCATCAAAAAATGCCAAGAAGAAAGGATGGAACAGGAATAACAACAACCCAGATCAAGGCGGGAATCAACCCCTACAACACCAACCCACTGGGGGCAACCAGAACCAAGGGAACCAAAACCCCCAAGGGGGCAATAATAATAAACACCAAGGATGAAATAATGTTAAAACCATCTTCCCTTGTGCCCTTTGTGGTGAGTTCGGCCATTACACTCATCATTTCCCCCAGATCACTGATTTCAAACGGTTGAAAGACTCTGGTAGTCTTCCCCATTCTCCTACACAACCTACCCCTCAGCAGGCACCCCAACAATACGTGCAACAACCCCCTCCCGCCGTGTTGCAAAATCCTATCCCACATCAAGGGCTGATCAACACCCAATAGGACACACAACATCCCCCACCTCAGGTAGGACAATACCTCAACCCCAACAATCCAGCAGATCGTACAATTCTCCTCACCAGTGAGGAAGAAATCCTTCTACAAATGCGTAATCATCAGTATCATGCTCCCACTGAGTCTACTCCCATCCCTCCAAAGACAAACCCTACACTAACAGGACCCTCATTGGTGATCCCTCACCCTTCTTCCGAAACACCACTTCGCATCCCTCACATCCCATTGTGTAGGAATGTCCACAACCCATAGGCTAGGGCAGCTCATCACTATAGTTTGGTAGACGACTTAGCACAATCCCTGGCTGCCATGTCAGTCTTGGAAGTCCTTCAGACTTGTCCTACTCAGCGGAAATCACTACTTTCCACCTTGGGGGCAGTCGACCCTGCAGATACCCGACTCATTACCTTCGATCTTGACAGTGGAGAACCTCGTCTTCCCACCTTGATCGCTTTTCAAATACCAGTCAAAATACAGAACATCACAATTCATCGGTGTATCATCAATGAAGGTGCATCTACATGCATTATGTCCAAAACAGTATGGCAGAAACATAGTTCCCCGAAACTCATACCCTCTGCCATCACATTACGAGCTTATGACGGACGACCATCCTCTCTTGAAGGGATCTTTCAAAATGTCCTCGTTGAACTCAGGGGCAAGACTATTCTCATCGATATTGAAGTTATCGACACCCCACTCGATTATAATATCCTGTTCGGTCATATCTACATGTACGCTATGAAGGCAGTGGAATCTTTCATCTTTCGGACAATGATGTTCCCTCACAATGGGAAGATCGTTACCATTGACCAAGTCTCACATTATGAGCCTAACCCATATGCCAACCTTGATAACATTCTTCCTCTCATTCACACCGGCCACGAAACATATCCACTCGTCGAGATGGGTCCTGGGATTTTTAAAGACCCATCCTTATTAGGAACATATCATGGATCACCACCACTCCTACACCCTTCCAATCAAGTGTGTGTTGTATCATCCAACGGAACTCACACAGAGGATACCCTTCCTCCTACAGAGGCTTTTGTCAAACCTGACGTCCCACTCATCACAGAACCCCCCCCTCAAGAACCTCCTGGACACTCGTTGGCCCCACCAGTCCACGATTCCACCTCTCCCCAAGGCCATAATCCAGTTTGGGAGACAGTTCCCCAACTCCTCACTCAAATCCTCTTCTAGTACCCTCCACCTAGTATCGAAGCTTTTCAGGTAGCCACAATGCTCACACTACCTAATATGGTGTTAGCAATCCTAGTTTGGTATTTACACCCACCAGAGATGGTTCCTCGACCATCCCTTCCCCCACAGGAAGGAATCCCCATGACGATTCCCATCCTTACCCCCACCACCCCCCCACTCACTAACCCCCCTACTACAGCTGGAGGTAGGAGAAAGAAGAAGGATCCCACCGCTCCACTTTCTCCATGCATCCCACCACCTTGTGCACTATGTGAGAAAGTAGGCCACCAAACCAACAATTGTCCATCACTACCTAAATTATGGAATTTGATCCCACTCAATCAAACTCCCCCAACACCCGCCACTACCACCCACCCTTCTAGTAGTAAAGGGTTGAGGACCAAATACGCTTTTTCTATATGTTCAGAGTATGGCCATTATACCCATCATTTCCCAACACTGCCACACTTTTGGCAGACGTTAGCCGCCATACGCTAGAACTTCCAGAGCAATCCCAACCCTGCTACATCCTCCTCCACCAATATCACTGACATCCATTATGTCACCACTTATGTCAATGAAGGTATGAGACGCCCTTTCTCTCTCTGTGATTCATTAGCTCATTTTACATACCAGTGTCCTATGATCCTTGCATACAGGCAACGTCAATTGACCCTGCTTCACTGACCCGCAGAGCCGATAATTGACATTACCTCGTCACTAGAGGCTCTTCATGTCAATCCTCCTGAACCTAAGGCCCTTCATGTCATTTCTCTAGAACCTGAGGCACTCCCAACACCTCCATGGTTCTTAGATGATGTATCTGAGGATTCACCCCCCAACCCCCCCAACTCTCCCACTCATTCCCCTATGGGCACTCTCCACCCAACCACCATGGGTACCCCTCAGTACTTCAATATATCGTTTACGTTGAGTGAACCCTCACCATCTCCTCACAATGTTCCCCCTGCTTCTTCACCAGGGGGAAACCACACAACCACTGTCACCGAGATCACTCCTCATGACCCCTTGTATTCTCGTCACTTCCAATGTGACAAAGAAATACTCGAAGAGTTAAACCACCCAGACTCTCCCTGGGATGCGCTACACCATCGCACACTCTTCTCTCCACAGGCATCCCCCATGCCTCCTAACCACAACCCCATTTACACGGTCGAAACCAAGGATTTTATCCCATCAGGGCCTATCGATTGGTTCAACAATCCCATTCCTACGCCTGATTCTTTTGAAGAAGGCAATATGGCCAAAATTTCCCCCACCATCAAAATCGACATTTCCATTAAAAATGGCATTATCAAATAAATCACCATTGGAGCCGCTTGCACTCCTTAGGAAATCGCCGCATATAAAGCCCTCTTCCAGAAATATAGGGATATTTTCGCCTGGTCATACACAAAAATGTCTGGCCTCAATCCCTCTATTGTCGAACATTGCATCGACACCTGGCCCGACATTACACCAGTTTGCCAAAAACAACGACTGCTACACCCATCCAAAGCAGCGGCTATCAAAGTCGAAATTGACAAGTTACACACTACCGGGTTCATTTACCCCATCGCCTATACCTCATGGGTTTCCAACCCTGTACCCATTAACAAAAAATAGGGCACTATCCGCATTTGCACAGACTTTCGCGATCTCAATCATGCATGTCCCAAAGACAACTTACCAACTCCTTTTATCGATCAAATTATCGACGACTAAGCGGGCCACGAGGCTCTCTCCTTTATGGACAGATTCTCTGGTTATAATCAAATTCAAATTCACCCCACCGATCAATATAAAACCGCATTCACTACCCCGTGGGGTACTTTTGCATATCGGGTCATGCCTTTTGGCTTAAAGAATGCCGGCATGAATTTCCAGCGGGCTATGACATACATCTTTCATGATCTGGCCCACATCATCCTCGCCTACTAGGATGATCTCACTGCTCAATCCAAGAAACACACCCAACATCTTGATGATTTATGAATCATCTTTCAATCGTGTCATTAGTACAACATCCGCTTGAATCCTCTCAAGTGTGTGTTCTGTGTCACTGCAGGGCACCTCCTCGGTTTTATTGTTTCCCAAAGCGGTATTACCATGGACCCCCTCAAATTCCAAGCTATCACCGAAATTCCACCTCCCCGAAATTTACAACAACTTCAACGTCTACAGGGCAAAGCTAACTTTCTTAGACGCTTTGTCCCAGATTACGCCATACGCACACACGGTTTCCTTTGCTTACTACGTCACGACATCCCATTTCACTGGGACGACCACGCCCAACAGTCATTTGACGATCTTAAAGCTGCACTTTCAAATGCACCTTTAATTAGTGCACCTAACTATAATCGCGACTATATCCTCTACGTATCAGCATCAGCTGTATCAGTAGCTGGCGTCCTCGTCCAGCTCGGAGATGACAATCGTGAACATGTCATTTATTACGCTAGTAAAAGCCTCTCAGGACCACCCTTGAAGTATAAACATGAAGAGAAACTTGCTCTTGCAGTTGTCCTCGCAGTCCAGAAACTGCGCCATTACATTCTGCTCCATACCACCAAGGTCATCACAGATTCCAACCCTATGCAGTATTTTCTTAGCCAGCGACAAGTCAACGAAAAATTTGCTCGATGGATCATTATCCTTCAGGAATATGACCTCGATTTCTCAACACCTAAGAGTAAGAAGGTCATCGTTCTCGCTGAACTTGTCACAGCCCTCCCCTATGACACCACCAGTGCCCCCGTCAACACTAAATTTCCCGATGAACATCTCTTTTACATCACTTTGGATGATCCTTGGTACGGTGACCTCCTCGTCTACCTCCGAACTCAAAAGTTTGGTAACCACCTTTCACGATATGATCGTCGACATATTCGCCATCAGGCCCCCCGCTACCTTCTTATCAGAGACATCCTATACTGGTAGGGCGTTGACACCATTCTTCGTCGATGCCTGACTATTGATGAGGTTGATAGAGTCTTAAACGACTGCCACAGTGGCACATGTGGGGGCCATCTTTTGGGCATCTCCACTACTCAAAATATTATCCGAGCTGGTTACTTTTGGCCTACCTTGTTTCATGATTGCATTGATGCCGTGAAACGATGTGAGCAATATCAGCTCTACGCCAACAAAGCTCGAGCTCCCCTCGCTCTTCTCCACCCTGTCATTACTGCCGACCCTTTTTGTAAATGGGGCATCAACTTCATGACTTGTAATCCCCCCTCCAACAATGGTCACAAATACATCGTTGTCGCCGTTGATTACTTCACCAAATGGGCCGAAGCTATGCCCACTTTCAACAACACCGCGGACATTGCAGCGCGTTTTTTCTTTAACCACGTCATATCCCTCTTTGGAGTACACCTCCAACTCATTTCCGACCATGGGAAACACTTCGAGAATGAGATCTTTGTCAAACTCTCATCTCGGTTAGGCTTCTCTCATGAGTTTGCCTCACCATATTATCCTCAGTCTAACAGGCAGGTCGAGGCAGTTAACAAAGTCCTCAAGACCATGCTACAGTGCACAGTTAATAAACATAAAACCAATTGGCATCATATGTTATTTTTTGCGCTATGGGCTTACCGAGCGGCTGTGAAAACTGCTACTGGTTTCACACCATTTCATTTAGTCCATGGGGTCAAGGAAACTCTTCCCATCGAATGAAAAATTCCCACCTTACGCACCGCAATTGAGCTATTACCTGACACTGCTCCAATGGAGTAGCGCCTGCTGAACTTGGAGTCTCTGAATGAAGATCGTCGATTTTCCTTATAGAACAACGAGGTAGCTAAAAAACATTCTAAGGCTACCTTTGATCGCCATGTCAACCTTCGATCATTCCACGAAGGTGACCTGATTCTGGCTTATGATATCGCTCATGATACATTTGGCCACGGAAAATTCAAATCACTCTGGCATGGCCCATACATTATCAAACATTGCCTCACCAAATGTGCATACATCTTGGCCTCCCCTGAAGGCCTCTCTCTCAAAGAACCCGTCAACGGGTTATACTTAAAGAAATTTTACGCTTAAACTTAGTCATTCTACTTTAGGTTATTTTTTTTCTAGTGTTTTTAATCTTTTTTCTCCTGCCCTCATGTCTAAACTATCCTTTGTGTTCTTGACAGATGGTTTCTCCACCAGCCTACCACATCGGTTACGCCGACAACGCCAGTCGTTGGACAAAAAATCTTGCTTCGGCTGCTTGGGCTCTCTACACCCCCACACATGAAATGCTCCATTCGAGCGACATATGTTTCGGGTCAGCTATCAACAACCAAGACGAATACACTACTGTCATTGGCCTCTTGGTCGACGCCCAACATCATCATATTCATCACCTTAGCGTCTTCCTCGACTCTCAACTAGTCGTTCTCCAGCTCAACAATGTGTACCGCATCTGTGATCCTTGCCTCTTTCGCAAATACCTGCAGGTTAGGCTTTTATATTGACATTTTGATTCCATTACATTTACACATATTCCAAGACATATGAATCAAATCACAGATAACCTAGCTAATATTGTGTTAGACTAGCATATCTCACATCAAGCTACCTCTACACATACATAAACATATCACAATCCTATCACACCATATACATAGAATAGACATCATCAAACCATTAACCAAAAACATGTAAACACTTCATAGATCTCAAAAAGTATACTCATGTATATATGTAGGTCCACAGTGCCATCTGACTGTTTACATACAAAAAATACACGTATCCGCAGGCCAATGCAGCACCTCGGTATAAAATGGGCTCACCAGCCTATATACAAAAAAAAATCTATATATACATCACAAAAACACTCACGGTGCCTCTAAAGCGCCACCACCTGCTCCTCCCTGAAGTGGTGGCGGCCCACCAACACCTACCCAAGGAGGTGGTGGCCCAAGCCCTACAGGCCCCTCCTACCCTGGCGATAGTCGTTCGCTCGTCATCGCCGCAACCACTATTGCTCGTCGCACGATGGCCGGCCATGGTGGCGGAACCCCCACACACTGCTCTAGGAATGTCTCGTCCTAGATGCGAGACCATAGGCCCTCAGGCATGTCCTATAATACCATCTCCAGTCGATGACATATATCCTCAAAATCCACTCTAGCAGCCGCCGGAGGAGCATGTGATGGCCCAGCACTAGGGTCATCAAATCTGTGCCTCCTCGCTTCCCTCTCTAGATCAGCTGGTCACACCGCGGCGTCCTCACGCCGACATCTATCTCCCCGCGACAGTTTCTCCAGCTCCCGATGAGCCGACGTTCTCTGCATCTCCACCTCGTGTCCACAAGGTGCCACATCTGCACATACAAACAAACAACATATAGAATCAACATCTATATCAAATACATATGGACTGCTATCTCAAAATATAACAAACAAAAACAAACAACATACACATCTCCATCATCAACCCACATACCTCGATGATCAAAAACCTCTCCTAGAGGTAGCACCATGTCCGGATCATCCCATAAGTCCACCCCGGCATAGGGATAATGCAAAATCACCTGCGACATCTGTCGCCATACCTGTGACACCTCTGTCGAAAAGAAGTGGCCACCTTCGCCACCACCATGGTGAAGCAACACCGTCGACCACCACCTCAACCGTTGCTCTCATGCCCTAGGTGCACCCAATAGAATCCTCGGGTGCAACATCGACACCCTCTCTAGAAACCAGGCCACTAGGATGGACCCGAACGCAAACTCCCCTATATCAGTAGACCGACAGTGGTCTAACTGTGCCTCCATCCTCGCATGTAGCGTAATCCCCCAAGCGAAACGCTCACCAGCCAACACTCTCTCCAGCACCAGAAGCTGGCCACCACTGATCCGTTGGGTCTCCAGTGACCCGTATACTCATACAATCATCTCTGCTATACAACGATGGGCCAGGGAATCTATCGACGATATGCTCACCACCGTCCCGGACATAAAGTTCTGACCTGAACAATATCTCCAGCCAATAGTAGCGAGCGACGCATCCCTAGGCAGCACTGGCTCTGTCAGTAGGGGAATTCCCCAGAATGGGAGCCCAGTCAAGAAATATACATCCTCCACCGTAGTGAATGGGATCTGCTCTCCTTGCACGAGGAAGCAGTGCATCTCTGGACTCCACATCTGGATCAGGAACTGTAGAAGATACTCCTATGCCCATATCAACGAGCACTCAAAGAACTTTAGCAACCCATAGATTTCCAAAGTCGCACGCACACCGGGCTCCTCAATAGCCATGGCGTCTCGCAATTGAGACCAATCTCACTCTCGCCAACCCACTGGCATCGTCACAACAGTCCACCTATGGCCACAACAACAGAGTCTTATATCAGCTCAAGAAACCATCAACAACATCAAAATGACTCGGTTTTATACACCTCAACCTTGCCTCCTAGGCACGGTTTTGTTACCCACAGGCACGCACACATGCGCGCCTGCTCACTACACAGGTGCGCACACATGCACGCCTATTCACTACACAAGTGCACATGTGTGCACACCTGTTCACTACACAGGTGCACATCAATGCGCACCTGTTTTCTTTACAGGCGTGCTCCCGCGCGCGCCTGTTCACCACACAGGCGCGCCCCAGTGCGCACCTGTTCAAACCACAGACGCACACTTGTGCACGCCTGTTCAACTCACAGGCGTGCCCGCCGAGCGCGCCTTAAATTCCCTATACTATGCCCTCACGCATGTATATCTGGTGGACAGACACGCACATATGTATGCCTATTACCGGATCGACCACGCATGTGGGGCCCATATCCCCTAACTATCTCTATACAGCCCCCCGTACAGCCCCTGCCCAAAAAATGAAATCCTATTTCTATGCAGGATGATCAGACCACTAACCTGACACTCGCTAATCACCAATCAGATGCCTCATCCTCCCCGAATCTCTGAATCTCCTCTGAAAACTGCTCGTCCAGTCACTATTGCAGTAGGTACAAATGAGGTGGCAATGTGGGCCCTATAGCTATATATAGGCCTTTTTCCAAACTTCCACTCACCATTCCGGGAGCCCACGGTGTCCCTTTTTCAATCCATCTTCAGTCACGGGATCAACATCCCGTCATCTACATCACAGTAGTCCCTGGGCCTCTTTTCATCCTGAGCCCCCGAGGCGCACTTTTTTTTTTCATACCTTGGTTAGGTACGCATGCACCTATTCACGCTTATCAAATACATGCTCATATCGTCGATTCTCTTCAGATATTGTTCACTTTGGGTATTTGGTTTTCATGTGTGTAGGTACTTGATCATCATACATCGGCACAACCCCTTCAGGTATCTACTCAACACTGGCATGTATTCTTTCCCACTGTATCACACTTTCATTTCCAGTCACACCCTCTGATATTTGCCTCTAGAATCCCCATTCCTGGGTCTGCAGTACCCACACCTCCATTTGCATCTTCGGTACTGTTACCCGGTCGCATTCTTCCCACATGAGTTGTCCCATTCATAGCACCTTTTGACACTTTTGACACTCATGCTGTTTTTCCAAACCCTTTAGGGATGGGAGTCCCAATAGTCTTTCATCATGTCGCGAATCAACCACATACTCCTTCTCCTCATTTTGATAGCTTTCCCACAGGGACTCCCAGATTATCTCTTCTTGGTTCTATTTTTTTACCTACACCTCCGCAGCATCATGAACCCTCCATTTCCTCCAAAATCAGTTTACCCATCTGCAAACCTACCTTCATTTCACCTACCTTATACAGAAACTCACCAATGGGGCCCCCACCCTTCATCGGTTTTCCAAGCAAATTCTGCCCTACATGGGCCACCCATATCACAATGGGGCACCCGTTTCTTTATTTGTACATTTCTCCCCAATTATTCATTATTTATTGTATAAATGCCTTTATTTTTTAGTCGTTACATTACCCTTTTTGTCGTCATCTCTGGCGACCTGCTTCCCTCTTTTTGGCCAGCTGCAACCCATGTCACCCTTGGTTGGAGCACTACTTATCATCTTCCCTTGCCCAACATGTCCATATCTTCAGAGTACTCCACAGGTCACTTACCTCTACCCTCTGAATTTGTTCACCTTGTCCCACCTCTGGCACGACTTATCACCGGTCCTGTCGTCCCCCTGATACTCGACCTCGTTGCACGGTTGCAGCCACTTTTTATCTCATACATTCTCCAACCAAGGGTAGTCTTGAGTCTTCCCACATCTTGACTTCGTCCATGTACCTCTGCCACTTCCTCACCTCAGTAGATTTCACGAAGCCCTTTTCTTCTGGGAGTCATGTTCCCCTTTTGTCGACATCAACACAATTTTCCAGAAGGGCGACAATATCTTGACTCTCATTTTCCACTCAATGAGTGATCTTGGACGACATAGGGTGAAACACCATTGCTTCCTGCTGTCTTTGACCCCCATAAAATTTGACACCAACACTTTCTCATGTTACGATGGGTCTTACTTTGCGACTATTGCAGTTATTTCTCTCATTTGTTGAAGACCTCTGGACTTGGCTGGGCTATCAATGCCCACATAATTGCTGCTACTTATTACCGTGATCACTGCCTACTATTCAGAGTATGTTCATTTGTAGAATTGTCTTTTTCCTTTATCACAACCACCCCCAAGGGCGCTGCAGTTGTCTACACCAACGATTCAGTCATCTTTTTCAGAGTTACATAACATGAGCATGGGGCATGCCCACCTCGTTCATACACAGTTTTATATCTCACACACCTCATGGAAGGTTGGGTCCTGCCGGTTCCTTTTTCCCTCCAACGGATCACTCTGGACAATCACACTATTACTCTCTCTTACAACAACATTCTTAGTAGAAGAAACATTGATGGATTTCGGCTATACGTATGCTCCTAACCTCATCCATCAGGGGGCATCTGTTATCACTGAAATTTCGTCTGCACATGGTTACAAGAACTCAACATCGTCAAATAGTGATGAAGTCATTCATGAACCTGAATTAATACCACAGCATTCAAAAGGGTCAAAAAACTATACAAAGTAGTGAAAAACTGAAGAGCGCTTTGTAGACATTGGACACGTGCGTGCATGCACAGAACAGGAACGTAGAAATCGTACACAGGCACAAGATGCGCGACTGTTAGCGCAAAAAGTCGCACACCTGCTAAACGACACATTTATGGAAGTGGTCGTCCTCCCAACCACATATGGTTCAGCTTCCAAGACGATTTGACCCTCAAATCTGGGCTGGATTTGACTGGTGGGCTGGTCAAAGACCTATTAATGCCCTAAATGGCCTATTTTCACACTACAAAGAAGTTAAACAATAACCCAAAGAAATTCTATAAAAAGCCATGAATGCACCTCATTTTCTCAAGGAATTCAAAGTAATGTTATGCTGCCTATATTGTTTTAAGGACTCCATCCTTGACAAGAGCATTCTGGCACCATTACATTGGACAATCCACCTCACCATTGAGTGGATTTGTAAAGAGTTCTTTCATCACCATTTTCCTTTTTCTTTGTTGTAAGAAGAGCTAGCTAGTGAGGGTCCAAGAGCCTTCCCTTGGAGGAAGAAGGGACTCATAGTCCTTTTTCTTCTTGGTGCTTTGTTTTCATCAATAGATCAGCCTCAAACATTGGTGACATGGGTCTTTTGGTTCTTTTTGTTTCTATGTCCCTATGCTCATGAATTTTGTTTTTATTGCATCTATTAGTTTAATTCCTAATTGTAGTTTTTGTTTTATTTCCCTAACTCTTTTCTTTACAGATGTCCTGCTCAGCAGACCTAACTGAGCTTGCAAGCACCTCTTATTTGCTCACCAAGGTGACGAAAGAGGCGCAACACAAGGTATGGAAGAAATTGGTGAACTTTGGCACTGTTTGGTCCCTTTTGTTATCACCCCATAAATTATGGGAATCAATCTTCTGACTAATATGTATCTATTTGGCATCTCTCCGGGTGACGAAGTATAGCTCAGGTGATTCCGCTTTCCTCCCTCCATTCTTTTCACTCGACCCTCCATCACCCTGCTGCATCCTTCATACACACTGCACCCTCTCCCCCTCATCCTTTGTCAGCCTCCATTTTCCCGCCTTCCATCCCTGCATAAACAGACTTAGGATAAACAAAAATATTAATGTAGTTAGTATAGGTTAGACTAATTAATAAACAACTAATTGAATAATCGATTAATTATTAATTACTTATTAATTAATCAATTATTAATTGAGTTAATAAATTTAAGTTAGTAAATAAATTAGTTATTAGGATTAGTTTTAAATTAAAATAAAATATTAAAATAAAAACATTTAAAATAAACAAAATAAAACAATTAAAAATTAAAATATAATATAACAAAAAGTAATAAAAAACAAACAAAAAATTAAATAATATACAAAATATAATAAAACATTTTTAATAAAACATAAAAAGAAATAAAACAAATTTAAAATAAATATAATATATAATTAAAAAAACATTAAAAAAGAAAACATAAAAAAAAAAACATAATATAAAAACATAAAAATTAAAAAATAAAATAAAAAACCTAAGTCTAAAACTACACTACCCCCTACGTACCCTCACACCCACCTCACACTCCCTCACACCCTTTCCCCCCTACGTACCCCACTCACTCCCCATCCCCACGTACCCCCACACCATAACTCCTACCCCACCTACCATACTCCCCTCCCACGTCATTTCCCACTAACCTACCCCCCGTCCCATCTCCCTACGTCATCTCCCCTATCCACTTACACTCCCGCCCTCATGTAAACCCCCGTGCACCTCCCACACACACGCCCCCCATCCACCATATATTAAAACTAATCCACGCACTGTGTTAAATTCCGGACCCCCCCGTGAGTCCGAAATTTAACGAAAGGGGGGGGGTCCGGAATTAAATTAAAACCCATGCTATTTTAAACGATCCTGTTTTGATCAACCAAATCTACGGTCCAGGTGCAATTCCGGACCCCCCTGGGCGTTCGGCATTTAACGAGGGGGGGGGGTCCGGAATTGTTTCCCACCAAAAACCATTTTTGTCCAAGTTTACCATTTTTTTGCCCATTTTACCTTGTCTTCTTCCGACGGAGATTCTGAGCAAACGGAGACGAATTTTAAAAATCTGAGAGAGGTTTTTGGTCAGCACAGGATGAGGAACAAAACCCTTTTTTCGGTTTTTGCAACAGAGTTATGAGAAGAGCAGGTCAAAGACATCTTCGAGGGCTATTTTTCCAGATTTGTCATTTTCAGTTTCAGTCCCGATTTTGCAGGAGCTGCCACGGCCAGTTGGAGATGAATTTTGCGAAACCGAAGGAGGTTTTTGTCCAGCAGATGCCCATATACAATAACCTCCTTCAGTTTTCGCCCAGGTGTCATCATTGAGGATAAAATAACGTCTGAACGAACCCCTATTTCGCAGTAAAACAGTCCATTTTTTATGGCAACAAACTCCGAATTTGGTGGGAATGGTGGCTATTTTCGGCCGAGACGGTTGAACCGACTCTCGGAAATTGAGGAGGAGAGCTATACTATTTATTGCTATGATTTTAATGTAATAGGGTTGGATCTTCACGCCCTGGAGGCTACCGAGCTGTAACATTTTTGAACTGTTCTGCCATTAATGAAAGAGGCTCTTTACAGGATTCCTGCGCATGTTTACTGGTGATGTGATTTCTCAGTGAATGTTCTMTTGMTCTGTAAYCAYHKYGTTTTTCTRWADCTAATMTKTATGAATAGHGTTATKTTGTAGGATTTATCCCTGATACCCTTGYTTCCGATTCTACAGATTTTAATGTTCATCTTCTAAATATCTTCAGCTAAGAGATTCTTAAGTGCTTGTTGGTTGGAGTTATTTCCTTATCTTTTCCTCTGATCATCATTTTAAATATTAAAGATCCAGTGAGTGTGTTATCTTGCCTTGTGAAGGTTTTCTTTGTCATTTCTGGTTGTTTCTCAGATTTGATTAATTGCAGACCCCATAGCCCAATGGATGTGTAAGCTGTCTCAACCAGTTTATAAACCCTTTTTACAACAAAACCCATTGTTCTCATTACCTAGCCTAATATCATTTTCAAACAAAGCTACATTGCACAGAGATATCCCTCTCTGAGTCTTGGAGGGCTAGATCCAAGACTCGAAGGATGTTGCCTCTGTGATTGCCTTTTCAGCCTTGGGCAAAATTACAGAGTGCTAACACCTTTCCTACCATAGTGTGGTCCATCTTGTATATAAGTCATCATAACTTCCAACAGGGTAGTATTGTTCCTTAATAGTATCCCTAAAAGAACCCCAAGTGGGTGCGACTACAAATAATGTAGATCTCTTTGTTTCCTTTTTCTCACAGAATGTCTCCCACCAATCGTTGACATGGGGGATGGCCTTAAGGAGTGGAAATGTAATATTTTCTCTATTGAAAAAGTTATGGACAAAAAAATACCCTTCTAGAAGGTTTAACCATTTATCTACAACATTCACATCTATTTGACCTTCAAATATAGGAATATCAAAATTGATCCATACAAAGGATTTATTTTTCCTAAGGTTATCCCTATGTTTATTATTCATTATTCAGTATCCTATAGTTTAGGGAGAATATTCTTCTAAGAGAATATCATCTTTAGTTCACACTTCAGATTGATCAATTGAGTGGAGTCTAGATGCTATATTGGGATCATCACCGTGCAACATTAGGATCATCACTAGATAATGCACATTGTCCTTGGGATTATCACAAGACTAAAACATTACTCATGATTCCCTAATCTCATCCTCACTTCATTGTGTTTCAGTCAGTTAACTGAAGACTAAGAGACTAGTTAACTCAGACTAGGTGGCATTTCACTCTCGTAACTTCTTGAGAGACTAGACTAGTTGGAAGTTTACTCCTGTAACTGTTGGTGTGTGTCAAGATCACTCTAGACCACCACTATGGTGCATTGGATTCTCCTCCAGTGCTCATTAGTTGAGTTATACAAAGTATATCATGTGTAAATTATCATTCATTTTTTTGGTTAATGAGAATTCTTCCATTCTTTCTCTCTTGCTTCTCTTTTCTCGTATTTTTTCTACAAATTGTGTATGTCATTTGATAGATAGATCTATTATGTGTAGTTTCAACACATTTACATAGTATCATAGATGACAGACTACTAAGGAAAAGACACACCAAATTATTTTTGCAGGTACCGAATATTGAAGACAACTTAAAAATGGAATTTCCAAAATAATTCATTCTTACATCGTATAATTTATTTGCATGGAAGGAGAAGATGATAATGCATATTTAAGGAAGAGGATAATACAGGTTAACCATGAACAAAAAAACTGAACCAATATCAACCATAGAAAAATCCAAGTATCTAAATCGAATGGATGAAGCATTTGAAACTATTTGCAGTCTCATCTCTCCTAAACTCCTCTTTCACATATCCTCCTGTAAAAATCCCAATGAATCCTGGACCACCATGGAAGGGATTTTTTTCAAACAAGATGAGATGAGGGGACACATTCTCAAGGTGGAATTTCTCACATTGGATCAAAAAATCTTTGAAAATCTCCAAGATTTCTTTACCAAATATAAGGATTTGTTGTCGCAACTCAAGGCTTACGGGGTTGATAAATCTAAGGAGGAAAAACAAATGGTTCTTACCATTCTCTCCAAAATTGGTCTAGAATACTCAGTGTTTGTATCTACATTTCATTCAGTTAGGCTCACCTCTAGAACCACCTGGATGATGCCCTCTCTTGAGGCATTTATCGAGTCTCTGACACAATAAGATATGGAACAAAAGGTTCAAGAATTTAAATTTCAGATATATGAAATATCTTATCAAGAAGGGAATGGTTGATGGTCTACCTGACATCCACTTCTCCAAAGGAATTTGTGAGGGATGTTTTCCTGGAAACTACCCTCAAGAGAAATTCGACAAAGGAAAGACTCAGATGGCTTCATTTCCTTTAGATATGATCCATAGTGACCTCATGGGTCCTTTTCCACATCCATCAATCAACAAATAAAGGTACGTGATTATTTTTATTGATGATTTCTCATGCTTCACATGGATTTTCTTTCTCAAGTAAAAATCAGAGGTCTTTTAACACCTCAAAGATTTCAAGGCCCTTGTTGAGACACGGTCAGAAAATAAAATCAAATTCCTTTGAACAGATAATGGGGGAGAGTATGTCAACCATGAGATACAAAATCTTTTTCATGAGGCAGGGATTCATTGCATCACATGGTTCCCTATACTCTGCAACAACACAGAGTTGTTGAGTGGAAAAATAAGTCTCTAAAAGAGATGACATCTTGCATGCTACATGCAAAGTCACTTCCACAGGGATTATGGGCTGAAGCACTTAATTGTGAAACCTACATCCAAAAATGATCTCCCCATAGATTTGTCAAGGATAAGACCCCTTATGATGCTTGGAGCGACCTCAAACTGAAAGTGACCCACTTCCATATTTTCGGTTCACGTGCATGGGACATGATTTCCTCTGAGAAGAGGAAGGCACTTGATCCAAAGAGAATAGAGTGTATCTTTGTTGGATACCTTGACGGTCTGAATGGATACAGAATCATTGATATTTCCTTGTATCATCTCATCATTGAGCATAGTGTCCAATTCAAGGAAAGTGTCTTGCATGTACCTCAAAAGCCGCATGAAGACACTTTTGTTCTTCCACCTGTCAGAGATGATGAACATGCACATGCCAAATCTTATTTAGATGAGATTTCTGATTCAAAGGATTTAGATGATCCATATACAAAGTTAGTACAATTAGATGTAGAGTCAGTGCATGCAGATGCAGATGTAGAGCTAGAGAAGAGGCCCAAGTGGGATAAAACTACTATTCAAGATGCATGAGATATTTTTTGTGATCTAATTGATACTATGAGGACTCGATATGATTTTGAGGAGCCTCCTCTTACACTCACTGCCACTGAACCAATGCCACCCAAACATCTTTTCTTGGTTCAGTCTTCAGATTCAAAGTCCTATGGTGAGGCTGATGGAAATCCATTTTGGGAATCCGCCATGCAGGAGGAGTACAACTCCCTCCTTGAGAACCAGACTTGGGATCTAGTTCCCCTTACTTAAGGAAGGAAACTTGTCAAGTGCATATGGGTTTACAGGACCAAGAGCATAGTAGATGGAAAAATTAGAAGATACAAATCCAGGCTAGTTGTCAAAGACTTTCAACAGGTGCATGACATTGACTATGATGATACATCTACTTCAGTAGTGAAGATGGATTCCATACATTTGGAACTTGCCATTACGACAACCAAGGGATGGCAAGTCCATTAGATGGACATGAAGAATGGATTTCTTCACGACAATATCTCTGAGGATATCTATATGGATCATCCCTAGGGATTTATGAAAGATTCATCTTTGGTCTATTGACTGAAGAATTTTTTTTATGGCCTCAAGCAGGCTCCGAGGGCATGGTATTCCAATATGGACTCCTACCTGTTGTCATAGAAATTTGTACATTGTAAGTTAGACTCGAATGTTTACATTCTCAAGATGACTGATTCACTTCTACTCCTAGTTCTGTATGTTGATGATTTTCTCATCACCAATTTCTCGACTTCAATGATTGCTACAGTCAAAAGGATTCTGCATGATAGGTTCTTGATGACGGACATGGGTCTTCTCCATTTCTTCCTTGGACTCAAGATCAACTAGGATGCATCAGGCATCAAACTATCTTAGGCCAAGTATGCACGAGATCTCCTTAAGATATTTCACATGACAGAATGCAAGTCTACCTCGAATCCCTTCCTATCAAGAGTCAGACTTGAGGATGGCAGGGACACTCCACTGGTTGACAACACACTGTACAAAAATCTAGTGGGGAGCTTGTTGTATCTCACACACTCCAGACCAGACCTCTCCTATGCAGTTGGAGCAGTCTCCAGGTTCATGCAGGAGCTGCATGAGATACATTGGAAGGATGAAAAGTGTATCCTTCGATATGTAGAAGGCATCATCACCTTTGGGATTCACTATGCAACATACTCTACATTGTACCTCATTGGGTTCATTGATTTTGATTGGGCTGGCAATAACATTGATCACAAGTCCACATTTGGTTACTCACTCAGTCATGGTTTTGAGCATATCTGTTTGTCGAGAAAGAAGTAGGATTCTATTTCTCTATCTTTAGCTAAGGAAGAGTAAAAAGGGGTAGTTAACATAACCATTCAGGCTATGTGGCTACAACATTTTCTCACTGATTTGGGCATTCAGTTTTAGCAGCCAATTGTCATCTAGTGTGACAACCAGAGCACTTTGAAGTTCTGCAGAGATCTAGTTCAGAGGCAGTGGATGAAGCACATCGAGATCCACATGCACTAAATCCAAGACTGAGTACATGAGGGGGTCATTGACCTACAATTTTTTCCTTCAACAGAATAGACTGTAAACATATTTACCAAGACCTTCATTGAGTAGAAGTTCCATTCTCTGCGTAGTTGTCTTTGAGTGAAGGGCACAATTTCCTAGCAATTGTCAGTTCTTCATTTTACATACATTGTACTTTGAGGGGGGGTTTTCCCATGAGGTTTTCCCTCTTTCCTCATTTATTTCAATGTATCTTTTGTATTTGGGTACCTAACATGGCCTCGTTGTCGGGACCCATTCTTTATTTTTCACCATAGTGATGTTGAGGGGAGTGTTGGAGATACTTCACACACACCTAGGATTTATTTTTCTAAGGTTTTTCCTCTGTTTATTATTCATTATTCAGTCTCCTATATTTTAGGGGGAATATTCCTCTAGGAGAATATTCTCTTTAGTTCATACTTCAGTTTGATCAATTGAGTGGAGTCTAGATGCTACATTGGGATCATCACCATGCAACATTGGGATCCTCACCAACTAAAGCGCATTTTCCTTGGCATTATCACTAGACTAGTGCATTACTCATGATTCCCTGATCTCCTCCTCACTTCACTCTGTTTCAGTCAATCAACTAAAGACTGAGAGACTAGTTAACTCAGACTAGGTGGCAGTTCACTCCCGTAACTACTTGAGAGACTAGACTAGGTGGAAATTTACTCCCATAACTGTTGGTGTGTTTCCAGATCACTCAAGAACACTAGTATGGTGCATTGGATTCTCCTCCAGTGCACATTAGTTAAGTTATACAAAGTATATCATGTGTAAATTATCATTCATTTTTTTGGTTAATGAGAATTCTTCCATTGTTTCTCTCTTGCTTCTCTTTTCTCATATTTTCTCTCCAAATTGTGTATGTCATTTTCTACCTAGATATATTATGTGTAGGTTCAACACATTTACAGAAGGTGGTAGTTCCTTCACTTGTGGAAGATGTGTTTCCATTTGGAATTCATCGAAGGATTTGCAAAAAATTATCCATCATCTCGTTCCTTTGTCACGAGAGGGATTCCTTGAGCAAAAATTTAAAGGGATCTATTGCCCCATAATCTCTATTTTCTTCCACCAAGGGTGGAAATCAAGTTCGGTGAGGCCGATCTTGTAAAGGCTTAATTGGTTTGAGTCCCAACTTCTTATACCCCGACCTCATTAGGGATATGGACAAAGAAACAAACGAAGAGAAGACCACTCTGATACCACTGATCCAGATTTATGAGCAAAACGAAATGAAACACAGATCCATAACATTAACATAGATATATAGATAAAAATAATAGAGATACAATGAAACTTAACTTCTATTCAATAAACAAATATGTTGAAACTGAAAAATGCAGAATGAAGCAATCTTGCTCGAATGGTGGTAGCTAATCTCTGAGAAGAGATGTGGCGCCTATGCACATTCACCTGAGCACATTACAATGATGCCTCCAAGCCTTTTTAGCATTAATAAGTAATTACAAAACCTTATACATCCAAAGACCTAGCCCTAGGAGATGTAGTGCCAAAATTCATGTGGGCCCCAATGGGGTAAGTTGGTACATCAACTTCCCGAGGTCATGACATTTTCACACAATCTTTGTTTTAGGCGCATGATAGCATGTTGGAAAGGTCTATCTGAGGACTACACATTATGTCATCACACTATAATTCTATCTATAGTGTGACTATGGCGGGCCCAAAAAATGTTGTTTAGGGCCTCAAAACGACCCCAGAAGTTTAGAACCCTAAAATCTAGAAGAAAACTACCAAGATGAAAACTGTATGTGAGCTAGTTAGAAGAGGTGGCTGACCATTGATATCCACCTGGATCACTTCTAGGGAGGATGTTGCATCTTTTGAGTGGAATGTTTCACCCTTTGGAGGGAACGTTTCACTTTGAACAACTTTTATGCCATCCATCTTGCTTGTTGAGTGAGCTATCCTCATTTGGAGCCCATACATACCACACATGTGATATTTTCATGCTTATGAGGAGAATGACTTGGCATTTCAGGAGACTTTACTTTATTTAGGGAGAATATTTTGGGTATTTTGACTCATTCACTCACGCATCAAGGATATTGTTTATGTATTTTGACCATATCTCTAGGGTTTGTAAAGAAATAATAGTATTTTATATTTTCTTAGGACAAAAGCTAGGAGAATATTATTTTTATATTGAGAGGGATTCTAGATCTCTTCATATAGAAAGAGGAGAACCTATCATTTATAAGTCATTTCTAGAACTTGTGGAGAACACTACTTGTCTACTATTATGCTTATTTTTTTGCTATGGATGCATAACTAAAGTTTTCTCTTTGAGGAAGATGTCTTGTAGATGTTTTACAATTTCATGGATGTTCTTGGATCTAAGGTTTTGTGGATGAATTGATTTGTTAGTAAGTGATATCTCTTAATATTTTTGGATTTATTTAATGAATGGTTTTAAGTTATGATGTGCTTCTCTAGTGTTGGTGGTGCAGCCTCTTTCTCTTTTATTGAATAAGTCCCTTATTCAAACCCTTGGAAGACTACTAGTGGAGTATTTTACTATTGAACTATCATTAATCTTGTAAGGAACTATGAGTATTTTTAGGGTTCGTAGTGGACAACCCTAACTATAACCCTAGTTTCACTTACACTCCCTCAAGAAGAGCCCTAGTTAACCCCATATGCCCCAAAAAATAAGTAAGCACTAGTCTTTTCCTATCTAGTCAATCTTAAACTCAAAATTCTAAATTTTTACTTTTTTTTAGGGTAAACCCAGGGTTTTATAGTGATGCTGCACCCCACCTCGGTGGGGTCTACGTGATCTCCTGGTCAATGGATCTTCAAGTCTCCAAGCTAGAGTATCTCTTTGGGTCCCTACCGGAAAATTCAATGGATGAAACCCACATGTTGTAATATCCCCAAGGACGAACCCTGTTGTAATCATGTTTATGAATTATAAATCATGTTTTGTAGGTTGGTGAGCCAAGTATTGATAAGATGGTGGGCTTATGTGTTTATTAGGCTGGAGAGCCTAAGTGTTAAAGGAAATGAGTATGTTTTTGTATATGTAATTATGCAAAACATTAATAAAGATTAAACATTGTTGCATGTAGACCGACCACAAAGAAAGAGTGATGGGGGACTAAGATTCCACATGGTGGGTAAGGGAAAGGGGTTTGAGAGGTTGGAAAGAGGGGATAAGCTTAGGGGATTAATTCCTTGGGAATAATAATTTATTATTATTCAAAATATGTGTGACAAACATGTTTTTATCCCAAGTCATGGGAGAGGCAACGCATGCAGCTCCAACGTGTGCAAAAGGGAATGCATACTTGATGGAGTGCATGCACCTTAATGGGAGACATGTTTCTGCCCAGGAACATGCAATTTAAAACAAGAATTGAGCCGTGATGGGGGATCATTCTCCATTCTACTATCCGTTGTATGAACCGTTTTGAGACTGTGATCGACCTCTGCTTAATTTTCTTGTCACACATTCCTAAAAAATGAGAACTAGGAAGCCGACCAGTGTATTTCCATGAATATCATGGCCTCTGTATTGGACCTTTGCAATATTCACGCACACACCTGAAAAATGAAAATCCTTGAATCGTTCTGTGTCTTCTGAGGAACGTGATACTTGAGTAATTTCCTTAGTTGTGTTGTGTTTTAGCATGGGTTGTTTCCGCCTACGGTGCCATGCCCATCTATTGTTACTACTATTATACCTATGTGAATGAGTGTTGAACCATTGTTGTTATCCTCACCTAGTTGGAGCTGAGTTGAGGAGTGTGCTGAAGAAGTAGGTTTTCAGTCCTGTGAGCAACTCTCTTTAGGTGAGAGAGTTTACTGGGAAGTGTTTTTCTCCCATAGAGAGTCCAACACAAACTACAGAGCTTTGAGAATTTCTGATCTGACCTGTTGCTGAGACCCAGAGAGGGAGGTGAAGCATTGATGGACTGTGCTTGTGAAGGTGTATACTCATGGGTGGAATAAACATGTGGGGAATGAGATTTCGTGAGTAGTGGGCATAAGAAGGCTGCTGGAGAGAATCCTTATGGTTGCTTTGTGCAGTTCTCCTGTAACCTCAACCTAGTCTAGGATTCCCTTGCCTTGGGTGGAGCTTAGTCCCAGCTTGGGGGTGACCCACTGATGAGCATGATGAGAAGCGTGGTCTAAGGCTGAGAGGTTCATGGAAGGTCTGGACGTAGTTGTTGAGTTATTATAGTTTCAAAGATAAGTATCATTATGGGTTTAATTTCAATTAAAATGCATGTCTGTGATGCTTATAATATTATCATGTATTCTATTGAATGTATGAATTACTGTTAATTTTATTAATTCTTTACATTAGTAGTAATACTGTGATTACTCTGTATTGTTGATTAAATTTCATTAAATGTGTTAATTGAATTAATGCAAGTTATATATAAATGCATGAGAATGTTCCGCATAGTAGCATTTCCTGATAGTGGGGTTGATGGCTGGGGACATTACAATATGGTATAAGAGCCCATGGTTTCAATTCTGAGCCTGGAGGAGTTGGACAAGTGGTCTTTGGACCCAAGGTTTTGAGTGGAAACGGTGTTCGGATGGAACCAATTTTGAACCTTAGAATGTTTTTGAGTGCCAAGGGGTTACTTGGCCATGTTATGAAGATTGGGAGGAGTAGCAGTAGAATAAAACCGTAGCCGACATGGTATTTGGGCATGGAGAGAGAGAGAGCTCAACACTTGGGGTGTTGGAGCTGTAGGATCTGTTTGGGAAAAATAAAAGTCCTTTACGACCGTCAGATCCAAAAAAGGTGCAGGAGGTTTATCCTGGAATCCTTTTGGAGTTTGGTAGTCGGGAGAAGTGGAATGCACTGAGGCATAAACTTCCGAAGGATATCTACACCATAGATCATAGGAAAATATCATGACCATTAGATCCATGTCCAGGAAGGAAAAGGAAAGTCACTTCGGAGGATTTCAAGTGTGGAGTGTGAGAAACTCTTGAAGTAGATCGCAACCATCCGTTGCGAAGGACATGCGTCAAGAGATTATGTACTTCGAGTGGAATTGCTTCATGAGGGGGCAAGTGCTATGAGTTTGAAAATTTTGAAGCCTGAAGTTTTGAAGTGAAAGGGTAGACATGGTGGGGCCTGATGATGTCGCCTGGGGTGATGTGGACCTTTTGAGGCATACCACGTACCATTGCCTTAGTTGGTGACAACTGTACTATGTGGGCCCAGAGGATAGATGTAATATCCCTCGATCGAACCCAATTGTAAATGTAATGTAAGTGTACTTAAGATGGTGAAATTTTTTGACATCATTTTGTAATGCACCTTTCATGGCATAGTGTGCACATGAACTGCGCATTAAAATGATGTAGTGTGCACATTTCTGGATACCACACGCAACAAATAAAGTGCGCGTAGTATGGAGGTCAGTGAGCCTTATGTATATGCTATGTGTTATCCATTGGTGAGATAGTTAGTATAATCTGAGATGCTTATGTTTTGGAATTAGGCTAGAGCACCTAGATGTTAAAGGCCAGTGCGCCTATTTTGTATATGTCTCATGATTAATATAAAATACATCACTGCCTGTATACCAACCATGATAAAAGAGATGGGGGACTGAAATTCACCAATTAGGGAAAGGGAGGGCCAAAAGTTAAGGAAAAGGGCTAACCTAGAGAGCTTAAGCCAAAAAAGAATATTATATTAATATTTCCTAAAGCATAAAGTATGGATAATTATTTTATCCTAAGTTCTAAAGTTGGGGACAAGTGGACCAAAGTAGATTCCAACATGACAAGTGTCAAGTTGGGGACATGCATTCATATCGTGGGGACTTAGCTCATTTGGTCACTTTTTCACAAGGATTCTTACCAACAGCTTCACCATCATTCTCACTATCATACTTCATGATGAGTTTCACGATGATCCCTTCCATCACTCAGTTATCTAGTCAATGATTCCTTGACCATTTCACTCACGCGATCCTTTATCCTTCAGACATTCATTTCACTATCTCTGAGCCTTTTTCCATAACCTTTTTTGGTTGGTGTACTTGGTTAGCTTGGAGAGGGATTGAAGAAGCGAGTTGTAAGGCCCGGCGAAAATTGAAGAGGCGGGTTTTCAGGCCCGTGAGAAATTCTCCGAGTGAGAGAATTACTGGGGATTGATTCCTGAAGGTGCTAAACTCCAACTACAGTGATCTGAGACTTCCTGTCTATCCTATTGCTGAAGCCCTGGAAGGGAAGTGGGGCAGCCGAGGGACTATTGAGAAGAGAATGGGCACACTTCCTTGGGTGGGACATGCATGTGGGGAATCAGAGGCTGTAGGCTGTTAGTTGAGTGAGCACCTGAGATGTAGTCTTTCTTGTTTTTTATGAACCTTAGCCTGGTTAGGAACCCCTTTACCCAGGTGGAGTTCAGTCCCAGATCGAGGGTGACTCACTGTTGAGAGTGATGAACAGTGTAGTCTAAGGCTGGGAGGTTCGTGGACGGTCTATATGCAGTTGGTGACAATGTTTCCAGGATAAGTACCAATAGTATGATAAAATTATATACTGCATTGTTATTTACATGCTTATGTTACAGTTTATCATATATGTGATTATAACTGTCTGTATGTTTATGGGTATTTCCCTGTATATGATGCATATCTGTGTTTACTGTTATTTCAGTATGAAATCATATATTTACATAATGTAATTGTTTGTTTACATTTATATGTAAACCTTCCGCAAGAGTGATGTATGCATATGTTTAAGTTGCATGCAATTTAAAGAGAAAATTTATGTGGCGTAGCTCAGTTGAATACTGGGTATGTTACAGTATGTTCCGCTGTGAGAGAACGAAAGTGTTCCCTCGGGTAGCGTGGCTCGGTCATGGGTGGCTGGGGATGTTACAACATAGTATCAGAGCATGAAAAATTGTTCTAGAGTGGCATTCCCCAGCCTGTGGGTGGCCGAGGGATGTTACAAATTTGTATCAGAGCTTCAGTTCCAACACTGAGCCTGGATGGGCCAGAGAGGTTCGATCGAAGAGAATATTCACAGAAGATTAATTTCAAAGTGACCAGATTTCAAGTCACGAAGCATCCATAGAAAATATTGGTGTGCAGGCTTGCATGGTAAGTTTTGGCACCACGTGGAAAAAGTTGGCATGCAAGTGTGTGCGGTAGATTGTAGCATCGCGCGGAAGAATATTGTGTGTGGAGGCACGTACTGATTTTAGCATTGTGCGGTCAGCACACACATAAAAATGTTCACGTAGGGTGCGCAAGTATTGCATAAGACAAAGGATTTTTGTTGGTGTGCGCATAGTATGAGTATAAGTTGTCTTGCGACACTATATTCAATAGTGCACATAGATTATTGGGCGCGATGGAACATGCCGAACTTTGGCATGATGAAATTCTTAGGGAGAAATGCATGTGGAATATCAGTGAGCGATACTAAAATTGTGCGCAGTGGATATTGGTGCACAACACAAAAGTAGTGCGTGTAAGTTGTTGGCACTATGGAGAAGAAATGCATAGTGGTTATAGGTGTGCGGAAACACGTTTTACCTTGTGGTGTTACCGTGCACGATAAAATGGGTGTATAGGATGAATTTTTGTGCGTGTGAAGTCTTTTGGAAGATGATGAGTCTGAGTTTAATAGAAAATTTGCATGATATTAAAGGAAAAAGAAACACACAACCACATCAGAGAATTAATTAAAAAGAATTATGAGTTTTATATTCCTCCGATTCAGACAGATGGAAGTGAAATATAATCTTACAAGAAAAGAATACTATAAAAGAAAACAAGACTCATAACACAACTAGTTAAATTTTGTAATAAATAGTCCAAAATCCGCTTCTGCAGTTATATAATCGTATTAATCCCAAAATTACAAAAAATGAATGATAGCAGTTGTCCTATTGTAAAGGGACCGTTTAAAAACAGGACTATCATCTAACCAAAAATTTGTTGAAATTTACTTTTATTTGAGGACTCATTTAAGCTTAGTGATCTCCTCCTTTAAAGAAGCTAGCCGGACCGGTTGATTCTCTCCAACACTTTCGGTTGTTTCAGCTGTGGATTCCACCTTCTTCTACCGCTTGCTCCTTTTCTTCTTAGCAACTATCCTGTTGATGATTAAATCCTTCATAGTGGGATTCAGCCTGGTTTCCAACTGTGAGTCTATCATCGGCTCTATGTGGAATTTAGTTGCTAGAATGTGCACAAGTACCCTTTCCTCCTTATTCATAGGAAAGTCTAGCATGTTGCCCGAATAACTAGTCTCACTGGATTTAGCCTTGCCCATGTATCTCAGTTTGTGTATACCAAAATTATTTTACAGAGAGCAAAAATTCGAGCAATTGGGAGATTACTCCATTTATGGATAAGATGATGCCTTCATACTTGAATATTGGTAGTGTTAATGGATAAATTCGTGAGTGCGGACACAGACCAATCTCCCTAGATCCACCTGGATCTAGAACAAAACGTGACAGAATATTACTCTTTCCCTAGATCTAGACCATTGAATGAACTAAGAGAAATGGATAATGGACATACCTTATGAAATCTCTCCTTATTCTCTGTTGTTCCTTGCTCTGCTTCGATTCTCTTGCGCCGTCCAATCACAATAGTACAAACCAATCGAAGTACAAGAAGATTAATATATTCAATATCTAGTCTATACATGTGATCAAGGAATCATGTAATAAGATGACATCATCATTATGGGAAAGGGACATATTCATGTATTGAATTAACTGAAAGATAAATATACAACCTGAGCCTTGATGTCATAGATCTCCTTTCGATGGCTTCTAGCTCTGACACACACACTTGCTCATGCATGAAGAAAATCAACTACTTGTGATGACTTTGCTATTGTCTCTGTCTGTTGTAGCATCAATTCTCCATACAATCATTCACCAATTCTCCAATAGATCTCTTAAGCTTGCCAAATTAACCTTTTCCATGAGAAATCTCCTCAATATATAGGAGAAGATAGTTTTGTTACTAGGATAGGGAATGATCCCAAGATATCTGGAAAGTCAGTATTTTGCCAACCATTCGAAAGCCAACTCATCCTTCTAGAAGATTCCTTCTAGAAG
>ML787139.1:306374-339237 GCA_009831015.1 Picea engelmannii | reverse complement strand
CAAGTGTAACCTTTCTCAGGAAAATGTTCTTTATTGAAGAGTTTGATATTCCATCATCATGACATTATCATGTCATCATCTCAATGACCAAAATTGTGGATAATAGGTAGTTATAGAATCCCAATTATGAAGCGCATAAAGATGACGTACAAGTGCATTGGGTTTCCATGCTTGGATAATCCATTTCAAATGATTATCTTTTGAGTTTGTTACATGGCGGCGTTCAGTTGACATCACATGGATGCAAATTACCGAATGAGTGAAACAAGGTGATCTGACTAGCCATCGCCCATTCCATGAGTGGTGGATTTGACTTATTGAAACACGTGATATTGCGTCTTGGCAAAAGTGGTTTAGGAAAACCACCTTCTTGCCCAGATGTATCTATGAAGGCACCGCACATCTATGTTTTCAAGACTTGGGTATTATCTAGAATTGTCATGGTGATAACACCAGGAAATCAGGAGAGATAATTCTGATGTATATATTGAACCAAAATGGTTCATATTTTTTCATGAATTGTTGAATTGTTATCCTGATAAGTTTCAATGGCTGCACGTTTTACATAATTAACAACAACTAGATCAGATCATATTAGTGCAGAGTCCATAGGAATGGAAGAAGCACAGGGGATTTACAGTCAGCAAGATGAGAGCACAGGGGTGGATGTCCATTTGGGAATTAAAGGAACAAACTCCAATGGACATGGTGAAGAAAGGAATGAAAACATGATTATGGCAGAGACCATTAAGAATTTGTAGAAGGAGGTCCAAATCCATAAATCTAATAATGAAAGGCTTATGAGAGCCAAGGAGCAACAGGATGAATTCAACATGAAGTTATTGGAGGGCTTGAACATAATAGAAAGGAAATTGACTAAGAAGAGTGGCTTAAGTGAATTAGGTCTGCTTCATCATAACATTGACCTATGACCCTAAGTCAAGGACCACATAATCTATATCATATTCTCCAATTTGAGAATTAAGGTGTAGTTCCTTATTTGTCCTTCTCTTTTTGGATAGTTGATGTACTTCTTTATTTAGTAGAGGATCTACCTTTCCTAGCTCATATTGTCTGATCAAGTTTTGTATCTCTTGTACAACTCTCTCATCCTTTATCAAATTGATGCAAGTGCATAAGAATTCCATGAGTCTACTTACCTCTTTTCCTTCTCCAGGTGAAGTAGACTAATCAAAGGCTAGGGGAATTCCACATTCTCTCACCTCTGGTTGTGCCTTTGATGAAGAAGCCTGATCTCTTCTAAAATATTTTCTTTCCTCTTCAAATGTCTCCTTCTCTCTCTTTGGATCAAACTCTTGTGTCTTCTCCACAACTTTTTTGACTACTGATTGTTCTGTAGTCTTCCCTGGAGTCACCCTGTCTTCTCCTGTAGCAGCACCTCCTCTAGTGATAACAATGACTCTAGGATATGCTTCGTGAGGTTCTGCTGTGATTAGTTGTACTTGTTGGTTTTCTCCTCATCTTTCCTGAAGTTTGGCTAACAACACAGGACAATATTCCATGACATGTTCAAATGAATTACATTAACTTCAAGTGGTACAAGGGTTCTGACAATCCCTTTCCAAATGATCTAGTTGTGCATAGTTATAACAAATGATCCAACCTCTACCTTGACCCATACCTCCTCCTCATCCTCTTCCTATGAATCCACCACAAGGATTAAAGTTTCCTCTTCCAGGGGAATTATACTGCGTAGTGTTTCCTTCTTGTTGTACTTCACCTTGAATTTTGTATATATCCCTTGACCTTTCATGCATGAGTTCATAGGCCCTACAATCCATGACATCATGCCCTACTGACTTAGAGAACGTGCAATATAGATTTGTGGGTGTCTGAACATATTTTTTCATGTAATAGCATTCACTCGCGCAATGTCTATTTCTGCATACCTCGCACCAAGGTAGGGTAACTTGCTTCAAAGGGATCAAAGCTCCAGAAGACAAGTATTCATGAAACAGAGGACAATGCTCCTTTTCATGGCCTTATGACTTTCATTTGATACAATAGATGTCTTCTCTTTTATCCTTTCCCTTGTGTTTTTTCATATCCTCGACCTGTAATGATAAGCTAGCTAGATGACTCAATATTTGACTCATACCTGAGTTGGATTCTCCCATTGGGGTTGATTCTAGATTCATGGAAATCTCTAATGCCTCAGCCTGTGAAGTGATCTTCTATTGCATCAGAGGGACTCTGATGTGTGGTAAAAGGTTAGCAATGAACCATTCCTTTTTCTGCTCATCTGGGATCTGAAAATTCAGTTGGCTCATTAAGGTTTTAAACCTATAATCAAACTCCCAAACAGGTTCATCTATTCTCTGCTTGGTTTCTTTCAACTATGTAATGCATTGTGACTACGACTTGGGTTTCTTGAATTCTGCAACCAACGCATTCTTGATCTCATTCAATGGTTTAGGCTGTGCAATTCCTTGGACAAGTTTCATGTACCAACTCAGTGCGCGGTCTCTCAGGGTAGTACTAAACTGATCTCGTTTAATAGCTTCATTGGTGACATTCTTAATAATCCATATAGCTTCACATAGAAACCAATATAGATCAGGATCTTCAGATCCATCTCCTCTAAAGGTGGGTAACCTCATCTCATTTTCCATAGATCTTCCGAGGTTTCTTGAATGAGTGTGTGTTGAACCACTTGTACCAGTGCTCTTAGTGCTATGATAAATTAGGTTACTCTGGTTACTTAATGTTTTTGAAACAACGAGGGGTGTAATAACACTTACTTCAACAGTCTGTGCAATCCTTGAAGTTTCTAACTCTTCTCGGTGAGCTTCTTCAGTCGTCTCTTCTTCTTCCCTAGAGAAATCTGAATGTTCCTCGTTCAACAAATCTTCTTCTTCTCCAATTTAGAACCCTTCTTATTATGTTGGCTCCTGACTCTGCTAGAACAAGTTCACCAAAGGAACTTCTCTGAAGTTCCTCCCACTGCGCGTGTGTCTGATCTCTGTGTCATTGTTGCTATCTGAATTCTTGAACATTAGCTTTTTCAGACTAACCCGCTACTGTATCTTCAAGATGTTCTTCTCATGCAATAACATCTAGATCTTCAACTTCAATAAGTGTAACAATTTCCCTCTAGGTCCTTTAAAGAAATTTCTCTATGCTTGGCTATATAATTCTACCCTATCAATAGAAAAATCCATTATATACCCTCCAATGGTACTATTGAATCATTGATCTACTTCTCTTGACATGGCATTATCAACTCTTTTGACCTTCTTGATCAACACCAATGTCCAAACCACAGGTGGTCTAGATCTAATCTCAAAATGGGTGTCTGCTAACCTGGCCAGCCACTTGTATAGCTCCTTATGAATTCCTCCAAAGAAAATCTCATGTATATCAGTAAAGATATACCTTCCCAACCAATCTTCTCCTCTAATATTAGGGTTCTTATTCTAGGCTTCAGCAAAGTCCTTTTCTTGTTCTTCTATCCACTTCTGAATCTTTGTCTTCGATGGAAACCACCTTGATATTCCCTCAAGAATATCACAGTCCTGGAAACGGAACCATTTGTTGGGACAGGGGAAGACCCAGGGTTCAACTCTAATATCTCACCAAAAATCCCTAACTGCTAGCCCTTTTGGCAACACCTATGAAGCAAATGCGGTCTCACCTGAAGTAGTAATAGGGGGTTGTAGGACACAAGTGTATACAACCAGAGGAAATGCAAGTGGAATCAAGGAAATCACACAAGGAGATCATATTATTCTTCCCTAACATAAACCTACTTCACACAATTATATATCAAATCTAACATACTAATGAATCATCATAGTAACAACGTAAAGATCACAACATCAACCATACACAACAACATGATATACGTGGTTCACCCTCTCCTTAGGGTTATGTCCATAGAACTGTGATTTATAATATATTAGGTGAAAGATTACAGTTCTATCTTCTCTCTTAGCTTGCATATCTTTCTCTTTCTCTCTTCTCTGTATCTCCCTTCCCTGTGCACCCAGCTGCAGGGTTGATCTTTGCACCCAACTGAATTTCTTACAACACATATTTCTCCCTCCACACAATACTTCTCTCTCAGTATTAACAACAATCACTCATTATCCCATATCCAAAATAACAATGAACCCATCCCAGGTCCTCTTGATCTTTA
Organism: Picea engelmannii; assembly: GCA_009831015.1. Classification (NCBI taxonomy): domain Eukaryota; kingdom Viridiplantae; phylum Streptophyta; class Pinopsida; order Pinales; family Pinaceae; genus Picea; species Picea engelmannii. The sequence goes on along the minus strand of ML787139.1, from coordinate 335,078 downwards.
TTTATACATTACAATATCTCACCGATAGCCTTAGGCTGAAGCCTAGGTGTTTAAAACCCTATATACCAAAACCATAGGTTTCTAAAACCCTAGGTCAACTTGACCCACGTTTTCAGGGCTTCGCCAGCCTGTTTTTCCTTCCTTCCCGTGAGGTTCTCCAAAGCATATACTCGTGGATTTTTCCACTTCCTGATTTTTCCACGATCCATCTTCCTTGTTGATCTATCTTCCTGGATATCCTCATTCAACAAATTGCTTTCTCGAACTTCGCTCCATTGTTTCTTCTCTTTTTCTCTCTTTGACCCAACATCAGTCACTTTGACTTCCGCGTAGTTCACATTTCTCCTTTTCTTCTGTAATACTCCCTTTCTTACATAACCAAGGGCCAACACAAGTGCTTAGGCTAGTATTTTATCAACAAAAATCTTGCTGGAAATTTACTTTTTATGCAATTTTCTGAATATAACAGTTGCTGAAATAAATGTAAAGACAGAAGTAAAGACACCAAAATGATAATCAAGATAGATGAGACATAAAGCAATCCTTTATTTCATTCCAATTCACCAAAGAGTCATTTTATTTACAAAATCTCATATAGAAATCTTGGACCAAATTCAAACTTAGACATCCTTGATGGAACATACAAAAGGACCTCTGACAGAAAACCAAAACTGAACTCTAAATACTGGATCAGCTTGCCACATATTGCTTCCCACTCAACTCTACACAATAGCCTTTGTCAGTCATGAAAACTAATTCACAAACAGACGAGTCTACACATATTGTCAAAGATAGATCAACACCTCTGAAAAACAAGTGTCTGAATGATGTGATTGAGCCCTAAATATTGTTGTCTACAATAAGACCCTGCTATCATAAAAGAGAATTAGGCTTGTGATGAATATATGAATGAATGAAAACTAAACTATCTCAACATAAACTCAAAGAGAAAACCTTAGTATGTGTTTGTTTCTATCCCTCCTTTGTTCCTCCCTTTGCTTTTGCTTTTAAACAATTTAGAATTGGCTGAAGAAGTTGAACCAACTCATTAGTTAAGTTAATTAAAAGACTCAACCAACTTTAGTTAGGGGGAAAAAGTAATAATCATAATAAAGGTCATAAATAAATAATAACTAGTTGGTGGGACCCCTTGTGACTCCCTTTAGCTCATAGCAATCATAACAATCATAACATAACTAGTTAGTTAAGTAAACACTTCCTTGTGTCTCCCATCCACATATCCACATTTGACAATTTAGCTCATGACATTTTAAATTATTTTCAAAAAAATATTACTCATGTAACCAAAAATAAAACATGTCCAAAGTTTCCTGAAGTCAATTGTCTTCAACAATAGATAACAATAAAAAATCAAAATCCATATTTCCCACTCTGTGATGCAATATTTCCTTGATTGTTGTTGTCACCCTTTTATTTTCTTGAATTTGTTTTTGGATACATTGAGCCCTTAGGACTAATCTCCCTGATCACGTGGGAACAATCATCCTTCAAATCCATCCGGGAAGAAACGGATTTGTCAGAGCCATTGGAGGGTGAGGAAGGGGTAGCCGTGGATTTTCCTTTGTCAAGGGCATGGTGGGCCTCAGTTTAAAATATCTTTCTAGCATGGGAGGATTGCACTGGTGAGTGGGGAGAAGCTTGGAAAATATCATTGTTAGGCGAAGGAGCAAGCAAGGACAAATTGGGCCAGTCATGATGTTGGGATACTATCGTGTGGGAAATCTCTTGCCATCCATCATTTCCAGGAACCTCAGGTTGCAATGAGAAGTGAGGAGGCATAGGGATACTAGGGGCTTGCAGAACATGGAAAGGAGGCCTTTCAGGCCTAGGTTGGACTACTCCCTTCCCAATCCAATTGAAAAATATGGCCTGAAACAATTGGCCAAGCTCTTGTCAATCAACATCAAAATGTATGGAGAACCTGGACCTTCTTGGGCCCCTATTCCAATTACCTCTCCCTATATTTCCTTGGCCATGGCTACCTCGGCTGAGAAAACTCATTCCTGCATGTGTGATTGATTATCAAATAGTATTTTAAATAACCATACATGATAACTCTTAAAAATATGAAATAGATTTGTCTCAATGATGTATCAGAATCATGCAATCCAATCCATACAAATTGTTTTACTATTTATCAATGAGCAGGGGGTGAATAAAGGTTCCTAGGATATGTGAGGGATTTGTATTGAGTGAAACATGATATGATGACAGGGGGGAAATGATTACTGCTAAAAGATAACAACAATCAACTGTAATCAACAAAACATCATTGTAATTCATTCAAGACACTGATACTGCCAAACTGATTTAACATAGAATTTTCTTGACTGTAATCAATTTTAGAACATGGAGTGAAAAATGAATGTGGGAAGGCAATGGGGTTGTAATTAGAGAAAAGTGAAATAATGGTGTGGAATGAGAGAGGGTACTGTTCACAAAATTAATCAAGTAATCCATTATTCATTCTGTTAAAAGGAGATGTGCTAACCAACAATCATTGTGACCAAATAACAAGTACTGTGTATTTAACTAGTTCACTATTCATAATCAAATGTCCAACACAGTGCCATCACAAGACAACATTCATTCCACACGATCTGTAAGGGAATTTTATTCCTTTAATTTATCCACCTTGCATCTTATAACAATTCTCAAATGTTAAAATAGTAACCATTTCCACTTTGTTAACCGTCATAATCAACCACTTCCCACACATTACTTCAACCAACAAATACACTCAAAATTCATGTTTCAAAATTAACAATGAAGACATATTGTCACTACAATCGGGCCTGTCATTTAAAATGAAATAAACGTGTATAGTGGATAGCCAACCCAATAATCTATATTTGAATTGTAAAACCTTGACTCGTTATTTAACAATCAGACAACGACCACCATTCTAACTCATGCCATGCTGTGGAAACACAGAATAATTCAACCAATGCAAGTGTAAATCTGTGACTGTACAAACTCAATTTAACGCGACTCTGAATAATAAAAAAGTTGGGTTATTCATCCAACACAATGACGTATTGACAACATGCCTGTCTTCATAAATAAAATAATCGAAAAGAAACAAAGTCGTTCTTAAACTCCGTGACTATCTCTGAGTGTGGAACCCAAAAATATCCATATTATACACAGTGGGAAGCCACCCAAACAACACGATGTGACATTCCCATTTTAACATTCTAAACACACAGTCACAAAATTAACTTAACCCATCGTGTCGAGCTATCAATCTAATATAGTGTTGTTTCAAATTAATCAAACTGCGACCAACTATGTTGTGTAAACTCGGGCCCATGCAATCGAATAATCATAATTCATACAGTGGACGGATTGCCATAGTTATCCTTGTTGCAATAATAATTTGTACCCAAAATAACTCATAGTTACAATGACCATTTATTCGTTGTGTAGAAACACCACACACACAAATTTAGTACACGCGAGCATCAATTAGAGATTTTAACCAATGCCAAGTTAAACATCCAATTAATCCTTAGTGAAAAAATATCGTGATTGTGTATCAACCAGTCAACCAATCAACCAAACATGTTGTGGCAAGCATGGATACCCACGCATCGACATGGAGTGAGGTTGTGACCTTCTTAAATAAACAATATCGGGTTATCAAACGCAAGGAGAGAGATTGTGTATATGGAATGCCCAATTAACAATGTAGGGTTATTTATTTTAATAACACAGGCAATGACTACATATCAAACCAACACAACCTTCATAATACCAATTGGGTGAGTCTGTACCCAATTTTGTCGAAAACACACAACCATCCAACAATAACCAAGTAGTAAACCCGACGGACCATGCCAATCTTCTCTATCAACTCTCAAACCTGTGGATTTAAGGGTTTTCTCTGTGACCAACATAGGAAAATATAGAGCCAACTCCCTTCAATGGTGAAAAGCATGCCTGTCTTCATAAAACAAATAATCGAAAAACAACAAAGTCATGCTTAAACTCTGTGACTATCTTTGAGTGTGGAACCCAAAAATATCCATATTATACATAGTGGGAAGCCACCCAAAACACCACGATGTGACATTCTCATTTTAAAATTCTAATCACATGGTCACAAAATTAACTCAACCCATCGTGCCGAACTATCAATCTAATACAATGTTGTTTCAAATTAATCAAATTGCAACCAAACATGTTGTGTAAACTTGTGCTCATGCAATTAAATAATTATAATTCATACAATGGACGGATTGCTATAGTCATCCTGGTTGCAATAACCATTTGTACCCAAAATAACTCATAGTTACAATGACCATTTATTTGTTGTGTAGAAACACCACACACACAAATGCAGTATGCATGAGCATCAATTAGAAATTGTAACCAATGCCAAGTTAAACATCCAAATAATCCTTAGTGCAAAAATACCGTGACTTTGTATCAGCCAATCAACCAAACATGTTGTGGCAACCACGCATACCAACACATCGACATGGAGCGAGGTTGTGACCTTCTTAAATAAACAATACCGGGTTATCAAACACAAGGAGAGAGATTGTGTATCTGGACTACCCAATTAACAATGCAGGGTTATTTATTTTAATAACACAGGAAATGACTACATATCAAACCAACACGACCGTCATAAGACCAATTAGGCGATTTTATACCCAATTTTGTCGAAAACACACAACCATCCAAAAATAACCAAGTAGTAAACCCGATGAACCAAACCAGTCTTATCTATCAACTCGCAGACCTATGGAGTTAAGGGTTTTCTCTGTGATCAACACAGGAAAAGCTAGAGCCAACTCCCTTCAATGGTGAAAACCTCTGAGACCAACAATGCATACACAGGGAGAACCATGACTTATTCATGGAGAGGTAACAAATCCCATAACAGGAGGTCTATAACAGAGGAGAGAGGCTCCAACTCGGCCAGTAATGATACTCAACACACGCAGGGTATAACCCTCATGGTTCTCAATCAAACAACCACAACACTGAAGTGAAGACAGGGCCGAGAAAGAAAAAAATAACCCACTGCATAACCTTTGGTGGTAGAAACAAACTAATGCTCAAGACACAATGACACAGAGATATTCCAAACATTAAACCCCATAAAATCTAAAGACTGGACGTAGCAATACGAATGCATGAGGACAACCAGCCACCCCAGACCAAACAAAAACCCTCCAACTAAACCATCAAGGGTAACAGAGAGCCCTTATGGCTGCTAACACCCAGGATGACCAATAACACCATGAATTCAAGGTTATTGCAGAAATAACTATCAACACTTCATTCCAAAATCACAATTTTACATAGTTTCAATACTTAAGGAAAGCAAAAACCAATACACCCAATCCAATAATCATTTCATAACTAGAGAAGACCCATGAATGGCCAAAAAAATACATACATGTAATCGAACACCTTAAAACGTGAGTTGGTCGAGCGGTTCGTCTCTGCTAAGAAATCAGAGCATAACCACAACAACAAGGTTGAACAATAGCTCGACTAGGGTGGCGACCAACAGAAGGAGTAAGGGTGGCGTGCAGTAAATGCATGCCGCCTCCACCCACAGTCAATTTAATTCAATAGTACATGCCAACCATTAATCTACCAACAATTCATTTAAACCATGCCTTCAAAATTGCATCAAACATGCCACCGACATCATAACTTCCATTTCCAACTGACCATATTACATATCAACTATATAATCCAATTTAGTGACCATATATCGAACCATCACCGATAGTGCAATCGATATCAACTTATGCCATAACATAATCACCATTGCATATTAACCATATAACTCAATCAAATCGCATAACCATTTACTTGCTAGATAGGATTTAACCATAGTCATTTTAATCTTTCATGCATGTAGTATAGCATATAGCATAGTTCACATTCTTCCCTTTGCATTTGTTTCATGGTTTTCACTTCTTTCTAATTGCTTTTTATGTATTTTTACTAACATGTTTGTTGTGAAGGTGTCCCAAGAACATATAACAATGGTATCAATGAATATAATATGTCATAATAACATAAATAACCAATACTTCATACGCCCAATCCATAGTAAAAAAAAAAAGATCGCATCAACCATGTAAGTAGTGTCAAACATCAGTACAACATCAAATAGGGACCCAACCTGATCTTGAATCTACAAAGGGGTTCCACCTACTAGTAGTATTTAGCTTTTGTAATAATAGGCTTTAGCAACACTTTGCGGGCAAAACTTGGTTGATGATTTTAAACTTCAACAAGGGATACTATGATATTGGCTTCAAATAACTTCTTTACCTCTTTCTCAATCAAGGGCATCAACAAACGATTTATCCTTCTTAATTTTTGTTTGAAAGGTTTGTGATCTTCTTTGATTGGGATCACATGTTGAATTATACTGGTTTCATAAACTTTAAGATCTTCATAGCTCCAGGAAAAAACATCAGGGAACTCTTTCATTAATTTGATATATCTCTCCTTGAATTCAGGGCTGAGTGTTCTAGACAACTTAATGATTTTGGGATCCTCCTAAGTCCCAATATTGCAATCTTCCACATCCCCTTAATGTACTGAATTTTTTGGACTTCTAGCCACATCATTATTATCAAAGAGTTTCTCCAATGGGACCAGAACCTTGGGAATGATGTTTCTCTTTAGATGAACTATATCTCTGCCTACAATCTGATTGTCGAAGTACTTATTAGCACTCTATAAAATTTTTCTGGCTAATAGGAAAACGATAGAGGTAACTGTTTCAACCTACTTTAGAGTTGAGGCACTAGCATGCTCAACTCAAAGAGGGCTCTCTCATGTCACTTGATATTTATTTGTAAATCGGTGGCTAGATTTGGTTTGTTTGGGTTTTTTTAATAAAATTGTTGGCAAGGAAGGGGAGAAACACACAAGGCTATGGATTCAAAATTCTAAAAGTGAACGAAAACAATGCATCTGCTAATAGAACCCTCCAGAGGATAAAGGCTAAATGAGGTGATGAATCTGAGTTATTCTTAAATTTAAATAGAATGTAGGAAGAGAAAGAAAACAAATAACTGCATCAGAGCATTATCGAAATTAATTCTGAATTAGTTAAGAAGACAATCACACAGTTTAAATTGCTTAAGCCAAGAGCGTCACAAGATGAATTATGGGATTTTAACTCTCCAATTTAAACAGAAGAAAATGTAAATGAAATGACAAATTTGATGAAATACATATGATGAAATGAAACAAAGCTCATATAGCCACCCTTTAGAATGTTTTCATAGAGACTTCAAACTCTTCTACATTTATATTCAATTCAGATTCAGAAAATTTACAAAATAGAGTTTGATACAACCAAAAGGTGCTCTTGCACTTCTGCCAACATAAATTCATTCAAGTAACCCAGTACTTATACAATTTGATTAAAATAACTGAAACTTAAGCGTTTCAACTTCCAAAATAGTTTTGACTAACAATTTTGGTATACGAAACGATTTACAATAATTGACAAAAATGTTTCAAAATTATGGGTGATTTCTTTGATTGTTCGGTTTCTTTCCTTCCATCTATCTCGCTCTAGTCTTCTGTCGGATCTGCAAATTTGATGACACTTTGGGATCACTGACTGGCTCCAATGATATTGCACTTTGTCTTAACCAGCCACACAATTTCCTTCCATTGCAAATCAGAGGGGATGCCACAATCCATCATCTCTTTAATCAAAATCTCCAAATCAATGCACGTGGCATAGGAAATGGTTGGCATGCTGAATTTCATTGTTTTGAATTTATTCAAAATTTCAAAGTTTGTAGCCAAATATTCTACCAGACTTGGGCCTTTAAGAATTTCTTCCATAGCTTGAAATTTAGAATGGTCCATTCTGCATTGTATGAGGAGGGTAATGTAATCTTCTTGATTGTACATTCAACCTTTTCCATTCCAAAATGATGGGAGGCCTTTGATAAACAATTGTTCAAATGCATATTTAAACTCATGTATGTTGTGATCCATCTACAGAGCTTTGTTTTGGACCAATCTGAGCAGGCTGTGTTTGGTGATGATCTTCCTGGCTGAAATGATCAATGCAGTCCTGTCTTTTAACCCGATAGTTTGAAGGTCTGTTGTTGGCACAAAATTTAGCAAGTTGATAGAATTTTGGGCCCATTCTAAGGGTTTCTTGGCTAACACTTCATTAACAACAACACACTTGCTCCGAGCTGTAGCATCCACACTGTCTTTTTCATTTATAAAATTTAGATAAACCCTAAATTTAGTAGCTTTTGCAACAATAACATCCCATATGGCATGTTTGGCTCCCTGTAATAATTTTTTTCCCTTTAACCTAATTTTCATCTTGCTCACTCTCTCTTGCAAATCCTGATTATCTCTGTGAATTTGAGCCATCTTCTCATCTTTCAGTTTCATCTCTTGTTTCAAATTTTCTATAACCTCATTGAGACTTTTGATCTCACATGTTTTGATGCTTACCTAGGACATAGCTTGGACCAACCCTTCAGTGCTAGATCCATCCTCTGTATTAGTAGGTACATTGGCATCCATATCTTATGTCGTTGTCTATGCTTGTGACCAATTATCTTTCTCTTTTTCCAAATGCAGCACTTTAGCTTTGTAATTGAGTGCCTCTTGTCTGCATGTTTCTTTTTTTTGTTCCAAAGAAGTCAATTATGATGTTTGTGGATGGTCGGTAGGTGACATCTTCATCCTTTTCTTTAAGCTTTGGATCATCTTATCCTTTTCATTTAGAGAAGATTTCACCCATTGAGGGCCTTCAGACTCTAGCCTTTTGACCTGTGTCATCTAGGCTTTGCTAGAGGCTTTTTCCTGTTTCAATTTTCCATCTAATTTGATTGCATGTGTTGTCAATCTTGCAACCCTCAGACCTAAACTTAGATAATCAGAATATAGCATATTGCTGACATTTCTATGAAACTTCACTTTGTGAGGGGCACCAATATTTTCATAGTGCATTTTGATCTTAGATACCTTATCATCATCAACCACTACTATGTTAAATTTTTTCTTTTCCACATCTCTGACTAAGAGTAAGGAAGATTTAAACTGGGAAGTCTTTTCCACTTCAGGCAAAAGGTATCTTATTTCACTGTTGGCCATACTTCCCTTCACAATGTATTGGTTCATTAAATCTTCCTTGGACTGATAAACTGCCCCAGGTGTCTGGCCGAATATGTGTTTCCTGCTGCTAAAAACCTTTGTGCTGCTTTCAGTTTGTGGTCTGTTTACCGTACCTTATTCTTTATTCTTGGTTACTCCTTCCACCATTTTCATGCATCTTTTCTCTTTGGGATCCTCTTCTTCCAGATCGACTATTTGAGAGGATGGTGTGATTTTCATTTTCTTGAGAATATCTTGCTGGTTGTTGATGCCCAGGGCCTCTGAACTATTCCTTTTATTGTAAACGCTCATTTTAGGAGCTTTGAAAATCAATCTAGGAGAAATTTTTTGTGTTGGGCTCTGCTGAGAAGTTGGTTCTGTTTGTTTTTTTTATCATGCTGCATAGCGACCTCCATAGCTACATAGGTTTCTAGATTGGACAACTTATCGAATCCTTCGACATGCTCATGTTCATAGGGACCTTGTCTTCTTGCAAATCTCCTCTTTGATACGATCTGGTGCGGGTCATATTTTCTTCCTTGCAACTGTGTGAACCCGAATTCACTGAGTTTGGATTGAATCTGAGGAAAACATGACTTGTTCTTCACCACAAAGGGACATACTATGAAAGGAAATTTTAGATTAGAAGTCTTGTGTGCTTTCAAAAGGTGCTCATTTTCTGAGATGATCCTCTATCTTATGAAATCCAAAGGAAAGACTCTGGGAGTCAGAAAAATTGGTAAAAGGTAAGGTCCTTCTTGGAAGCCATATGCCCAACTCACAGTGGATTGTATGAACAACATCTAGTCTCCTATCATACTCTCTATATTTGGTTGCAAACTGCTTTTCATTTCTTCTAGGACCCTTGGCAAATCCAAATCGAAAATAATACTATACATCCTAGACATAATCTTATTGATGAAAATAAGCATGGTGATTCTTTTACACTCGTTTGAAATAAATGCAGTCTCGAGAAATTTGGTTCTGTTAGATTCCAGGAACATTCTCAACAAGTGCGTGTAGTATCTAAAATGCCTCAGTGAGTTGAAGTTCATTAGTTGTTGATGCATATTGTCAGCAATAAATTTGTCAAAACTGACACATATGGACTTCCCAGACTCTGATATAAAAAAAGTCAACAGGAAACCTAACATAACTTCTACCAAAAATTTGTCATTTTCTAATCCCAAAATTTGACTCAATAGAGAACAATCCCACTAGACTTCGATGACCATGACACTTACGCTGGAAGTTAATGACAGCCTCTCTGAATGGTGTTCAGGCTTGATGATGGTTTGCAGAAACTTGGTTTTTACTTCTGGTGGGCATTCTCTATAAACTGCGATCATATTTTTTTCCTTGAAGGGATATGACACCATGGAGGACAACTCTGGTATAGTGAGGGTGTGCCGGAGCATTTGACTGTCCATTTCACATAAAACCTCTGACCCTAATTTATTTAAAATGACTCTTTCTTCCTAAGAATATCGCTCTGCACACCAGCTTACAAATTCAGGGAAAGGGAAGACTATTTCTATGATGTAAGGGGTGATGGAGGCTCGAGCCACTTCGAGGAAAGGTATGCACATTCCAACTTTGTCCAATAAATTTGATTTGGACAAAAAATGGGCGAGACCGTTATCTCTGTGTCGAAAATATCAGAATCTCTATCAATTAGGGCTTCTTCTCCAGAGGAGATGTCTTGATCATTTACAGATAATACAATAGGATTAGCAGCCATGGTGAAAATACATGTTAAGCGGTGAAAGAAGCACAAACCTGGTTCAATTCCTAAGCTTGAGTTTCAAATGGATCCTTTGCGCCAAATTTTTGAACGTTTGAATGCTTCAAATTATCATAAAATAATGTCGTGGGGGTCCTCCTTTTATAGGTATCCATTTACATTGGGGGTTGGAGAAAATAGTTTTAGGTGAACCGCTTTTTTCCATGATGTGCCTTTGAGGGCACCATGCATCCACGATTTAAACCATGATGGTTTTCCCCAGTCCACCCTCGATTCGTTAATCTTTGTGCTACTTCAATCGTCGATATGATCCTCAGCCGTTGATCCAAACTGCTTTAAGATCTACGATCCACATTCACCCAGTGACTGTGGCATCGGGGGTTGGAGAAAGTGGTTTAAGTCAGACTTCATTTTTCCCCGATGTGCCTCTAGAGGTGCCATGCATCCACCGATAAAACCATGATGGTTTTCCCTGGCCCACCCTCGATTGCTTAATCTTCGCGCTATTTCAATCCTCGATATGCACCTTAGTCATTGATCCAGGCCACTTTTAAGATCAATGGTTTGCTGAGTCTTACCCTTCACACTTTCACCACATTTGTCCATACACCACTAGATATAGCTTGGTCCTCTAAATTATCATATCTCCTTAGAGACATAGCCTTTCGCTAAAATTTCGATACTCGAATAACATTTCGAAAATTGTTATAGTCATAACATCAACTACAACTGGGGATGCTATCCTCCCTATGAGGTATAAAATAACTATAGACTAAGATCCTTCCCATTGGGCTACAATTTATCAATGTGACCTAAATCTGCTAGTCTTTATTCAAAAACTTACAATCTATCCAACATAGCTCATGGCCTTCACCTTGAGCTTCAACTAGGTTGCCTTTATTTCAATTTCTCATGCATAAAGGAAAAAGTAGAATGATTAAATACAATGAATGGTGGGGTGATGATTTTTTTAAACAATGTAATGCTTGAGGAACCTACCATTCATAGTCCCTCCTCTAGCGAGTTCTCCATTAATTTCCTCCAACAAATAAGTGTTGCTTCCACGGTAAGCTGAGACTTTGAATGGACCCAGCCACAGGTTATCAAATTTCCCATGTTTACCTTTATCTTCATTTATGGTGTCCCATTTTAGTACCCAGTCTCGTAGTTTTAAGTCATCTACCTTGGTATATCTGTCGAAAGCTTCTTTGATCTTGTCTTGATGAAGCTAGGCGTTATTGAAGGCGTTTTCTCTAGTCTGTTGTATGTTGATGAGCTCATCATCTTTCCTCCGATTGGAATTTGTTTCTTCTTCTTGCTCATGTAACAACTTCATTACCGACAATCCCAATGTAGTAGGGAATATGGCTTCTGTACCATAAATGATGTGGAAAGGAGAAGTGGCAATAACTCTTTTTGGGGATATCCTGTCATCCCACAATGCATGAATGAGCTTTTTTTTCCACGCCTTTTTGTCCTCTTCCAACAAGCTTTTGATGATTCTGACCAAGCTTTTATTCGAGGATTTAGCCAATCTATTCCCCTGAGGATAATATGACATGGAATGACCAAGAGTAATGTTGTAATCACTGTATAATTTTTCCAATTTTTTAGACTTAAAAGATGTTGCATTGTCTGTTATAATCTTGATCGGGCATCTGAATCTGGACAAGATATTGTCTTCTAGGAATCGAATGATGACATCATCTGTAGCCTGTCTGGCGGGAACAGTCTCGATCCACTTAGTAAAATAATTTGTTGCAGTCAGGATCCATTTGTGTTGAACCGAGGACTGTGGATGTATCTCCCCTATGAAATCTAAGCCCCATTGTCTAAAAGGAGCTTCTATTGAAATGGGTTTTAGCTGCAGAGATTGTAATTTTCCTTTCCTGTCAAATATTTGAAATTTATGGAACTTTGAAACTTCTTTATAAACATCAGGAAAAATTCTAGGCTAATAAAAACTAGCTCTCAAAATTTTCTGTACAATCATCTTCCAATAATGATGACCTCCACAGTCACCTTTGTGGAACTCTTTTATGGTTCTATATGTTTCTTCTTCTATCAAACAACTCAATAGAATTCCCCCTGGATCTTTCTAGTATAGAAATTCATTTACTATACAAAATTTTGTTTCCTTCAGTTTAAAAAATCTAGCCTTTGTTTTACTGTAGTCAGGAGGATCCTGTAGATTTTTCAGCACAAAAATGATATCTACATACCATGTAGAGTCGAGAAACTTCTGAGATATTTGTGGAGTTTCCCTTTCTTCCTCTACTGCATGGTCTGACAGATCTACAATGAAATTTATTTCCAAGAGTTCGCAGTTTGTTTGTGCCATCAATCTAGCAAGTCCCTGTCCTTTGATCAACTTCGTGGGCTTGATTTCAAGATCGTATTCTAACAAAACTACAATCCACTTTCCCCTCTTCCCTTTCGGATCAGGCTGTGTTAAGATGTCCTTCACTGAGCTACTAGAAACATAAGCCATGGTATGTGAATGTAGGATATAAACCTTGAATCATTTCAATGCTTTGACCAAAGAATACACTTGCTTCTCCATGATATCATATTTTAAAGGAGCATCTCTCAACGTTTTACTGTAGTATGCTATGGTATTTTCAAAATTTTGGTCATCTTTCTGGAATAATACACCTGCAATCGTGTGTTCCAAGGGAATGAGAATAATATGAAATCTTTCTCAAAATTTGGACTAGCCAATACATGAGCCTTTGTTAATGCCACCTTGATGTCTTCAAAAGTCTTTCTTTCTTCAGAAATCCATTTTATTTCATTTCCCTTTTTTAGCATGTTGGTGATTTGTTTTATGATTTCAGCTAAATTTGGGATAAAACTCCTCAGAAAATTTACTTTCCCCAGGAAAGATTGTACCTCCTTTTTGCTTCTGGGTATGTTGATTTTCAATATCTCTTCAAATCTGTTGGGTCCCACCTTTATCCCTTCTTTTGAAATAATGTTTCCTAAGAGTTTCCCTTCTTCCATGGAAAAAATTGACTTTTTTGGATTTAGTGATATGCCAAATTTCTTGCATTTTTCAAACTCCCTTCTGAGATGCATGAGGTGTTCTTCATCTGAGGCAGAATACACGGTAATGTCATCAAGGTAGATAACAATTAATTTATCCTTTTCGTCGTCAAAATCTATATCCATAGCTCTTTGAAATGTCGCCCCTACATTCATAAGCCCAAAAGGCATTTTTGCATACATAAACGTTCCCCAGGATGTAGTAAATGCAGTCCTTTTCTGGTCATCAAGGTGCACCATAATCTGATTATATCCAGAGAAACAATCTAGTATTGACATCCTATGAGAGCCCACTACCTTTTGTAAAATGTAATCCATTTTAGGCAATGGATAGTTGTCCTTTAGAGACACCTTATTTACATTCCTGAAGTCTACACATAGCCTAATTTCTCCACTCTTTTTTCGGACTGGTACCAAATTTTCTACCCATTTGGAAAACCTTAGGGACACTATGATTTTTTCTTCAAAGAGTTTCTTTACTTCCTTTTTTATCAATGGTAACAACATAGGGTTTATTCTTCTTAATTTCTATTTGAATGCCTTGTGATCTTATTTAATTGGGATAACATGTTGGATTATACTAGTATCACAGACTTTTAGATCATCATAGCTCCAGGAAAAAATGTCGGAGAATTCTTTCATTAGCTTGACATACATCTCTTTGACCTCAAGGTTGAGCTTCCTGGACAACTTCACTATCATTGGATTCTTCGGAGTCCCAATATTGCAATCTTCCATGTTCCCTTCCTTTACTGTGATCTTCAGACTCCTGGCTACGTCATTGTTATCAAAAAGTTTCTCTAATGGTACCAGGCCCTTGGGGATGATATTAATCTTTAGTTGAACAATATTTCGGCCAACAATCTGACTGTCAAAATATCCTTCTTTTGTGAAAGAGGCTGCATCCACCTCATCATCAAATTCAAATTCTCGAACTCATTCTCCATTTTGAGGAATCTTTCTATCTTCTTTTCATTTTTGAATATTTCCCAGTGCTTCATATTGTTTGGTACTAATGGCCTATACTTCACCTCCACCTTGTAGCTTTTCTCAGGGAAAATTGGGACTCTAAAAACTATTGTTGAAGTGTCCAGAGCATCAACAATCTGATTCTGCTCTCTTGGAATTTCCGAGAGATTGCATTCTTCAAATTTCTCAAGGATTTCTAGTACCAGATTCCTATAAGCCCTCAATCAGGGATGTTTTTCTTAGTATATGCCTTTTATTTGATTTATAATTATCTCAGAATCTCCATGTACAACAATTCTTTTGGCACCCATCTCTTCTAAAACATTCAATCCCAATATCAATGCTTCATATTCGGCCATGTTATTAGTGCATTCAAAAAAAAAATTGTAGGAGAACAATTTTGCATCTCCTTTGGGGTGGTTGATCCATACACTAGCTCCAACTCCTTCTCTACAAGAAGCTCCATCAAAATTCATATTCCATAACTGGTCCTCTACATCATCTTGCTGCTTTGAAAGTTCCTCCATTTTCCCCTTAAGCTCATCTTTGTCATCCATAATGACTTTTGTTTCTTCTTCTTCGGAGCACAGGTCATTGAAGAAGATGGAAGATCCTAATTCAGTCTCCACTGTATAGATAGGATGATTGCTAGGCTATGATTTATTGTTGTCCATATATTTAAGAAAAACCTTCCTGTACAGTCTTTTTTCTTGACCAAAGACATGAATAGTAGCATAATACATATCCATCTGAAGAGTTCCTTTCAGTTTTGCGGCCCATGATCTGGACAACAACATGTCAAACTTTGGGGGGGATATCAATGACTAATACATCCATAATCATATTCTTTGCCAGGATTTGCACCAAAGAAACCACCAGATCTTTGATCATGCCAAGGCATTTCACTTTTCTTGAATCAAAAGAGAATAGATCTTTATAAGGTCTTGTGACATCAAGGCCTAATTGGTCCATGACCACTTTAGGCATTAGGTTGTGAGATTCTTAGGAATCTAGCATGGCATTGTGTAGATTCATGTCGTGGATCTTCAAACTGACATAAAAAGGAGGAACTTATTCATTCTCACTACTTTCTTCTACTCTTGGACCGAATAAGATGGTTGAGTCATCATCTTGTATGTTCAAGGTGTCAGAGGTTTGCCCCATCTTAAGCATCTTGATGATCTGATTTATGTACTCACTATTCTTAATCAATTCATTAAATGGTACCAAAATTTTTATCTTAGCCATTTCACTTTCAAAATCAAAAGAGGATGGATTTTTTTCTACCTCTTTGGTGACCACCTCTTCCTAGTCAATAATCTCTTTTGGGGTTCTTCCTTTTTCTTCCCCTTTTCCACAGTATCCTTTTCATCATAATATTTCACAGTGGAGTCCTTTGCGGCTAAATATTTTGCAACAAAATATCTTTTGGTTTGACTAGAAGAAGGTGCGTTGTTCTGAGATTCTTTGGAGGAATTCCCCTTTGGAGGATTTCCCTTTGGAGGGTTTGGGGGTATCTTTTGATTTCAAAGGTTATATTTCCTTTGTAATTGCATGATGGTATTTTGTAATCCAATCTCACAGTCTTCCTTTTCTACTGATACCCTTTCCTCTTCATCCTGCAGAAAGATCTCACTTGCATCCATGAACTGGTCATGTTCTTATTTGGTCAAAAATATATATGTCTCTTTATCATCACAAAATTTCATGTTATCTTCAAAATATCGATCATAACCCTCATCTACATAATTATTTTGGAAGGGAGGCCCGATTTGTTGTTCCCCTTGATTTCTTTGGTTCCCCTGATTTGCCTGGTTTCCCTGATTTGTTGGATCTGCTTGATTGGCCTGATTTCCCTAATTTCTTTGCCTAATCTGTGGAGTAGATGGTATCCTCGGATTTCTGGGTGGAGCATCAGCTTGTTCTCTGGGGTTAGGCCTATTTCCTAGAGCCATACTTTCCATCATCCACTCCATGTTTCTCATCATCGCTTCAAATCTTTCCTCTGATGTTTGAGATGTCGAAGGCTATGCTTTGTCTTGAGCTCTATTTGTGTCTCTACCAGCATTATTTTTCATCTTCCCTGAAGCCATCAGGTTCACTTCTACCTCTATATAATCAATCATCATATTGTCCAATGTGGTAGACCTTCGTTCTCTTGATAATAAAGCAAAGTCACTTTCAAAAGAATTGACATATTTGAGTTGAGCTGCCTTGGGGGGGGGTTTACTTCATCAGGAATAGAATTATATACCTTCATGAATCTGGCCAAAAACTCTTGTACCATCTCATCAGGTGATCTCTTCATATTGTTATACTAGGTCAACTACTGAAGGGGATTTTTCTTATCCCCCCATTTTGAAAGGAGGCTTGTCTTAGAGGCTTTGAAATCTGTGATACTACCTACTGGAAGGGCTCTGAACCACTTCCTCAAATATCCTGCAAGGGTTTTTGTAAACAACCTCATCTTCACATATTCATAGTCCACTTCTTCCAAGTCTATGAAATCATTAAACCAGTCTAGATGTTTTGGGGCTAATATGTTACCTTCGACATCATATAGTTTAATCCTTAGATTGTAATCTTGAGGCAGATCATGTAGTTGAGAAGGTAGTATGAGGGGAGAAAATATGGCTTCCATAGCTGTTGTGAGGGGTCAGAGTGGACATTAGTTCTGAGCAGGGGTCACTACAGGCTTGACAGATGTGGCTAAAACTAGATCTTGGAACCTCTTTCGTCAAAGATAGTCTCGTTTAGATAAGATTCAGACTTAGTTTTGAATAAGGATTTTTCAAATTTCACATTGAACACAAGGTCTTCAATGCTAGTCACTTCATCCCTAGGAAAGGATAGATATCGGTCTAGGTGCCACCCTGGGGTCACAGGCCTTTCTTTTCTTCTACGTACAAGCTTCTTAGGGTCAGACACAGGGATTGTAGCTTCTGGGTCTGGATTTCTCCTGGTGTGGACTTTCTTAGGAGCCATGATTTCTATCTCACAAGGTGTGGTGCAACTGGTCACTGAATAACGAAGTCACCAGGGTAAAAATAATCTTATCCAATAAGGTATTTGATCCACTGTCACCCTTAGGAATCAAACTAAAGCTTTAAGTCATTTTCCCAGAGAAGATTTTTTCAATTTCGTCCCCGGCAACGGTGCCAAAATGTTAGCACTCTGTAAATTTGGTCTGGTTGATAGAAAAATGACAGAGGTAATTGTTTCAACCTACTTTAGAGCTGAGGCACTAGCTTACTCAACTCAGAGAGGGATCTCTCATGTCACTTGATATTTCTTTGTAAATTGATGGCTAGATTTGGTTTGTTTTGGGGTTTTTTAATAAAATTGTTGGCAAGGAAGAGGAGGAACACACAGGGCTATGGAGTCAAAATTATGAAAGTGAACGAAAAAAATGCATCTGCCAATAGAAACCTCCAAAGATAAAGGCTAAACGAGGCAACGAATCTGATTTATTTTTGAATTTAAATAGAGTGTAGGAAGAGAAAGAAAACAAATAACTGCATCAGAGCATTACCAAAATGAATTCTGAATTAGTTAAGAAGACAATAACACAGTTTAAATTGCTTAATCCAAGAGCATCACAAGATGAATTCTGGGCTTTTAACTCTCTAATTTAAACAAAATAAAATATAAATGAAATGATAGGTCAAAGGAAATACATACGATGAAAGGAAACAAAGATCATATCACCACCCTTTATAATCTTTTCATAGAGACTTCAAACTCTTCCGCATTTATATTCAATTCAAATTCAAAAAAATTACAAAATAGAGTCTGATACAACCAAAAGGTGCTCTTGCACTTCTGCCAACATTAATTCATTCAACTAACCTGGTACTTATACAATTTGATCAAAATAATTGAATTTGTTTCGACTGACAGTTTCAGTATACAAAACGATTTACAATAATTGACAAAAATGTTTCAAAATTATGGGAGATTTGTCTGACTGTTCGATTTCTTTCCCATCATCTATCTATCTCTGTTCTTCTGTCGGATCTACAAATTTGATGGCACTTGGGGATCACTGACTGGCTCCAACGATATTGCACTTTGCCTTACCCAGTCGCATGATTTCCTTCCATCGTGAATCAGAGGGGATGCCGCAATCCATCATCTCTTTAATCAAAATCTCCAAATCAATGCACGTGGCATACACAATAGTTGGCATGCCGACTTTCACTGTTTCAAATTTATTCAAAATTTCAAAGTCTGTAGCCAAATATTCTACCAGACTTGGGCCTTTCAGACTTTCTTTCATAGCTTCAAATTTAGAATGGTCCATTATGCATTGCATGAGGAGGGTATTGTAATCTTCTTGATTGTATAATGAACCTCTACCATTCCAAGATGATGGGAGGCCTTTGATAAAAAAAAATTCAAATGCATATTTAAACTCTTGTATGTTGTGCTCCATCTGCATAGCTTTGTTTTGGGCCGATCTGAGCAGGTTATGTTTGGTGATGATATTCCTAGCTGAAATGATCAACGTAGTCCTATCTTTTACCCCCATAGTTTGAAGGTCTTCATTTGGCAAAAAATTTATCAAGCCTATAGAATTTTGGTCCCATTCTAAGGGTTTCTTGGCTAACAATTTATTAACAACAACACACCCTTCTCCGAGATGTAGCAGCCACACTATCTTTGTCATTTATAAAATTTAGATAAACCCTGAATTTAGCAGCGTCTGCAACAATAACATCCCATATGACATGTTTGGCTCCCTGCAACAATGTTTTTCCCTTTAACCTGGTTTTCAGCTTGCTCACTCTCTCTTGCAAATATTGTTTATCTCTATGAAGTTGAGACATCTTCTCATCTTTCACTTTCATCTCTTGTTTGAACTTTTCAATAACCTCATTGAGACCTTTTATCTTGCCTATTTTGATGCTTACCTGGGACATAGCTTGGACCAACCCTTCAGTGCTAGATCCATCCTCTGTATTAATAGGTACAATGACAGCCATATCTGATGTCGCTTCCTGTGCTTGTGACCAATTCTCTTTACCTTTTTCCAACTGCAACACTTTAGCTTTGTAATTGAGTGCCTCTTGTCTAAATGTTTCTTTTTCTTGTTTCAAAGCAGTCAATTCTACTATTTGTGGATGGTCGGTAGGTGACATATTCAGCCTTTTCTTTAAGCTTTGGATCATCTTATCCTTTTCATCCAGAGAAGCTTTCACCCCTTGAGGACCTTCAGACTCTAGCCTTTTAACCTGTGTCATCCAGGCTTTGCTAGATGCCTTTTCCTATTTCAATTGTCCATCTAGTTTGATTGCATGTGTTGTCAATCTTGCAACCCTCAAACCTAAACTCAAATAATCAGAATATAGCATATTTCTGACATTTCTATGAAACTTTACTTTGTTAGGGGCACCAATATTTTCATAGTGCATTTTGATCTCAGATACCTTATCATCATTAGTCGTTGTTATGTTAGATGTTTTCTTTTCCACATCTCTGATTGAGAGTAAGGAAAATTTAAAATGGGAATTATTTTCCACTTCAGGCAAAAGATCTCTTATTTCACTGTTGGCCATACTTCCCTTCACAATGTATTGGTTCATTAAATCTTCCTCGGAATGATAAACTGCCCCAAGTGTTTGGCCAAATATCTATTTCCTGTTGCTAAAAAACTTTGTGTTGCTTTCAGTTTGTGGCCTATTTCACGTACCTTATTCTTCGTTCTTGGTTATGCCTTCCACCATTTCCATTCATGTTTTCTCTTTGGGTTCTTCTTCTTCCAAATCGACTATTTGAGAGGATGGTGTGATTTTCATTTTCTTGAGAATATCCTGCTGGTTGTCGGTGCCCAGGGCCTCTAAACTATTCCTTTTATTGTAGACGCTCATTTTAGGAGTTTTGACAATCAGTCTAGGAGAAAGTTTTTGTGTTTTTCTCTGCTGAGAAGTTAGTTCTGTTTGTTTTGTTTGATCATGCTACATAGTGACCTCCATATCTACACAGGTTTCTAGATTGGCCAACTTGTTGAATCCTTCAACGTGCTCGTGTTCATAGGAACCTTGTCTAGTTTCCAATCTCCTCTTTGATATGATCTGGTGTGGGTCATATTTTCTTCCTTGCAACTGTGTGAACCCAAATTCACTGAGTTTGGATTGAATCTGAGGCAAACAGGACTTTTTATTCACCACAAAGGGACCTACTATGAAAGGAAATTTGAGATTAGAAGCCTTGTGTGCTTCCAAAGAGTGATCATTTTATGAGATGATCCTTTGTCTTATGAACTCTAAAGAAAAGACTCTAGGAGTCAGAAAAACTAGTAAAAGGTAAGGTCCTTCTTGGAAGCCATATACCCAAATCACAGTGGATTGTAAGAACAACATCCAGTCTCCTATCCTGCTCTCTAGATTTAGCTACAAACTTCTTTTCATTTCTTCCAGGACCCTTGGTAAGTCCGAACCGAAAATAAGACTGTACAACCTGGACATAATCTTATTGATGAAAATAAGGATGGTGATTCTTTTACACTCGGTTTAAATAAATGCAGTCTCAGAAAATTCAGTTCTGTTAGATTCCAGGAACATTCTCAACAAGTGCGTGTAGTATCTAAAATGCCTCAGTGAATTGAATTTTGCCAGCTCCTAATGCATATTTTCGGCAATAAATTTGTCAAAACTGACACAGACTGGCTGCCCAAACTCTGACATAAAGAAAGTCAGTAGGAAACCTAACATAACCTCTACCACAAATTTTTCATTTTCTAATCCAAAAATTTGACTCAACAGAGAACAATCCCACTAGATTTCGATGACCATGACACTTACATTGGTAGGTAATGACAGACTCTCTTAATGGTGTTCAGGCTAGATGGTTTACAGAAACCGGGTTTTTACTTCTAGTGAGCATTCTCTATAAACTGGGATCATCTCTTGTTCCTCGAAGAGCTATGACACCATGGAGGATGACTCTTGTATACTAAGGGTGTGCCAGAGCAATTGACTGTCCATTTCACATAAAACCTATGACCCTAATTTATTTAAAATGACTCTTTCTTCCTGATAATACCACTTTGCACACCATCTTACAAATTTAGGGAAAGGGAAAACTATTTCTACGACGTAAGAGGTGATGGATGCTTGAGATGATTCAAGAAAAGGTATGTCCGTTCCAACTTTGTCCAATAAATTTGATTTGGACACAGAAACGAGCTAGACTGTTATCTCTATGTCGAAAATATCGGAATCTCTATCAATTAGGGCTTCTTCTCTGGAGGATATGTCTTGCTCATTTACAGATAAGAAAATAGGATTAGTGGCCATCATGATAATACCTGTTGGGCAGCGAAAGAAGCACGAACCTAGTTCAATTCCTGAGCTTGAGTTTCAAATGGATGCTTTGCGCCAAATTTCTGAACGTTTGAATGCTTCAAATTATCATAAAATAATGTCGGGGGGGGTCCTCCTTTTATAGGTATCCATTTACATCGGGGGTTGGAGAAAACAGTTTTAGGTGAACCACTTTTCACCTTGATGTGCCTTTGAGGGTGCCATGCGTCCATGATTTAAACCATGATGGTTTTCCCCGGTCCACCCTCGATTCGTTAATATTTTTTCTACTTCAGTCACCGATATGATCCTCAACCGATGATCCAGACTACTTTATGATCTATGGTCTACATTCACCCAGCAACTGTGGCATCAGGGGTTGGAGAAAGTGGTTTAATTCAGACTTCTTTTTTCCCTGATGTGCCTCTAGAGGTGCCACGTGTTCAACGATATAACCTTGATGATTTTCCTGGGCCCACCCTTGATTGCTTAATCTTCGCACTATTTCAATCCCCGATATGAACCTTAGCCATTGATCCAGGCCGCTTTCAAGATCGACGGTTCACTGAGTCCTACCCTTCACACTTTTTCCACATTTGTCCATACATTTCCAGATATAGCATGGTCCTCTAAATTATCATATCTCATTAGCGACATAGCCTTTCGCTAAAATTTTGATACTCGAATACCATTTAAAAAATTGTTATGGTGATAGAAGTACCCATCCTTTGTGAAAGAAACTGCATCTACCTCTCCATCATAGTATACTTCTTCAATGTTCAAATTTTCAAATTCATTTTCCTATTTGAGGAAAATTTCTATTTGTTTATCACCTTCAAAAATTTTCCAGTACTTAATATTATCAGGCACTGTTGGTATGTGTTTGATCTCAACCTCATATCCTCTACTAGGAAAGAATGCAATTTTAAAAACTAAAGTTGAAGTGGCAAGGGCATCCACTATCTAATTATGTCCCCTTGGAATCATTGAGAGGCTATATTATGAAAACTCTTCAAGAAGGTCAAGTATTGTATTCTTGTATTCTCTTAATCTGGGGTTCTTGGATTGATATATTCCCTTCACCTGATTTATGATCAACTCATAATCCCCATGAACAACTATCTTCTTAGCACCCATTTCTTTTAAAGATTTCAATCCTAATACCAATGTCTCGTATTAAGCCATATTGTTTGGGAAATCAAAATCCATCTTATAAGAGCACAATTTGGTATCCAAGCTTGGGGGGTTAATCCACACACCCACTCCTTCTCCCTCTCTACTGACAGCTCCATCAAAACTCATGCTCCACTTCTCATCTTCTACACTATCCTTCTTCTCTGATAACTTCTCAATCTATTTATCATATCTATCTTTGCCATCCATATCAATTTATGGTTCTTTCTCTTCAAAACATAGATCATTGAAGAAAATAGAAGACCCCAACTCAATTTCCACAGAGTAGATGGGATGATTATTCAGCTGTGACTTGTTACTGACCATGTATTTGAGAAAAAAATCTCTATACAACCTCGTATCTTGACCAAATATAGGGATGGTGGTGTATGACATGTCCATCTAGAGAGTTCCCTTCAATTTTGCAGCCCATGACCTAGATAGTAGCATGCCAAATTTGGGAAGAATATCAGCCACCACTACATCCATCACCATGTTCTTTGCTGGAATTTGAGACAAAGAAACCACCAAATATTTGATTAGGCCTAGGCATTTCACCTTCCTTGAATTGAAAGAGAATAGGTCTTTGTAAGGTCTATTGCATGAAATTACAAGTAGTCAACGCTCCTTAGTGTATCATGAAAAGGGACTAACCGCCTCTCGTGGATCTTTTAATTCTGGTGGTGATGAGTTTACCAATCATCCACAGGTTTTTTTCTAATGGTAGTCGTACTACTACAAAAATGGTATCAGAGCTAGAGGTCACAAGTTCTATACACACTCGACTCGCGCTGAGGTGGAGATTGTTGCAAGGAATTGCAAGTAGTCAGTGCTCCCTGGTGTATCATGAAAAGAGACTAACCACCTCTCATGGATCCTTGAATTCTGGCGGTGATGAGTTTACCAATCACCCACGGGTTATGGTCTAACGACAGTCGTACTACCTTAAAAACATTGTTGGCATGTTTACAGGAAGATTGTGCTTGTCATTGATGGCAAGGACAACAATGATGTTGGCAGATTTACAGGCAGAGTGTGCATAGAAATAATAGAATAAAAGACACATAAGGTTTACAGGAAGAGTGTGCATGGAAATAACAACAGTGAAGACACATAGGAGAAATCTCGAGAAGCTTAGGAGGAGGAGTGACAGTGGTTGTTGGATCAACAATCCTGAATACTTGATGACTGTCAGATCAGAGTCCAGACAGGATAAGTACGTAGAGGAGGAGATTAGACCTCAGTTGTTGGATCGAAGCACGAAGGACTAGAAAACATTGGATGTAGTATAAATGAGAAGAGTATAATGGCCAAGAGTCATCCTCCAATTCAGCGAAATGAGAAATCACGATGAGATCTGAACCATTGGATCCAAAGGACACGTGGCGAGAGATTGACATTTTGTTGACTCACAAGCTAGAGAAGTCAAAGGTGAGAGTTGTAGGAACTTGCGATATGAAAAGTCGTGAAATGATCTGGGTCATTGGATCTAGAGGAGACATGGTGAGAGATCATCATTTCGATGACTCATGAACTAGAGAAGTCAAAGGTGAGTTGTCCTCCAAATTTGTGAAATGTGAAGTCCCAATAAGATCTAGATCGTTGGATCATAGAGGGATGTGGGTCATTGATATGGATCAAGTTTTATAAAATTAGGAGTCATGAGTTGGAATATTCATGGTTTGGTCACGTTCAAACACCTGAAACATGAAGTCGCGATTTGATCACAGTCGTCGGATCAATTTCGAGTGGAAGGACAGGATAAACTAGAAAATTTGCATCACAGAAAGGTCGAGCCATCGATCCAAGATCTTGATCAAACAAACAACATTCACTTTGGATATAGAGATGTGAGGAGTTTACACTTAGGAAAGTTTGAAATTTGAAATCCCCAGAATGTGAAGTTCCGTCAACCATTGGATCTAGAGATCAGATAATGACCGTTAGATCATGGCAGACCATGTTAGTAAGGACAGGTGGTAGACTATGTTAGCAAGGATAGGCATCAGTGGATTGTCAACTCTGGGAAAAGTAAAAGGAAGGATGAATGAGAGTTTGAGAATTGAAATCTCTAAAGTCCAGAGACACAAAAGATATCTCGACCGTTGATATGATATGAATCATTTTGGAGTTTCGTGAGTTGGGAGTTTCGAGGCAACTCATAGTAGGAGTTCACGATATGAGAAATTGTGACACACCCCTCTTGCTTGGCCCCTGGTCAAATTTGGTGGTCACATCAATAGAAGAGAAGGGAAGGAGATAGCATTTCTAGGCTCCACCTAGGATTTTTGCGAGTTGGGAAAATCGAGGTGACTCGCAGTCGATCACACGAAACGCGAAATCATGAAATGACTATTGGTTAGGCGTATGGTCACCATCGATGGTCATATGAAAGGAAGGGGCTTAGCCATAAAATCTAGAACCTACTATGTAGATTTCTCGGGAATGGAAAAGGAATAAAATGCATGAGAGCATGAAGGTTCTCTTAGTAACTGGTAGAGACGTATTGATTGTAACTATAGAAAACAACTGATTTCATCTACCAGAGAATTCAAAGAATCTCATGGTGATCGAAAAGGAGCTGGAGAGTCTCAAGGTAACTGTTAGTGGAATGAAGAATCATCATAGAGACAATTGATATATGGAAAAGTGTCAAAGACTGTAGCTTCTAGAGAAGCCAAAGAATCTTAGGAACGGGCACTAATGATGAATAGTCTCAGCATAATGGCCATAGATGAAGACCAGACTCAACGTAATCACCATAGGGGATGAAGAGTTAGTTGTATTATCTGGCAGAGGACTTGGCATTATAAATATATGCAAGAAAAAGAAGAGGAGGTTCTTCTGTTGAGAGTTATTCAAGTGGGTAAAAGTAGGTTATGTGTAGTCCCTGAAACGCACAGAAGAGGTGTAGCGCATAGAACAAAAATGCATATCTAAGAGAGGAAGAGGAAATCGAGGTGCACATGTAGAGATAGAGTATAAGAATAGAAATCTCAAAGAAGATTGTGAGTAGGAAGACATTGATGCAGGCATAGCATAGCAGTGTGGCGAAATAGTGATGAGATTGGTAAGCTATTGATAAACACTGTATCACTGTAATAAGTTTCAGTAACGAAGTTTTTATAAAACAGGGTGGTAGGGAGGTGCTAGGGAGGACTGTTGTCCTTGGATTTTCAAGTGGGTGCTTGAACATAGGGAGTTGTATCTTCCATCTCGTTGTAGCCAGAAAAACCAGGGTGGTAGGGAGGTGCTAGGGAGGATTGTTGTCCTCAGAGTTTCAAGTGGGTGCTTGAACACAGGGATTTGTAGCTTCCATATAGTTGTAGCGAGAAAAACTAGGGTGGCAAGGTAGTGCGAGGGAGAACTATTGTCCTCTATTACACAGTTTGGTGCATGTGTGATTGGAAGTTTGTGCTTCCATCCAGTTGGTGTTGGAACACTAAGGGAGTTGGTGCTTCCTTCTAGTGGGTGTTAGAGAAACCAGAGAGTTGGTGCTCTCAACAATTTGTTTCCTATAAAATAGAGGTTGTATCCTCAAGAAGAGTTGGAGATCATAAAAATGATAATGTACAGAAAATAAAGATTACTTATCATATCAAGAAGAAGAGGTTTTTCCCTTTATGGGTTTCCTCATGAAATATTTGTCTCTGTATATTTCATGTGTGTGATTGATGTTGAATATTCTATTTCTTACTTCCATGCTCTATTGTGATCATCATTGAGTGTTCTGTAGAGAGTTTAAAATGGGAATAATTGTTTAAGCATAGTAATAATTGATTCACCCCCCTCTCATTTGTCCAACAATTGGTATCAGAGTAGGTTCCTTTCATCTAAAGGTATATTAGTAAGCTTAAACATGTGAATCCATGAAGGAACGTCAACCAATAAGGCCCCCCTGTTCAATGGAACAAACTTTTCCTTCTGGAAAGTTAGGATGAGAACCTACATAATGGATTTAGGTGTAGATGTATGGGATGTGGTAGAGACTGGTTATGTAAAACCAGTTGTACTAGCTAATAAGGATGACAATCTAGAATTCATCTTCAATGCTAAGGCTATGAATTCTATTTCGAGTGGCCTTGCAGAAGTAGAAATTGTAAAATCTATGCACTTAGAAACTGCCAAAGAAATGTGGGACAAACTCATTAGTAGTTATGAAGGTAATGAGCAGGTAAAGGATGCCAAGCTTCAAAAATA
This sequence comes from Picea engelmannii, assembly GCA_009831015.1. Lineage (NCBI taxonomy): Eukaryota > Viridiplantae > Streptophyta > Pinopsida > Pinales > Pinaceae > Picea > Picea engelmannii. The sequence goes on along the minus strand of ML787139.1, from coordinate 307,499 downwards.
CAAAGTACAGTTTGAACAGATAGAGATGAAAGAGGATGAAATTGTTGGGAAGTACTTTCTGAGAGTTGAAGAACTAGTAAATGCAATGAAGGCACTTGGTAAAAAAATTGAGGAACCCTCTTTAGTTCAGAAAATTTTGAGATCTCTGCCAGATAGGTTCAACCCAAAGGTGTATGTTATAGAAGAACTTAATGATCTAAAAAATTTGTCTTTTGATCAACTTCTAGGAACATTGACTGCATATGAAATGAGGATAGTTAAATATAAACCCACCTCTAGAAAAATATCATTTAAAGAAGATAATAATGAGGATTATGAGCCTAATGAAATTGAAGCAAAATTCATGAGAAGACTAAAGAAAGGATCAGGCAAGTACCAAGGCATGTTTCCCTTCAAATGTTTTAATTGTGGAAATATAGGTCACTTTGCATCTAAGTGTCCACACAAGAAGAAGGACCAAAACTCTGAAGGTGAAGAGAAGTACAAATTCAAGAGATTTGGTAAAAAGAAAATTTTATGTGTAAACAATGATGACTCTTCATGAGACATAGATAGTGACTCATCTTGTGAAGATAAGATTAATGAATTTATGCTAATGGACAAAGAGGATTATGATAATAAAATCATAGGAAGTGATGTTGATGATGAAGAATTTTTGGTTGACTTGGAAGGAGAACTGATTAGTTCTCTAGAAGAAATTAATAGACTCATACTTAAGAAGAAGAAGAAAAAAAAATTGTTGATACAGTTTGAGAAAGATAGTAAAAAACCTAATGAAGACTTTGCCCTACTAAAAGTGGAATTAGAAGAGGAAAATAAAATAGAATACATTTTGAAACAACAATTATCATAAAAGAAGGAAAGATGTGAAGCCTTGGAAGAAGAGGTAGTAAAAATCAGAAAAGAAATGGATAAGTTTAAAGCATTGTATCTATGAAATCTTCCAAGCATTAACGCCTCAGCATAACTAAATGAAATTTTGAGTGTTAAGAACCAAATATCAATATAGCATAGAAAATCCTTAGAAAAAGTACTCAACGCCTTGAAAAAGAGAGAATTTCAGATAATAAGCCTCTTCGAGGGGGCAACCTCCTTTTACCCCACTTAAATGTTCAAGTACAAGAT
>ML787139.1:282579-295377 GCA_009831015.1 Picea engelmannii | reverse complement strand
AAACAGGAAACAGAAAAACAAGAATACACAGTGCTTGATGAGATCACTGAAAAGGAAATTCCAAAGGAACCTGAAAATCAAAATGTACAACAACAGGAGCAACATGTACCTCAAACACCTGCAAGTGTTGTTAGAATATCTACCAGGTTAAGTATACCCCCTGAATGATACTCTCCTTCATTATATTATTTATTGTTGACTGATTCCGGTGAACCAAAATGTTACGAAGAGGCAATACATGTAGACAACAAAAAGAAGTGGGATCAAGGCATGAAAGAGGAAATGGATTCCTTGGAAAATAACCAGACTTGGGAATTGGTTCAGTTGCCTGCGGGAAAAAGAGCATTGCAGAATAAATGGGTTTACAAGTTGAAGGAAGAAGATGGAGGAGAAAAGCGGTACAAGGCTANNCTTGTTGTAAAGGGGTTTGCACAAAAGAAAGGTATAGATTTTGATGAAATATTTTCTCCTGTTGTTAAAATGACTTCAATTAGAACTATTTTAAGTCTTGTGGTAGTAGAAGATTTGCATCTTGAATAGTTAGATGTAAAAACAACTTTTCTCCATGGGGATTTGGAGGAAGAGATTTATAAGCAGCAGCCATAGGGGTATGAGGTCAAAGGGAAGGAGAATTCGGTATGCAGGTTGAAGAAGAGCTTGTATGGCCTAAAGCAAGCTCCAAGGTAGTGGTATTTGAAGTTTGACAGGTTTATGACAGAATAGGGTTATAGTAAATGTCATTCTGATCACTGTGTTTATTTTAAAAAGCTAGAAAATGGAATCTTTATTATCTTGCTATTGTATGTAGATGACATGCTTGTTGCAGGGAGTAATATGCAGGATATAAATGTGCTCAAGAAGAAATTATCCATTTCATTTGCGATGAAGGATTTGGGTGCTGCAAAGAAAATCCTTGGTATGAGAATATCAAAAGACAGGAAAAATCGCAAACTGACATTGTCTCGGGGTGAGTACACAGAGAAGGTGTTGGAGAGGTTTAGAATGCAGAATGCAAAACCAGTTAGTACACCTTTTGCCAGCCATTTCAAATTAACTAAGGAAATGTGTCCCAAGACATAGGAGGAGATAGAATACATGTCTAGGGTCCCATATTCATCAGCAGTTGGCATCTTGATGTATGCAATGGTTTTCACAAGACCAGATATTGCAGATGCAGTGGGAGTTGTGAGCAGGTATATGAACAATCCAGGTAAAGAACATTGGGAGGCAGTAAAGTGGATTCTTAGGTATTTGATAGGTACTACTACACATTCATTATGTTTTGGAGGTTCAAACACTTTTCTAGAGGTATACGTTGATTCAAATATGGCAGGTGATAAAGACAGCAGGAGGAGCACCATAGGGTATGTTTTTACTATAGGTGGTGTTAGCGTCGAAAGTCACTCCTGGATTTCTTGCAGAAGCAGAGCCCAACGCCCATCACTTTTTTATGTCACAGTTTGATAAATGGGCGATCAAATGGGTAGAGACTCGAGGAGATATCACTCTAACTCAGGGACTGGATCTGGTATGTAAATAACAAAGGAGGTCTGCAATCCTAACTTCAGCCAATGGGTTGATTAAAAGATGAGCAGGTGGAAGACTTAGTAAGAAAGGTGAACAAACAACTTTAGGCAACAAGCTTTCAGTGGTTTGTAGGGGAAAAAATCTGAATGCAGGATCCTCCTGGTTCAGGGCTTCAAGAAACTGAAGAGAAGACTTGACTAGATCCTCCAATTCCAAGTCATCTAAAGTTAAGGAAATCATAGGAACCGATTAGAGACTCTGTAACCATTACAGTGATCCATTACAACATCATCCTATAACAGCTACAACTCGACTGGATCCTCCAATTCCGAGCTTCTCTAACACAGTATAACAAAGGTATAAAGAAACTAGCATTCATAAGGCAAGAAGTCTTAGAAGTCTAGAAATAACCAGAAAACCAGTGCTTCATTAAAGTTTTACAACCGGGAGCTCTGCTCAACCATCGATCCTCTATAAAATGGAGAAAACACCTACATATACTTGGAACTGACTCAGGCACTGAAGGCGCAATCATACCATGAATTCAATTCTTGACGTTAAGGAGATTCTCTATCAGGATGGGCTGTCAGTCTACCTCAATCAAATCTGTCCTCTGCTCCCCTGTCATACGCCTCCTTAATTCAGCATGGCTCATGCCAGGGGGTAGCTGAGCCCTTTGAATATTGAACTGGAATGTACAGGTTCCTCTGGTGAGTTGGAGACTCAGCGTGGCTTTCCTGAAGAGAACCAGTACAAGGGACCCTCCTGGGTAAATTTCAGCTGGGACCTCCATACTCTGCAATAAATGGGTGACGCGAGGCTTCACCCACCCTCTTTCTCCTTTTCTGCTGAGCCAAAGCAACTTTTAGATCCCTGAATGAAATCCCTGATGAAAACCCAACCCAGTCCACAGGTCTCTTCTTCTTTCCTCACGGTCTCCTGTACTTCACCGTGACTTTTTCCCCACTCCGTATCAGGTTTCGGGGTTTCACGTTCCCCTTTTTCAAGAGTTGTTGACCCTTTGAACTCCCGATCACTGATTCTCTGATGAGCGCCTTTCTATGCGCTAGCCCTCCTAACTAGGCTCTTTGGTCAATACGACCATCCCTCATAAGACCGCAGCCCTATACCTCCGTCGGAGTTTTGACACTTTTCGATGCCAAAAAGCATAAGTCCATGGGACTCGTGATATCCCAAATCCTGATTTCACCTGCCACCTATCCTTTTCTTGCGTGACCTCTTTTGGGGTCCACCTTTGTCATGATCGGGAAATCGTGTATCGCGATTCTGCAATGCACAAAACTCTCGCTCCCGGGATCTCCGATATCCCAATGGCTTCAACTCCGATGGACGCTTCCCTGTTGGGACCCTCCCCGATAACACTGATCTCCTGCCACGCGTCCTTTCCAGATGGACGGTCCCTATTGACTCTCGGGGATTCGGGATTTTCGTTGTCTTGTTTCTATTTCTTTTCCTGAGACAAGAAATATCGCTAATAGGTGGAACAACAGTAAGTTGGATTTCAAAACTGCAAAAGGTTGTTGCACTTTCAACAACAGAGGCAGAGTATATTGCTGCTACAGAGGCTAGTAAAGAGATGATTTGGTTACAAAGGTTTATGGAGGAATTGGGAAAGAAGCAGGAGAACAACAAGTTGTATTGTGACAGTCAGAGTGCCATTCACCTTGCAAAGAACTCAGCCTTCCATTCGAAGACTAAGCATATACAGTTTAGGTACCACTTCATACGATCTGCCTTGGAAGATGGACAATTGAAGCTGGAAAAGATACACACTAGCCAGAATCCTACAGACATGTTAACAAAGGGAGTAACCAGGGAGAAACTGAGTTCTTGCTCAGTTTCAGTTGATCTTCAAGAATGAATATGAAAATGAGAAATTTGCTAGGTCCAAGAAGGTTCAGAGTCCAGCATATACAGCAGTGGTGGAGTTGTTGAGATCAGTCTCCAAGTGGGAGATTGTTGGTTGTGGAGCCTGATTATCTTCCTGATTTATAGGTCGTTTAATTTCAGCCGTGTTTATACCCCATGAAGTATTTACACCCCAGAAGTATGTACACTCTTCCACATGGGGGAGTACAGAGGAGGGGTACCCCCTCTGCGGGGTCTTGGGGCCCTATCCCCCCAGTTGGGGGGTCTGGGGGCAAGCGGGCCCCCAGCGGGGGTTCGAGGGCGAAGCCCCCGAAGCAAAAATTGCCTTGTAAAAGTATATTGTAATTTCATTGTAAATCTGGACCGTTCATTATAAGGTTGCAGATCTAACAGTAGTGATTATGTTAGGGTTTTTTTCCCTAGAAGGCAACCCTCTTTTATGAGGGAAATGTATTGTGGGTATGGATGGTGGTGAATATTGTATTCTGAGAGAGGAGACTGTGAGAGAAAGAAGAGGAAGTTACAACGGGATTTTCTGTAGGTTGTATCCCTTCATTTGCTAGATAATAATAAAGAAAGGACCTGGAAATTTCTCTGGTGGATGTAGCCCACACTGGGTGAACCACGTAAATCTGTGTCTCTCTTGTATTGTGTGTCTTATGTGTTTTGTTTCTGCATTTGTTTTATTTTATTTCTCCTCAGTCCTGTTTTTCTAACAACCTCAACTTCTATGGCATCATTCATCATATAATCTAATGAAGCAGATCTTTGTTCCTTTAACAAAAAAGCAAAATCACTTTCAAAAGAATCAACATATCTAAGTTGAGCAACTTTAGCGAGGGGTTTTACCTCAGTAGGAATCAGATTATAGACCTTTACTAATCTGGTTGAACACTCCTGCACTGTTTCATTAGGTGACCTCCTCATGTTTTTATACTGAGTCAACAACTGAAGGGGGTTTTTCTTGTCGCCCCATTTTGCAAGAAAACTGGTTTTAAAGGCCTCAAAATTTATGATACTAGTTGTTGGAAGAGCTCTGAATCACTTCCTCACTTATCCTACAAGACTTTGTGAAAACAACCTCATTTTTTCATCTTCAAAATCATTGAACCAATCTATATGTTTATGGGTTGACACACTACCTTCAACATCATATAGTTTGATCCTTAGATTATACTCCCGAGGTAAATCATGTAACTGAGAAGGAAGTACAAGAGGAGAAAATATAGTTTCCATGGTTGTTGTGAGGGGTTGGAGTGGTTTCTCACTCTGAGCATGAATCACTATAGGCTTTCCATATGCAGCTAAAATAAAATCTTGGAATCTCTTTTCATCAAAGATGATCTCATTCAAACACGATTCAAATTTAGTTCTGAGCAGATTTTGTTCAAATTTTACATCAAACTCCTGATATTCAATACTTGTTAATCCATATTTGGGAAAGGATAGATATCTATCTAAATGAAAAACTAGGCTTATTTTCCTTTCTTTTCTTTTGTGTACAATCTTTGCAGGATCAGACACAAGGGTTTCATCTTCTGGGTTTGGGTTTCTCCTGGTGTGAATTCTCTTGGGAGCCAGGATTTCTTGCTCAAACTACTTGGTGCAACTGGTCTCTTGGTAATGGAGTTGACAGGGAAAAAATAATCTCGGATAATAAGGTATTTGATTCACTGTCACCCTCAAGAATCAAAACTGAAGCTTTAAGCCATTCTTTTCCTAGGGAATATTTCACTTTCGATCCCCGGCAACGGCGCCAAAATGTTAGCACTATGTAAATTTTGTCCGGCTGATAGAAAAATGGTAGAGGTAACTATTTCAACTATATTTAGAGCTGGGCACTAGTCTGCTCAGCCCAGAGAGAGCTCTCTCATGTCACTTGATATTTCTTTGGCAATCAATGTCTAGGTTTGGTTTTGTTTTGGGTAGTTTTATAAATTTGTTGGCAAGGAAGGGGAGGGACACTTATTTCTATGGACTCAAAATTCTGAAAGTGAATGAAAATAATGACTAGCCGGTAGAACTCTCCAAAATATAAAGGATAAATGAGGTGATGAGTCTGAGTTATAAATTGTATTTATGTAGATTGTAAGAGGAAGGAGAAAACAAGTAATTGCATTAGAGCATTACTGAAATGAATTCTGAATTAGTTAGGAATGAAATTACACAGTTTAAATCACTTAAGCCGAGAGCATCATAAGATGAATTCTGAGCTTTTAACTATCCAATTTAAACAGAAGAAAATGCAAATGGAATTAAAGAACACAGGAAATACATACAATGAGAGGAGACAAAACTCATATCACCACCATTAGAAATTTTTCATAAAGACTTCAAAAGATTTTGCATATGTATTCAATTCAGCTCCTGAAATTTACAATTGAGTTGAGAAAACAACTAAGAGGTGCCCTTGCACTTTTTCCAACATTAATACATTCAGAACTACTAGAATTTATACAACTCCAATTCCTTTCAATTAGAAACCGATTACAATAGTTGAACTGAAACGTTTCAGCTTCTACAACTGAATATAATAATCACATTTTGACAGTTTCGGTATGGGAACCGATTACAATGATTGATCATACAAAAAAAGTTTCATTAATCCATAGTTGATTCCTATGCCTCTTCAATTTTTGTTTTTTCCATCTATCCTTCTTTGGTCTTCTGTCGGATTTGCCAATGTGGTGACACCTAGGGGGTATTTGTTGGTTCATGGGAAATTGCATTTTGTGTTGCCCAACTGCACTATCTCCTTCCACTGCAAGTCAGAAGGGATCTCGTAATCCATCATTTCCTTGATCAAGATCTCTAGGTCAATGCAAGAGGCATAAGTCATGGTCAACAACCAGATATTCACTATCTTGAACTGATTCAAGATCTGAAAATCTGTGGTCAAATACTCCACCAGGTTTTTTCCTTTCAAGTTTTCCTCCAGGATTTCAAACTTGGAGTGATCCATTCTGCATTGGGCAAGGTGAGAGTTGTATTCCTCCTGATCATACAATTTTCCTTTTCCATCCCAAAATGGTGGGAGGAATTTGATGAACAACTCTTCAAACAGATCTTTGAATTCATGTATACTCTACTCCATCTATATGGCCTTTGTTTGGATTGATTTAAGCATGTTATGCTTGGAAATGACCCTCCTATCCCAAATTATCAATCTAGTCCTGTATTTGACCCCAATGGTATGAAGTTCAGTAGTGGGAATGGAAATCAACATATTTATATCATTTTGGGCCCACTCTGAGGGTTTCTTTGCCAGTGTCTCATTCACAACAGTGCACCTTCTTCTGGCTGTGATGTCCATGCTATCTTTGTCATTGATGAAATTTAAGTACACCCTGAACTTGGAAGCTTCAACAGTAATAGAATCTCAGATGACATGTTTGGCTCCCTGTAACAATCATTTTCCCTTCAACCTTGTCTTCAACTTGTCCACTCTTTCCTTCAAAGTTTGATTCTCCTTTTGGAATTGGGGCATCTTCTCATCCTTTATTTTCATTTCTTTCTGAAACTTTTCTATATCTCCCTTAAGGCTTTTGATTTCTCATGCCTTTAGGATAAATTGTGACATATCTTGGACAAGTCCTTCAGTGCTTGGCACATTTTTTGTAGTACAAGGTAAATCTACAACTGTGTTTGATACTTTTATCTTTCCTTGTGACCAATTCACTTTTTCTTTCTCTAGATGCAATACTTTTTCCTTGTAATTTAATGCTTCTTGTCGAAATGCCTCCTTCTCTTGTTCCAGAGCAACCATTTATGTTGTTTGTGGATGCACTGTGGAATACATATTTAGTTTTTTCTTCAATCCTTGAATCAACTTGTCTTTCTCTTCTAAGTAAGATTTCACTCCCTGAGGGCCTTCAGATTCTAATATCTTGACTTGCTTTTTCCAAGCTCTGTTGGATGCTTTCTCTTGCATCAACTATCCCTCCAATTTAAGTGCATGAGTTGCCAGCCTTGAAATATTCAAGCTCAGACCCAAGTAGTCTGAATACAACATGTCGCTGGTGTTTCTATGGAATTTCACATTGTCTAGGGCACTGATGTTTTCATAATGCAACTTAACCTCATACACTTTATCCTCATGTGCAACTGCTATGTTGAGTGTCCTCTTCTCTATATCCATGACTGTGAATAGAGAAGACTTGTGCTGAGAAATATTTTCTACCTCAGGGATCAACTCTCTTATTTCACTCATGGCCAAGATTCCTTTCACAAAATATTTCCTTGCCAAATCTTCTTTAGATTGATATACTACTCCAAGTGCTTTATCAAAAATGTGGTTTTTGCTGTTGAAATCTCTTGAGATGCTTTCACTTTGGGGAATACTTATTTTACCATATTCTTCCTTGTTTGTGCCACTCTACACCACATCCATACTTAATTTCTCTTTAGGCTCTTCTTCCTCCATATCTACTATCTATGGGGATTCGGTGATCTTTATTTTCTTGGGAGCAATCTGCTGACTACTGGTGTCTAGGTCCTTTGAACTGCTTCTTTTGGTGTAGACACTTACTTTGGGAACTTTGAGTATCATCTTTTGAGGAGTATGTTGTGTCTAAGTCTACTGTAGGGTTGGCCCTACTTGTTGTGTTTGAGAAAGCTGCAAGATGGCTTCCAAATCAGCACAGGTTTCTAAATTTGCCAATTTTTCAAAACCTTCTACATACTCATGTTCATAAGGGGCTTGTTTTCTCATTAGTATTATTTTAGATATGAATTGATGTGGATCATATATTCTCCCTTGTAGTTGTGCAATTCCAAACTCCCTGAGTTTGGTATGTATCTGAGATAAGAAAGATCTAGTTTGAGGTTTGATGCCTTGTGTAGTTTCAAGAGATGTTTTGTCTCTGAGATGATTCTGTGTCTGATGAAATCCAGGAGAAAGACTCTGGGTGTCAGAAAAATAGGCAGGAGATAGGGGTCCTCTTGACAACCATATACCCAAATTATTGTAGAATGCATGAACAACACCCAGTATCCCACTCTATTTTCTAGATTTGGCTAAAAATAACTTTTCATGTCCTTCAGGACTCTTGGCAGGTTGGTGTTTAAGATCGGGCTATAAACTCTAGACATGATCTTATTTATGAAAATGAGGATTGTGATTCTTTTTCATTTAGTTGAGATGAATGTTGCTTTAGGGAATTCTTTCTTATTTGTCTCCAAGAACATCTTCAACAAGTATGTGTAATATCTGAAGTGCCTTAGTGACTAGAAATTTACTATATGTTTGTGTACATTATCATCTATGAATCCTTCAAAATTGTTGTGGACTGACTAACTGTAATCTGACTGGAAAAATGTTAACAAAAAACCTAACATGACCTCAACAACATACTTGTCATTATCTAAACCTAGAATTTGACTAAGTATGGAACAAGTCCACTGGATTTCAATAACCATGACATTTACATTCATTGGCAAGGAATGACTCCCAGAATAATAATCAAGTTTGAAAATTTTCTACAGAAATATGTTTTTGACCTCGGGGGGACATTCCCTATAAAACATAACTAGATTTTCTTCCTTGAAGGGTTCATACACTGCAGAGGGGGACTCTGGTATGTCGAGGGCATAGCGAATTGACGAGCTATCTACTCTACATAGGACATCGGACCCTAATTTATTTAAGATGACCTTTTCTTCCTGTGAGTATTGTTCTATGCACCAACCTATGAATTCCGGGAAAGGGAATAAAACCTCGATGGTGTAAGGGACTATGGAGGCATGGACTATTTCTATAAAGGGTAGCCGTCTCCCTACATTATCTAACAAATTTTCTTTGGACATGGAGATGGGTGAGACGGTCATTTCAGTGTCGAACACATCAGAATCTATGTCAATTAGGGCTTCTTCATTTGGTGGGGGATATTTCTCTATTATAGACAAAATGATAGGATCCATGGAGGTGATGAAAAATACCCGCGAATGAGTGGAAGAGGAGTGAGTTTGGTGCATTGTTGAGCTTAAGTTCGAATGGAGCGTGTTAGGATATTTAGACACTTAGGAGTTAGTTAAGATATACTTGGTCTAATATGTCGTTAGGTAAAAGTGTGTTCTTAGTGTGTTTCTTTAGTATGCATTAGTATGCATTTATAGTTATAAAATCTGATGGTCACGATATGTTCCCGACATAGAGTCGATTCATACTCTCCTTGATCTTAACAGCCATTGATCCGTGGCTTAACACCCGATTGGTCCATGATCTCTATTTAAAGAGCATGGAGGGTCATTTTCCAATGATCGATTGTGAGAAAATCTCTTGTAAAATCTCTCTGTAATCTTTTTCTTTGCATTAATAAACTGGTCCAAGTGGTCGCGTTGGCTGGGGCCATGGATGTTTCCCCATAGGGGTTTTACCACATGAAAACATTGGTGTGTTGATATTTGATCTAGTTATGTGAGTGGTTACTGAAGGTGTTCATCCTCTGTTGGAATACCTGTGTTGTTGAACATGGTATCAGAGCTTGTTTGAAGACCCGCTCCTGTTGTAGATCGAGATTGTGAAGCCGAGTTGCCTCATCTCCATTTTCTGGCATTTCCATACATTTATGGGCTGAGAGGATTGTTTCATTGTGTCCATAGCACCCGTTTCATTCAGGAACACTTTTTTTTTCACTTGAAAAGGTTTTTGTTTTCCCAAGATACAACCATTATAGTCAGATCCAGAGGTATAAAGCCTGAATACGCATTTTTAAAATTTATGCAAAGTTTTATTTTGATTTTATTTCGGTTTATATTTTTTTATTTTTGAGTTGATACTCTTTTATATCTGTGTATTCTCTTTTCCCCGCACTTTTTGCGATCTCATAAAATTAGAAGAAGATAGGAAAAAGTGCATCTTCCGGGTAAGCTAACCGAGATCTAACCCTTGTTGGCATCGAGAAGCGAAATTTTTTCTTGTGTGAAAAGAGTTTTTTTTTAGCACGCTCTCCAAAGCCATATTCAACAACAACAACAAAAATCCAAGCCATCTTCAACAACAACAACAAAAATCCTCCTTCTGAACCTTACAATATGTTTTGTTAGACCATTTTCTTAAAACTTGCCTTATTAAGTAAGAGGTCTTGAGTTCAAGTCTCTCTTTTGTTACCTTTTTTTAAAATTTCATGCTAAAATTGTAATGTGTATTTCACTTCAAGTATAAAAGTGAATCACTATAAGTAGCTTTAATATTTTATTTTAGAGCTATTTATTTTGCATGTAGATTTTTTGTTATAAAGTAACTTCATTGTAAAAGTGTTCCCCACTTCTATTTATAAAAGTGGGTCACTTCATAAAGCAACTTACACTATCACATGGTCAATTGGTTACCATTTATGCCTTTTTCAAAAAGGGCATAACTATCACATCAAAAGTCCGTTTTCAGTGTCATTTTTTTTAAAACCGTATAATTGTTCGAGCTCTTTCCATCTAGATCATCAGTTATAGTTTTTAAGCCCATATTATCTTCATATTTAATATGGCTTCTACAAGTAATGTCTTGCTTACCAACAACAACTACTTAAAATGGAAATCTCATATGTAAGATTTATTAAGAAGTAAAGGCTTGTATTGGATTACCTTGGGAAAGGAAAAAGAACCCACTGATGTTGATAAGAAATCCAAGTGGGATAATAGGAATGTCGAAGCATGTGGACTAATCAGAATGTCCATCTCTCCTTATTTAAGGTACCACCTTCAAGAAATTAATGACCCCGAAGAAGCTTGGGACAAGATTGAATCTGTGTTTGGTAAACTTAATTTTATTCGAGCACAACAGTTTGAAAATCAAATATTGACCTTGAGTCCAAGTGATTTTTCTTTCCTTGGAGACTATTTATCTAAGTTTAAAACACTCAGAATTTTATGTGAAGAATGTAAGATAAAATTGCAGGAAGAGCATTGCATCTATCGTATCCTTTCTAAGATAGGTAGTGCATATTTTGTGTTTGTATATACATTTTATGACATGAGAGAGGCTCTAGGGAAAGCTTATGAATAGCCCACTCTTGAGTCCTTTGTGCTTATTTGATTAGAGAGGAAGATAAGCTTATACAACTTGGAGTGATCAGCGCTGCAGATACCTCTAACAAAGCCTTAGTTGCCCAGTAGAAAGATAAACCCAAGTATCCCAAGAAGCAACATCCTCCCTACAACAACAAGCAATATAAGGGTCCCAAACCCGCTCAGATGGCTTCAACTCCTAATGGTGACAAAGGAGAAAAATATAAAAATAAAAATACTAACAGACATTGAAACTTTTGTGATAAAAATGGTCATGATGAGTCCAAATGTTTCAAGAAGATGGCATCTTTAGAAGTAGCGATGAAGAAGCACAACGTCAGTATTGATTCTACTTGTTCTTATTCTTCTCATGGACATGCACTTTTTTCTTCTGGTTTCTCCTTTAATACACCTTCTACTTCTACTTATGATAAGTGGCTTATTGATTCTGGAGCATCTTATCATATGGCTAAGGATAGAGACATATTTTCTACTCTAAATGAATGTAACACCAAGAAAATATTTGTTGGTGATGATAGATCTCTTAGTGTTGAAGGATATGGAACAATACAAGTAGAAAATGGCCATTTCAATGTTGTCTTATGTCTTCCAATTCTTTCTTGTAACCTTCCATCAGTATACCAAATCGATCATTTAGGTGAAGGTAAAACCATAGAGTTTTCACCTCACCAAGTTGTAATCAAGGATCTAAAAGATCCTAATCATGTTCTTGCAAATGGAATTGCTGATGATATTACAAGGTTGTACAAGTTTGACAGCTTTGGGTCATCATCTTTTTCATCAGTTTTTATTGCTCATAGCGATGACTTGAGCAAACTTTGGCATGAGCGGTTTGGTCATCTAAACTATCGCTCATTGCAACAACTATGTAATCAAAAAATGGTGACTAGTCTTCCTCTTGTTTCATACAGAGATTGTGTTTGTTTTGGTTGTGTTCTCGTAAAAAATCATTGAGATAGTTTTGAAAAATGTGCCTCTTGGCACGCCTCGGGTCCTTTGCAGCTTGTTCACAGTGATTTTTGTGGTCCACTTTCTTCTCCTTATTTTTCTGGGTGCAAGTATTTCTTAACTTTCATTGATGACTTTTCCAGACGTACTTGGGTTTACTTCTTAAATCTTAAGAGCGAAGTTTTTGACAAGTTTTTTGCCTGCAAGGCCCTTGTAGAAAAGCAATCTGGCCATCAAATTCAAAGGTAAGGATAGATAATGGAGGCGAATATTGTAAGTTTTAAACCTGTGAAGTAAAGCAATGCATATATATTCTTAAGCAATACAGAAATTAATCAATGGCTCATACACAGAATACACAGAGATCTTTACCGGAAACCCTCAACTGGGAAAACCTTTCTTTTTCATTAT
>ML787139.1:180110-277924 GCA_009831015.1 Picea engelmannii | reverse complement strand
GATGATGACAGTGAGGATGAAAATCCACCTCCGCCTACTCACCCTCCTCCAGATGAGTCCTTTGAACCTGAACCAGCACCAGTTCCACCACTTCCTAGATGGGTTTGTTCAACAAGAGAAGCAGTTGGTGGTCTTGTCGTTGATCCTTCAAATAAGCATCGAACACATTCATAGTTCCAGCGAGCCTCTTCTCTTTTGGCTTAAGTTTCAGAGAATCCTGATCTATAAACATTTGCAGAAGCTTCAGGTCATCCAGATTGGGATATAGAAATGAATAAAGTGTATCGTTCTTTAATGGAAAACGATACTTGGGATCTTGTACCTCTTCCAAAAGGAAGAAAACTTGTCAGATGTAAATGGGTCTACATAACTAACTATGCATCAGATGGAAGTGTTGAAAGACACAAGGCTCAGTTAGTTGCCAAAGGATTTCCCCAAGTTGAAGGAATTGACTATAATGAAACCTTTTCCACTGTAGCCAAAATGAATTCCATCCGCCTTGTTGTTGCCCTTGCCACCTCACATAAATGGGAGGTCCATCAGATGGATGTTAAATATCCCTTCTTGCATGGCGTTTTGAAAGAAGAAATCTACATGGAACAACCTCTTGGATATGTCCAGAATGACTCTAGCCTTGTTTGTCCCCTCAAGAAATCTCTTTATGGTCTCAAGCTGAGCTTGGTATGCCAAAATGGGCATCTTTCTTATTGCCACTAGATTCTCTAGATGTCATTCTGATCCTAATGTCTATACCAAGAAAGTAGGAAGCCATCTCATAATCCTTGTCGTTTATGTTGATGACCTTATCCTTACTGGTAGTGACCCAAAACTTTTAAACCATGTGAAAACAAGCCTTAACAAGAAATTTGAAATGAATCACTTAGGATTTTTGCACTATTTCCTTGGCCTCCAAGTTTTGCAAACCAATGAAGGAAATTTTATTTCCCAGTCTAAGTATGCTTGCGACCTTCTTCATCACTTTCACATGGATTATTGTAAACCAACCCCTTCTCCCTTCCAGTCTGTAGTCTATCTTACTTCCTCCTGTACTTCTCCTGAAGTTGATACCACCCTGTAACATTAGGTAGTTGGTAGCCTCTTATACTTGACTCATACTTGTCCTGATATTTCCTTTGTTGTTGGTCTTGTTTCCCGGTATATGAAAACACCCCATGAAAGCCATTGGAAAGAAGCTAAAAGGATACTTCACTATGTTCATGGTACAGTTTAGTTCGAGATACATTACAGTTCAGGGGGGACTCCTTTATTGTTTGGTTTCACTGATTCAGATTGGGTCGATGACCCTGATGATCAAAAGTCTACTGCAGGTTATGAATTCAGCCTTGGTTTAGGACCTGTCACTTGGGCCTGTAAGAAACAATAGGCTATTACACTTTCTTTAGCAGAAGCAGGGTATTGAGCAGTGGTAAATGCAAGTTAGGAAGCCTTGTGGCTTCAACATATCCTTTCAGAGTTTGGATTCCTGCACCAGCATCCGACTAGCCTTTGGTGTGACAATCAAAGTTCCATCAAGCTCACCAAAGACCCAGTTCAACATCAGCATAGAAAACACATCGAGCTACACATGCACTTCATCAGAAAGCTCATTCATGATCAATTTATTGAAGTGTTATTTGGCCCTATAGAAGATCAAGTTGCAGACATTTTCACAAAGTCTCTTATAGAAGCAAAGTTTTCCAAACTTCAATCTATGTTAGGAGTTTAGGAAGTTGTCATTAAGGGGGGATACGCTCTAATTCCTCCTTCCTTATCCTATTGTGTCACTATTGTAAATCCTTCAATCCTATCCCAAGTTGTTCTTAAGGGGGGATGTTAGAATATTTAGACACTTAGGAGTTAGTTAAGATCTACTTGGTCTAATATGTCATTAGGTAAAAGTGTGTTTCTTAGTGTGTTTCTTTAGCATGCATTTGTAGTTAGGAAATATGACAGTCACGATATGTTCCCAACATAGAGTGATCCAACGGTTCATACTCTCCTCGATCTTAACGACCATTGATCTGTGGCTTAACACCCGATTGGTCCATGATCTCTATTTAAAGAGCATGGAGGGTCATTTGTCGATGATCGATTGTGAGAAACTATCTTTTAAAATATCTATGTAATCTTTTTCTTTGCATTAATAAACTGCTCCAAGTGGCTGCATTGGTTGGGGCCGTGGATGTTTCCCCGTAGGGGTTTTACCACGTGAAAACATCCATGTGTTGATATTTGATCTGGTTATGTGAGTGGTTACTGAAGGTGTTTGTCCTCTGTTTGAATACCTATGTTGTTGAACAGATTGGTCACAACAAACTTCCATGTTCCAATGATTTGAAAAAACATAAAATAATGACAAGGATCCACTCCTTTATATACACCCGATTTCAGGGATGAGGAAAAGTGGTTTGGGATAGACTTCCTTTTTCCCCAAAATGAATCTGGTGGCGCCACATGGTCCTAATTCGAAACCATGGTATTCTTTTTGTCTTTCTTTCAATAATTCACCTCTGTGGTAGTTCTCAGCCGAAAATGATCCTTGGTCATTGATCTGCAGCACTTGTGATCTGTGGCCTGATGGGTGCCATCAACCCCATACTTTTGCTAGACTTAGCCTCCTTCCACTAGATATGGCCCCGTCCTCTAGGTTATCATGCCTCTACATAAATTTATCCTCTCAATAAGTCCCGAAACTTGGATTCCATGTAAAAAAAATTATAGTGATAAGAGGTTCAAAAAATAGATCCTAGTCCGATCTGAATCTAATGACTATTGTAGCTTTCTCCTAACTTCAATTCTTCACCTGCTATCTAGGAAGAATCATTGATCTTGTAAAGTGATTGATGATCAATTAAAGCATGTTATGATCTCATTTATGTTCATGTTCACAAAGAGACCTTCTCGAGGTGCTACTCCTTCTCCTAGGTGTGGGTCTTATGCACATACTTTCCATGTTGTTCCTTTTAAGATTTCTCCAATGAGGATACTAAACAAGTTTGAGATAAGTCCTAGAGAGAAAATACTAATCTTGTCATATATCGATGTATTAAACACTGTGGCTACTATTATAGTAACACTTAAAACAATAATCAAGGTTATATTCATTGTTTGTGCTAGAGTTAGTTTTCATTGTTTCAGTAGATGGTATAGACATAGACATAACAAGAGACATATTTATTCTAGACAATAATGTCAACACCTTTATATATTGAAGATAACATCTTCCACTTCAACTCCATATGTAATGGCCTCATAAGGGTTAATGCTTTTTTAAGGATATTTTGCAATAAGTATAGCATGGTACTTTAACATATTTATAGTCTGAATGGGTTGTCTAAATGATAGGCTCATATTAACCCTTTCTACATTAATGCCAATATCATAATATCATGTCCAACAATGATCATATTTTCTATCTTGACATTAATTCCCACTTATAACACATGATAGACCTATATAGATCCTTGTTGACATCAATGACCACTCCATAACACAATGTGACCATATTGGCCTTCTTGACATCAATGCCAACACCAGATTACTATGTTAAATAGTTTGACCTTTCCTTGCACAATGGATAGCTCCCCTATTATCCTTATTGCTTCTTCTTGCAGTGGTCCCAAACATTGTTAAGGGATCTTTTGTTGATCCCTCATTTTCTCCACTTCTACATATTCCTGCCTCTGATCCAAAATGGTTTCCATCCATTCCATTGATGGCAGTGTAGCATGCCTTTCTGATGCATACTATGAATTGTTTGCACTTATCTTAGCTTGGCCTCTATGGACTTCATCTCAGGGTCTTCTACTAGCTCTGTCCAAACCTACGTGATCTCCTCACAGAGTTTTTTTCATTCTCCTTCTATCCTCTTAATATTGGAAATTATTATTGTCGCCATTCTTTCTCTTCCTTCGCAAACTTTTGATGGCGTACCTATCATGATCCACAATTGTAAGTCATGAATCTTCTCTCTAAATCCCTTAATGACCACACGAATCTTTGAAACTTTTTCCTCCATAGTAGCTTTGACTACTATGGGAACTTCTGGAATTTCCTTGTATAGATTTTGGACTGTTGCTTGGTTTTTTTGTGCTATATGTTCAACTTTTTCCTTCTCCTTAATGGATTTATTGATCCTTTCCTCGGCTTCGGTTTCATATTTCATTACCTCCTTGAACCGGCCTTCAATTTTTTTCTTTTTTTGCAATGAAACATCATATTGATACTGCAATTGAACCCGTTCATACATTATTCTCATGAGCTCCTGATGCGCTTGTTCTCCTCTGTTCTGAATTTCTTGTAATAGGCCTTCTTACAAATGTTATAGTGTTAGCATGGGTAACCTCAATATAATCAGGTTTAGATGTCCTAGTGTATTTACATGTTCCTGCAACTCAGTTGTTGGAAGTTCTAGTGCATCTGTCTCAAGATATAGTATCTTATGCCCAGTTGCTAACTAGGTCAAGAATGGATGTGCATTGTTTGCTTCCTTTCCTGGAATCATGGATTGACCTTCCTCAACCCCGTGCTCTTTGGTGATGCTCCCTACTTCCAACATCTATTGGAGTACTACCAGCTGATCTTGCACTTTCTTTTGTTTCTCTTCTTTCTTCCTTACCACTTCCTCCAATATTTATTTTGTGGCATCCCGTATTCGGTAGACAATTATGTCCATATCATCACTAGTTAATGTATAAATTGGGGTCTCTTTGTGCACCTTAGTTTTCTTGCATTCCCCTCCTTGTTCTTTCCCCTTGTCCTTCCTTTTTATTCCTGTCTTGGGGACTATCGATGGCCTAGAAATATCACCTATTCCATTAGTATGATCCTTTCCTTGCTATTTATCTTGTTCCTCATCATGCTTATCTTGTTCTTCTTCCTCGTTTGATTGTCCTATGTTATTTGCTGGGATTTTCCATCCTTCTTCCTAGTCATTCACTATTAAGCTCACATCCTCTGTTGTTAACCTATAACTAGTCGAAAGCCATTGGCGTGTTGGATCCTTCTTGGCCTGCACATACATGTGGTGCATGTCATCTCTAAAACACATGATATCCTTATATCTTGCTACCATCTCCATTGATATGTGTGGTGTGTGCACAACCAAATGCATGATATTTTACAAGTATACAAAAAATGTGTTGTTAGTGTCGTTTTTTCTTCTCTTAATTGTCTTGTTCCATAAATTAGCATACCTCCTAGAAAAATTGTTGCTACCTAATGTGTGCATGCATTGGTAACACCCTATTTCTTTCCACCTGACCAGTGCAATTAATATTAACAAACATGCATAATGGAATTTCATTCCCTTTTCCTGGGCCTCAATTCAATCCTATAAGAACTGGTTCACCAAGAAGGTGGCCCAGTTCATATGGACCCCTTCCACAAACTTCTCTATGACTGCAATGACTGCAGTTGGTACTTCATATTTGTGACATTTTCAGATTAGCTTGCAAGCCAGTACCTGTGTCACAAACCTAACATTCTAATAATTGATGTTCTTCACATCTAGCCCCTTCTTTCCTATTATGTGTGTCTGGAATTTTTCTTTCATTGACTCAGAGAGGGCTCTCTCTCCTGCCTTGTTGAACAATGGGTTCATATCCTCACCAGATTTTGGCAGTCCTGTACTAAGTGCAATCAAAACAGTATAGATTGATACTCGGGGATGAAGTTAGAGTGTCCCCCCATGAACATATCTTATAAATACATTCATGCATGCATTAATTTCTGCACTTCATTTGAAATGAAAAATATCCAAAAAGCTCAATATACCTTCCTTATCCAACCTTGACAGCCAATCCTATGGATCTAGGAATATTTATAATGTGTTTGGGATGCTCCTAGTGCATAAATATTGTTCCCTGGCCAACTCTTGGAATTTTTGTGCATCATTGATGTCATGGTCCAGAAACTTTAAGCCTCCTCTCAATCATTTGTCCTTCACTGCTTACACTAGGAAAAACTAGTGCTATCGAAAATGGTTACTTCCCATTGGTTGGTACCTATATCGGTGGTGCATTATCCATCCTCGGTGGCAGGTAGTATCTATGGAAAATCTCCCGTGATGTCGAAGTTGAAGCTCTAGATACTTCCTCTACCTCTTGTGTTTTCTCTAGTCATCTTGCTTGTTTTCTCGCTGATGTAGATGATGCTCCAACTTTGGGCAGTGCCATTCAAAATTTGTGATGAATTCCTGGACTAGATTTTCATCTCTTCATGGGTAGCTATATCTCATCTCTGGTAGCTCGAATATGGTACTCTCAATTTATCTCTGGTTTTCTCTGTTTTCTCCCTCCTGCATGCAACAATGACTTAGAATTAATGACTTCCTGCTATTTTTGTTCCTTTGTGCAAATTGTACCTATCTCATCCTGCCTTAACTACCTTTTCCAATCTGCTAACATGGTTGATGTGTTGTTAAATAAATTCCCTTTTACTACCAAATACATCGTGTGATTTTTCCCTCGTATTACCAATCTGTCATGATTTCCTGTGGATTTTACCATTTAATATTATATGACACTTTTATCAGCTGTCACTCCCACTTCATAGTCATTGTTTCCATTCTTTAATGTTTTTAATGGTCTTGTCATCGCCAAACTGCACAATGGTTTTCGTTGTTGCATCTATGTGCTTTGCATACTTTCTCTTCAGTGTAATGTCTTCAAAATTAGCGCAACCCTATTCTAATGTGTGATAACCATTCCTTATGTGAAATTATTTATGCCTTGGTACTCTAATACTATTTTTATTTTTTATGTATCTACTTTTTATTTTCTTTTCTTCCTTTTTATAATTTTTATTTGGTTTTCCTTGTTTTTCTTGCTACTATGGTACAACTGTTATAATTCATGTGTTATGGTGCATCCAAGATTACTACAAAGACTGTCGGTCATCTCTATAGAGTTTCAACGAACTTCCATTCACCATTCCTCCGAGGATTTCTCCATTCATGGTTTCCAACTGTGCAATACCTATTTCTATTACCTGTTGAATCACATAGGGTCCTAACCAATGCATTCTAAACTTTCCTAGATGTTTTTGTTATCACTGAAATTCCATATGAAACATTGCATGCAAATGGTTACCAGAATACAACATATCCAAACACCTATTAGTTCACGTACAACACCAAAAATGCATTTCCAAGGGGCAAAAAATATACAACTGGTCAAAAAAATTGACATGCGCTAAAACACTAAAGGAAGTGTGTGCACAGTGTGTAGGCCAAAGAAGCTCATAGAGTGAACAATGTGCCATATGCATGACTGTGTACGAGAAAAGCCACACAGTCCTATGAATGATGCATTTATGGTTCTTGTCATCCCCTGATCCAGTTCTGGACCAGCTCCCAACTTTATTTGACCCTCAAATATGAGTTGAATCCAAATGGGGGGCTAGTCAAAGACCTAAGGGTGTCCTAAAGGGCCCCTTGTCCACACTAAGAACCTGTTGGATATTTCCTTAAATACATGCTATAAATGGATGCCATGGGTGCACTAATAATTTAAGAATCTCATAGTATTTTTATGCTCCCTCAATCCTCCTTCAAGCAACCTCTTTTCTTCTTGGAGCATTCTAGCAACATTCCAATAAGCTATTCTCCTGACCTCTTGAGGGAATAGGCTTGGATTTCTTCACCATTTTCTTTCTAGTTTATCATTGTAAGAAGGGCTCTCAAATAGGGGAATCAAGAGCCCTCCCAAGAAGGAAGAGGTGTTCCATCAATTCTCATTTATCTACGGTGTTTTCCAACTATTATAGTTATCCATTGGTGGCATAATCTTGGTCATTTGGTTGATTGATTTTGGTTCAAAGTTTCTTATGCATTTTAGTTTTATTTCCTTAATTATTTATTTAGTTGTTTTTTTATTTCAAGTGCTTGGATTGTTTAATTCATACACTAACCTGTGTCTTGTCTAGGAGGACCAACCAAACTTTTAAGTGCCCTTGTTTTTCTTAACCAAGTGACAAAACAAACACAATATATTGGCAAGAATACTGGGTAATAAGATATCAATTTCCTCCCTATTTGGGTTGTTTGAGCACTTATTTTTGACCCATTTTCCTTACAGGAACCATAACTAGCCTAGCCTTACCTTTCAAGAGCAAAGTTTGGAACTGGAGGAGGATAATTCCACTTAACCCCCCCCCCCTCCCCCAATGCGTATCAAAACATGCATGGGTGTTCCATCCCACAAACGTGCATTATGAGCATTGTGCATCAACAACATTTTGTTTCTCTACACATTATGTGTACTGTGCACCAAAAGGTCTTTAGTTCTCTGCGCATTTTTTGCATTGTGTTCCCACTGTGCCTCTGTTTGAATTGTAACCCACACATCTATCTAGAATTCCAAAATTATAAGAGTTGTTGTGATTATATGAAGGCCCCTAGCCTTCAAAATCTTTCCTTTTTGCAAATTGTAAATGCACTACACTTAGATTCCTTTCCCACATGAAAGGTTAGTCAAAACATAGGCACTTAGGGGTTTAAAAAGAACCACATTTCTCCTCTTTTGATTTAGTTGCCACATGGATGGCTTGTTGTGATTGTAAAATTTAAGTTAATACTTTTTTCTATCACATATAAAAACACTTGCATTGGGACTAGAAATCAAACTTTAATCATTGTGTATGCTCTTCTCTCGCACCATAGAACAATCTTGAGAATCAGAAAGGTGATTAAGGGAACATTTCATCTCCCTTAACAAAATATTTAGGAGAGGACAAAGCCCCCCTAGGGATCCTCTTAGTTTCTTTTCAAAACATCTTAAATTTGTAAGGGCCCATACATGCCCACATGTTGCAAAAATTAGGATAGTTTTTGAAATTAATTTCTTAGTTTACATCACTAGGAGAGTTTAAAGATCAAAGTAACGGGCCCATACATACCCACATGATTACAATATAGGATAGTTTTTTTAATATTTCTAGTATAAATTACATTAGGGAGTTTAAAGGATTGGTAAGGACCCATATGTCCACATGCTAGTTCTTTAGGGATTTTAAGATTCCGCAAGGTTGTACCAATGGCATCTAGTAAGATAGGTAATCAAAATTTATAAGGAACAAAAGAAGTACACATGCTGCAAATTGACACCTAACTTATTAAAAATTTGGCACATTTGTTCACTTGCTCACACACAAAGTCACTCCTCACTCACATAAGTTCATCTCAAATTGTGGAGGTTGAAGGGATTCCGAAACATCCCACTATTTCTTGAAGAAATTATCCACACCCACTTAATTCCAATGAGATTTGTTCACACCCCAATCTCTCAATCAACCACATCTAAATTTTTTCTAAAAACTCAATAAGTTTTCCTCCACAGGAGGTACCAAAAGAATTTTTTTAGTCTAGGTAGGATCATGGGGGTAGGCATCCAAATAACCCCCCGTTATCTGGTTCTCACATCCTCAAACATTAGAAGTTGATGAATAGGGAACTTTAAAATCCTCCATGTCAAGTGTTCCTAACACCATAAGGCAGGGAGATACTCGTGAAGGGTTGAAGGCTGAGGTCTATTTGTTTTGTGCATCCCCCCTTGAGTCACCCAAATCTTGGAAGGGATCCAACCCATGACCCATTTCTGAGGCCAAAAATCTAAATGTCGCGGTTTGACTGAGGTACCTAGTGGCCAAATTTAGGACATCTACCCAGGTGGAAATTGTGGGATGCAATTGCACCTTGATCATATTTTGTGTGTCTATTGGGAAATATCGCCAACTCTTTTAGGATATGCACCCTCTACCCCTCATTATAACTAATTATTTCATCCTTCACTAGTTCCTCTTCCGACAGCTTTAGACCCCACTGTTGAGTGCTATTGGAAGGTCCAGTTCTATTTGATAGGAAGGACATTACGTATTTTTAGGACACAAACATTTGTTTTCTTTGTTTTCCCACATGGAAAAAATCCACGTACCCACATGTATGGTTCTTTTCAATTGATTTTTGTATGCTTCTCATTTGATTACATGCGAGTGTAAGATATATTGTGAAGGTCCAAATTATACAAATCTCTTGTTCGTTTACTGCTCTCATCACCATTTTCACACATTCACTTTGTTATTCGGATATCATAGGGGACCCACAGAATCCTCATCATTCCAGACATTTGCAAAATCTCCCTCCTATTCTAGGAGGAGTTCCTAGTCTTGCCAACGCACTGGATCAACCATATCACACCCCTGTGAGTGCCACTATTTTTGGATCAGATTTTCTTGGTTTCACCTTACTTGGGTCCAATTCCCAAGGCCATACATCCACTAGCTCTCCTTCACAAGGAGGTGGGGGAAAAAATTCTTCTCATGGGAGAAGTATAACCCCACCAAATGCCCCTCAAGAGTCAATTCCACTACCTGCTCACACCATGGTTGGAACTAATCCTCCACAACCACTCCCCATGACATATTTGGCATCCCTCAACATTCCTTACTTCAGTAAACTCATGAATGGCCCTATATTTCATGACCCCACATGGCCCAATATGTCTACCAAACTACCTTTAGACATTCCCAAATTTGAAGGTAAATCGAGGGAAGATCCCTCCAACCATGTCATGACTTTCCACTTATGGTGATCTTCAAACAACATCATGGATGACTCGGTCTGCTTAAGGTTATTTTAGCACACACTCATTGGTCCATCATCCAAATGGTATGTGGATGAAAAATCAGGGTCCCATGTGACTTTTGAATCATTAGACAAAGTATTATTGGTCTTCTTCCAACTACCCATTCGTCACGATAATGGTCTAGAACCGCTTTCAGAGTGCAAACAAACCTCGACTACACATATTTCCGACCACATTCACGAATGGTGTCGATGATGTAGATTATGCAAATCTGAAACCAACAAAGAACAACATCTTGATTGGTTTCTCAAATCACTCGTCTCTATCCTTGCCAATTATGTGGCCTCCACCTTCCCCCAAACTGAAGAGGAAGCCATCAACAAGGATCAACAATACGACCTTATTTATTCTCAATCAGTTTAATTATATACAGTAATACTTGATGCACCAAGACCCATACCATTCATCCAGGACAAACCTGGGATGTCTCATTTAGTGGATGGATTGATTGGTACTGCAACACACCACAATCTGTACATCCAACCACCACCTATGTACAGTACACCCCAATATCCACCGATGTATGGATAACCATCTTATTACCCTCCTCTACTTTACCAACAACCATATCATGCTTCTCTTCCTCCACCCATGAGTGGACCCCTGCCAGCACCCATCATGCACCTGGCTTCTCAACCAAGTTCAGGTACTCCCTCTACCTCAGCTTATAACCTGGGAACTCATGAAAGCGTTGTGCCTTCCTATGCACCCTATGGATCATTACCACAAAATACTCTGTATTTTCCATTTCCTAGTCCTCCACAACTGATTACTCCTCCACAAGGAAAACCACACATTGGAGTTAACTTTGTTCAACACTCTCTCATTCAAAAATTTCAAAATTTTGAACAAATGAATACGAAAAATCCATCCCATAAGTCGAGTAATGCCAAAAAGAAAGGAAAAAACTGAAACAATAATAACCCATGACTAGGGGAAATAACCCCAAACAAAACAAACCTGCTAGTGCAAACCAAAATCATGGTAACCAGAACCCCCAAGGGGAAAATTACAACAAACTCCAAGGGAGGAACAACAAAAACGACCTCTGGACCAACTTCCCTTGCACTCTTTGTGGTGAGCATGGTCATTATACTCACCATTTCTCCCAAATGGATGAAATACTCCATGAACGCGCCACATCCTCCAACACCATTTGTCCCTTTGCAGGCCCCACAAAAGTATTTGCAACAACCACCCTCGACTGTGTTGCAAAACCCTATTCCACACCAAGCTGTGATGAATACACAACATGAGGTACATCCTACCCCACCACCAATGGGGCAGTATCAAAACCCTGGAAATCTAGTGGATCGCAATATCCTCCTCACTAGCGAAGAAGAAATTCTTCTACAAATGCGTAGTCACCGGTATAGTGCACCCCCTAAAGATACTCCTACCTCTTCGGAAGAAGCTCCAGCTACAGTCGGACAACCCTTGATGATTCCACTCCCTAACACTGAACCCACCATTTGTATCCCTCGCATCCCATTACGTTGGAATATCAACAACCCTCAGGCTAGGGAAGCCCATAATTACAGTATGGTCGATGACTTGGCACAATCCCCTATAGCCATGTCGGTATTCGAGGTCCTCCAAACCTATCCAACTCAACGAAAATTATTGATTTGTGCCTTGGGGACAGTCGACCCAGATGATACTAGAATCATCCCATTTGATCTAGATTGTGGGGAACCTCAGCTCCCTGCTTTGGCTGCTTTCCAAATACCAGTTAAGATCCGAAACATCACGGTTCATCAATGTATAATTGATGAAGGTGAATCTAGATGCATCATGTCCAAAATTATATGGAAAAAACTTGGCTCCCCTAAACTGATACCATCCGCCATCACTTTAAGAGCTTATGATGGTCGACCATCCTTCCCTGAAGGGCCCTTTCAAAATGTCCCCGTTGAACTCGGGGGAAAAACCATCCTTAATGACATTGAGTTTATTGATGCCCCTCTCAATTACAACATATTGTTTGGATGTAGATACATGTACGCTATGAGGGAAGTGGCCTCTTCTGTGTTTCAAACGATGATGTTCCCTCACAATGGGAAAATCATCACCATTGACCAAGTTTCACATTATGAGCCTAACCAGTCCTCCAACATTGATAACATATTACCTCTTGTTCGTACTAGTTCTGATGCATATCCACTCATGGATATGGGCCCCATAATTTTCAAAGACCCATATTTGTTGGGGGCATACCATGGAGCACCACCGCTCATTCACCCCTCATCACAAGTGTGTGTCATATCTTCTAACGGAACTGAAACTGGAGATACCATTCCTCCCACTGGAACTTCTCCACCTCTTGACATCCCACCAGGTGAAAAAATTCTACCTCAAGAATCCCCTGAGAACCCTACAACACCACTTATCATGGATTTCACCCTCCCCCATGGTGAAATCCCAGTTTGAGAGACAATTCCCCAAGCCATCACTCAAATCCCCTTCTTCTACCCCCCACCGGGCATATAATATTTTCAATTAGCTTCAATGCTTACCCTTCCCAACATGGCTCACCATTCCAGTATAGTATCTACACCCACCCACGATGGTTCCTCAACCATCCCTCCATCTCCAATTAGAGGGAATCCTGATGCAGTTTCCAATACTAACTCCAACCACACCACCATCACCCCCACCAGTTAGCACCACTTCTATGGTTGGGGGAAGATAAAATAAGAAAGATCCCACTTCTCCACTTCCTCCTCAAGTTCAACCTCCTTGTGCACTCTACGAGAGATAGGTACACCCCACTAATAGATGTCCCTCTCTCCCTGAATTATGCAATCTGATCCAACTCCCTCGAGCAACCACATCACTTGTCGCTTCACCAAGCAAACCTAGTACTACCACATCATCCCCTACTACAGGTAGTAAATGGTTGCGAACCAAATTCGTGTGTTCCATCTGTTCAGAGTATAGCTACTACACCCATCATTTCCCCAATCTACCTCAGTTTCGACAGACACTAATGACAGTATGCCAAAGATTTCAACAAGACCTTTCTCCACCCACATCATCCGGTACCCACATCACTAACATACATTATGTCTTGATGTTATTCAATGAATGAATTAGGTTCCCTTTCTCTCTTTATGAATCACTTGATCATTTCACGTACCAGTGTCCTTTGATCATTGAATACAGGTGTCGTCAAATGTCCCTTATTCAAAATCATCCAACCACCTCACCTTTGGTGTTACAAGTGATTCCTCCTATTTCTTCTCCACATACTGTTCACGTCAGCTCCCCTGAACCTGAGTCACTTCCCACCCCTCCATGGTTCATGAATAGATTTTCTAAGGATTTTCCCCCAAATCCTCCTAATTCCCCGATTCATTTCCCCCAGGAAATATTACCCCTGAACACAGTTTACAACCCATAGTATATGGATGTTTGGTTTATTTCAAGAATGACATCGCACCATAGCTGTGATCCCCCCTCTATGTCTTCACCATCTGAATACAATCAGACGGTGATAGTTGCCAATGTTACTTCCCCGGATCCCCTATATTCTCGCATTTTCCACTACGACAAAGATATCTTGGAGGAACTAACTACTCCCGATTCCCCATGGAATGCGCTCCATCATAGAGCACTTTTTATATCATGGGAAGCCTTTGACCCACCTAACCAAGCCTCCATATGTGCAATCGAAACCAAGGATTTTATTCCATCAGGGCATATCGACTGGTTCAACAACCCTATCCCTACCCCTGATGCTTTTGAATATTTCAACATGGCCAACATTTCCCCCACTGTTAAAATTGACATTTCCATCAAACCAGGAATCATAGAATAAATCAACATTGGCATTGAATGCTCTCATGACGAACTCATAGCTTACAAATCTCTCTTTCAGGAATACTGGGATATTTTTTCTTGGTCATATATAGAGATGCCTAGCCCCGATCCTTCTATCATCGAACATCGCATTGAAACATGGCAATATGTCATCCAAGTACGTCAAAACAAATGCCCACTACACCCATCCAAAACCACACCCCATCGCATACACATCATGGGTCTGCAACCTCGTCCTTGTTAACAAAAACCAGGGCATTATTCATGTATGCACCAACTTTTGTGATCTCAATCATGCTTGTCCCAAAGACAACTTCCCAACCTATTTCATAGACCAAATTATCAATGATTGTGCCGACCACAAGGCCTTGTCCTTCATGGATGGGTTCTATAGCTACAACCAAATCCAAATCCATCTAGCAAATTAGTACAAAACTGCATTTACCACCCCATGGGGTACTGTTTTTTATCGTGTCATGCCTTTTGGACTCAAAAACACTGCTGCTATGTTCCAATGAGACATGACTTATGTTTTCCATGATCTTTCTTGTATCATCCTCGCTTACTTGGATGACTTCACTACTCGATCTAAGAAACGAACTTAGCATCTAGATGACTTATGAGTTGTCTTTCAACGATGTCTCCAGTACAATATCCTCTTGAACCCCCTCAAGTGTGTATTTTGTGTCACCGTTAGATTCCTCCTTGGGTTCATCATCTCCCACCATGACATCACAATGGACCCCCTCAAGGTCCAACCTATCATAGAAATTCCATCACCTAGGAATTTGCACCAACTACAGAGCCTACAAGGAAAAGACAACTTTTTACGACGCTTTGTCCCAGATTATGCCACTCACGCACACAGTTTCCTTCGCTTACTGTGTCATGACATCCCATTTTGATGGAATGTACATGCCCAAACTAATTTTGATGGTTTAAAAGAAACGCTATCCAATGCCCCTTTGATTAGTCCTCCTGACTATGATCACAATTAACCCCTCTACTTGGCGGCCTCATCCGTCTCGGTAGTAGGAGTTCTCATCCAATTAGGAGATGATGGTCGTGAGAATTTTATTTATGACATCAGTAAAAATATTTCAATACCACCCTTGAAGTACAATCATGAAGAAAAACTCACCCTCTCATTTGTCCCCGCAGTCCAAAAACATTGTCTTTATATCTTGCTTCGCACTACCAAATTCATGTCAGATTCCAAACCCAAGCAGTACTTTCTTACTCACCAGTAAATTCATGGAAAAATTTCTCAATGGATCGTCATCCTTTAGGAATACGACCTAGATTTTTAAACTCCCAAAATAAAGAAAGAACTTGTTCTCACCAAACTCATCACGACGCTTCCATCTGACGCTAAAAGTTCACCCATCAATATGGATTTCCCCAATGAACACCTATTCTAAATCCCTTCAAATGACCCATGAACTCTCCTCAAGTTTAGGCTTCTCCCATGAGTTTTCCTCCCCATAATACCCTCAGTCCAGTGGACAGGTCAAGGCTGTTAACAAATTCCTCAAAACCATGTTGCAACGCACTGTCAAAAAACATAAGACTAATTGGAATCATATGTTGTTTTCATTGTTATGGGCTTATTGCACGACAGTCAAAACTGCCAGTGGTTTTACACCATTTCAAATCATCCATGGGATCGAATCCATCCTCCCCATCAAGTGTGAAATTCCCATGTTGTGCACCACCATCAATCTATTACTTGACACTACTACAATGGAGAAATGATGTCTTCACTTAGATTCGTTGGATGAAGATCATCGGTATTCATTACAGAACAATGAGGCAGCTAAAAAATGGTCCAAATCCACCTTTGACCACCATGTCAACCTTCACTCCTTTAACAAAGGAGATCTCTTCCTAGCCTACAATATCGCTCATGATACCCTCGATCATGGGAAATTCGAGTCATTATGGCATGGACCCTACATAGTGCAACACTGCCTCACTAAAGGTGCATACATCCTTGCCTCTCCAGAAGGCTATCCTCTCAAAAAACATGTCAACAGGCTGTACTTCAAGAAGTTTTACGCCTGAGCATAGTCATTCTACCCTAGGATTTTTCTTTGTACACATTTGTAGAGTTTTTAGTCTTATTTTTTTGCCTCCACTCCTCATATCTGATCTACCATTTGTGTTATTGACATATGTCTCCTCCATCTACCTACCACATCGGTTACACTGACGGAGCTAGCCACTGGACATAGAATCTTACTTTAGTCGCTTGGGCCCTCTACACCCATTCACATGAACTGCTCCACTCCAGCAGCATATGTTTGGGCTCAGCAACCAAAAACCAAGAAGAATACACAACCCTCATTGGCCTCCTCACCAAGGCGGGTCACCACCACATTCATTACCTTAGCGTCTTATTAGATTCCCAACTTGTCGTTCTGTAGCTCAACAACGTATATCATGTCTTTGATCCGTGCCTCTTTCACAAATACTTGCAAGTTAGACTCTTATCTCGACATTTTGATTCAATTACATTTACACATATTCCATGATAATTTAATAAAATAGCAGATAACATGGATAACCTAGTGTTAGATTGGCATTTATCACATCAAGACATCATCACACATACATAAATCATCAAACATCTTTCATAGCATATAGATCATGCATCATAAAACATCATAAAAAATCATCACATGAAGACATCACAAAAATCCCAAAAAGGTATATATATATATATATCGATCAAATGTGTCATAAATGGTTACAAAAAAGTACAACATGTACATCACCCATAGACAAATGGGTAACCCCTACCCTATACACTGGGTGTCCAACTACCTATACAAAATGGGCTCACAGGCCTATATAAATACATAAATATACCAAATATCACTCATGGTTCCCCTAGAGCTCTGCCACCAAATCCTCTATCAGCAGGAGGTGCCTCACTAGCTGGGGGTCCTCTAGGTTCAGGAGGTAGCCGACCATTCATCGTTGCCCCTACTAGAGCTTCTCTGCATATCATGGTCTGCAAATTTCAAGGCCACTCGTACACTGCTCCATGAATCTCTTGTCCTAAATGTGGGACCACATGCCCTCTAGAACACCCTTCAATACCATCTCCAATCGACATCAGAAATCATCTAACCCCTTGTCGGCCTCTACCTGAGGAGCAGTGACAACCCTGCACCTGGATCATCAAACCTGTGTCTTCGTCCATATCTCACCTCATCTACTAGCCTCACAGCAGCCTCATCCCTCTGGTGTCTCTCTCACACTTGTGGCTCTACCCACAGAGGTCTCACTGGCCCCTGGCGAGATGGCTCTCCAATCACCTCCACCTCTTAGCCTCATGGCCCCACATCTGCAAACACAAAAACAAAGATAGGATCAGCATACATCCATACATAAACACATTCTACACTATCAAAATCACAAAACATAAGTACAAAAACATACCTCTCTGGTCCCAATCCTCTCCAGGAAGCAACATCATGTCTGTGTCATGCTGAAAATCCATCCCACCATATGGGAACCACAGTATAATCTGTGGCATATGGTGCCACACATGTGCAAATGTGGGTGTAAAATAGTGGCCACTTTTCCCCCTCCATGATGTACCAAAATCTATGCCCACCACATCAGTCACAGCTCACATGGCCCTGTAGTCGACAACAACACTCTAAGGCGCAACATGGGCACCCTCTCCAGAAACCACACCACCAAGATAGATCCAAAGGCAAAATCATTGGATTTGGTGGTCCGACACTCGTGAATCTGCCCCATCATCTTGGCATGTAGCATTCTCAGCTGACCACCACTAATCTACTGAGTAGCTAAGGATCCGCAGATCCTCACAATCATCATTGTGATGCATTGATGAAAGAGTCCATCCATCACATCAATACGGATGCCCAACCTGACATCACGTTCG
The DNA here is from genome assembly GCA_009831015.1 of Picea engelmannii. NCBI lineage: Eukaryota > Viridiplantae > Streptophyta > Pinopsida > Pinales > Pinaceae > Picea > Picea engelmannii. The sequence goes on along the minus strand of ML787139.1, from coordinate 259,537 downwards.
GCTCGAACAATAACCCCATGCCAAGTCTATCAAACGTAAATCCCTTGTCAACTGGGGATTAGCAGGTAGGTCCATTCCCCGAAAAGGGAGCCCCGTCAAGAAATATACATCCTCAATAGCCGAGAATGTAAATTGTTGCCCCTACACAATAAAGCACTGTAGATTAGTGCTCCACATAGAAATCAGATACTGAAGCAGGTACTCATGTGACTGTATCATTGGGAATTCAAATAACTTGAGTAGCACATAGGCTGCCAAGAGTCTCTGAATACCCGACCCCTCTCTCACCGCCTCCCTGAGGCAGTCCAAGTCATGCTCCCTCCAGTGGAATGGCATGATAAGTTGGTCACCTGCATTCACACAGAATACACTTGATTAGCAATCATCATTTATCACAAAAAGATTCAACAAGTTCAAACTTTCAAAATTGTTAGCTTCACCTCAAGTGTGCGCCTATCACCCCCACATGCGCGCACATATGTGCGCCTTCTCTTTTCAAAGTTGCACATTAATGCGCAGTTGTCGGAGAAAAAAATGCGCATCCATGTGCATATGTCACACCCACAAGTGCACACTCATGCGTACCTATTCTCCACACAGTTGTGCATTGATTCACAGTTATCTAAGAAACAACTATGCATAGTGTGCAGTTGTATTTCAAACTGGTGTGCATCACATGCGCACCTATTTTTCCCACCCACGTGCCCTCATGTGCGACTTTATTCATCATAGCCACACATAATGCATGGGAGAGGGAATTATACCCGTGCATCTCAGCGTGGGTATCCTTCCTTCTCCCACACATTGGTGGGCCCACCCCTACAAAATACCTTAGTATGACCCTCTGTATGACCCCTACCAAAAAAATAGAACCTACCTACTATGCAGGAGGATGGGATCACTAACCTGACTCTATCAAATCCTAGATTGGCTAGATCGAACTCCCTCAATCTCATAAACTCCTCCAAATACTCACGCCAATTCACTACAACAACGAGTACAAATGAGGTGGCATTGTGGGCCCCACAGCCATATATAGTCCCTTTTTTTCCAAACTTCCACATTGGGTTAGAGGACCTTAGAGTCTCAGTTTTATGATTCATCTTGAGCCACAGGATCAGGGTATCTTTGCCTACACAGTCACATTCCCTAGGTCACCATATGCAGTTGGCCCCGAGGGAACATTTTTCTCACATCATGTCTAGGTACTCATGCTCATATTCAAAATTATCAAATAAATGCTATATGTTCTTTATATTCATATATTGTTCACGTAGGGTATTCAGTTTTCATGTGTGTAGGTACTTGGTCATCACAACTAAGCGCAACCCCTTAAAGTATATGATCAACACTGGCATATAATCATTCCCTTTGAATATCAATTGCATCTCCTAGTCACACCCTCCGACATTTTCATTCAGGGTCACTGCATCCATCTCTACAGTACTATCACCTCCACTGCATTTTGGTACTGTCACCTAGTAGCACTCTCCCCCACATGATTTGTCCCATTCATAGTCCCCTTTGGCACTTTGACACTCATGCTACTTTCACCCCCTAGGGATGGGAGTCCTGATACTCTTACGCATTTTCTGAGAATCAACCACATACTCTATTGGCACAGGGGCAGACCCAGGGTTCAATGCTCAAGAGAACACCAACAAATCCCTAACTACCGTCCCTTTCGGAAACACTCGCGAAGAAAATGAAGTCTCACCCGAGGTAGAGGCAGGGGTGGTTTCAAGACTCAGGTGTCTGCAACCTTAGCTGGGACACAGATCTGTGATTATATGTTTTACAAGGAACTTATCATAGATCATCCATCAGTTTTTAACCCTTATTATACTTCACAGACAATACAAATCTTCATGGTGACTACTTAGATTTACAGAGTTTCATCACTAAACCATAGTAACCCAGATCATATCTAGTAGGTCAGCACTAAGCATCCTCATACACATCAGATTTAACAATCATATATATCTAAGAAGCACATAGCATGAGTGAATATATCAAAGAACATAGCATAAGAAAAGATAAACACATTGAATCATAACACACAAATTTACGTGGTTCACCCCCCCCCCCTAGGGCTACATCCACAAGATCTTCTTCTTTATTATTTTCTTCAAGATGTTACAAGAACAAATCCTCCAAAACCCTTTTTCGCATAGGACAAAATATCTGCGTAGCTTGCTAGATCCTTCTTCCTTGCATTACAACACTTAGCTTTCTATATCAACCACACAGTAACTTGCACTTAGCCTTGCAATCCTTACACAGTTCACACAGAGCACTAATTCGGCATCACATAGATGCACTACCAATTGCTCTAAGAAATCTCATCTACTACTTCTTACATTGCCCATCCTTCTATTTATACATTATAAAAGTGGGCCTAAGCATGGGTAAACCCACGGGCTGACATCCCTTTCCCAATACATTAACCCAAAACCCTAAAAGGGGCCCAAAAGTGGACCGATATCCCGGGATCTCTGCTTCGCCTAGTGCTCCATATTTGACAGGCTATTGAAGTCCCAAAAATGGTCAAATATCACCAAGAGTTCCTCAAAACTTTGTCAAGGGCCAATAGACCACCAACACCTAATGTGACTCATCTTGATTCACTCAGGTTTGACCAATTCTGCTTCGAATTCCTCGAGCTTGGCTCGAACTACTTCGACCTGCCGCATTGCTACTGCCTCTTGCTCGGTGAACTCCTGGATTAGTGCCTCATTCACCAGCCCTTCTAGGCATTGTTTTGTTGTATTCACAACCTGTTCAAGTTCTACTCCTTGCCTTTCAACTTCAGTGAACAGTTGACATGTATTTTCTTACACTGGTTGAAGTCGTTGAGAGAATTCCATTACTTTACTCTGAAGCGTGTGAATCTGTTGTTGGGTTGTGCGTTTCTCTAGAAACCTCTTCATTCCTTCTACGGGTGATAGGGCCTTCAGCTGCATTTGTAGATTTCTGGCGTCATACTTCACCTCTTGGATCTGCGACTCCAATTTATACAACTATGGGTTCTTAGTTAGGTTCTCTTAGATCTGTGCACTTCTGCTACTTAACTGTTTGCATTCATCAGAGAGTGCTTTAATCCTTTCTATAGTGCTTCAGGTATTTATTTCTTGCTGGTTGCGCACTTCTTGTGGGGTCTGTGGTATGGTCTGAAGCTCTAAGTCCATGACTCTTTGTTGAAGTTGTTGAATAACTTTAGCAAGCGTCATCACTTGGCATTCTATGGGGTCCTCCTCCTTCTGTTCTAAGCTGGTCATAGAGTGAAATGCTCTGTTGACTGCTTCTTCAATCCCAATATTATTCACGAGAAGCTACTCTTTCTCTTTTTGGATCTTCACTCTGTCTTCTTCAAATTTTTCTTGGAGAGTGTCCTTCTCTTGTTGAACAACTTGACGTTGCTTGATGATTTACTCTTATGCTTTCTTCAAGGCCTGGTTGGCCTATGTTGTTTCTTCCTGTGCCTTCCAAAGCCATACTTTGACTGTGTCATCAATCTTGCAGAGTTGAATTGGTTCATTTCCTTCTTCTATTGTTCCTTCTGGCAGGGGCGCAGAGGAGACTGCGCGACTAGACTAGAGAGATTGTTGTACTCCTTGGAGTTCGATCTTGATTCCGTTGTACATTGTCTCTTTCTTAGATTCCTACTTTTTTCTTATCTCTTCTATGGCTTTGTTCATAACTGTGATGAGAAAACTGAATTAATCTAGAGTGAGCATGGTCTTCAGCTTAGTCACAGGTGCTTTTGATTTCTTTTGGGAGGAAGGTTCTGGAGGAGAACCCTTCCTTTTCTTTATGATATCTACTTCGTCTGCTGGCCTCTATTTGACTTCCTCTAAGTCTTCACCATTACCTCCTTGCTTGGGTGTAATGGATGTGGTTCTTATAGATCTGTTGTCTACATCTTGGATTTCCTCATCCTTTTTTGTCTTCTTTGTTTTCTTTATCTTACTGGGCCCAAGGGTATTCTGCGCAGCTTCTGGGCTATCAATGTCGGAAACTTCTGCGGGGTTTGCTAGAATAAGGAGGTCCACCGACCATTCCTTGGTGATTTCCTCCAGGTCTTCTTCTGTCATTTTATAATAAGAATGAAGTTGTTCCTTTTCCTCGTCAGTGCGTGCTGTAATATATATAAAATGGTGGTTTGCACTGAACTTTATCAAAGGTTGAAACCTGTGTAAAGTATTCGGGGTCATGTGAGGCTCGGATTGGATGGCGAGCTTCAACTAGGTGTAGTAGGTATGAAATACAACATTGGATTTCCACTACTTGTTCATGTCGTTCAAGTACCACAGTGTACTAAACTTCATAGCCAGTGGTTCAAAGGGGTCAATGTCGGGGAAGGTTGCACCTTCCGGCAGCTCCCATGCAATGAAATCTATAAGTAACAAGAGCCATCTAAAATGAAATTCATGCCCCTGATCCTAGGCTTCTCTGTAGTCGATCTCTAGTTGATTCACTAGGTACTTTTCCTAGTTCATCTGTAGTCCCTATGTGCACTTCCCTGCGAGATCAACTATAAAGCCAGATACTTGTGTGGGTCGATTCTTGCATACCAAATTTCCTGCGATCAATTGACAGGAAAGGCACACTGCACCACTTTCAATAGAAGCTACCTTGTAGCCTTGCGCATCTTTCTCAACATCTCCATAGGCTTCTTTGATATTCTAAGAAAGAGCGTGATCCATGGTCTTTACAGGATATTAATTGTGGGGATCAAGGGACGGCATGCTAAGCCCGATGATTCAGTTGATCAGTGCTAGATCAACTGTTATGCGATGGTTCAACCATAAGTATCCTCCATGGTAACTTGCCAGCAACAACTTCAAATAAGCATTCAGCTCCTAGTGTCTGCCAAAGTGCGGTATATTCATAATGTTGAACAGAGTAGATTGCGCGAGGTTCATCATCCATTGCTGAGGGATGATATTCAAATTCTTTCCCTTGGTTCTAGTTAAGTACTTGTATGGGGAAAGTATTTTATAAACTTTACGATCCCCTAGGTTGATGTCACTAAAATTCAATGCTGCGATCTTGTCATGATCTGCACAGATTGCACATACTCCTTTCAGAAGGTACACAATGACTAGAGTGTACTCAAAGTCTCTAGGAACACTATCTCTGTTGATCACATCACTCAAAGGTGGTATGTAAGAAGGTAGGATGGATGGAACCAACTTCGCATTGGCCATATCATCTTTATGTTTGGTTATTCTTTTTGAACCATCTCGGGATGTTCCTGCTCGAGAAGTTGACGGGGAGGCTTGCACTACTCTCGTTGATGATGCTTGTAAACCTGTAGAAAATCCTCACTCTAACATGACTCTTTCGGCTCTGAGGCTAGCAAGTACCTCTCTTACAGATTCTTCAGTTGCACTAATTTTTTCGAACATAGACGCTCATGATTAATAGATCGGGTTCTCAAAGTAACGTAGATATTGTATTAAGCTAGAGAGTAAGCGTGGAGTAATCACTGTTCACAATTCAGGTAGTCAGCAGACTCAAATTCACAATTAGCAAAAGTGTCTTTCATGTATGGCATGATGGATTAAGTAAGTAACTCTGTAATGAATCATTTGCAATGGATATGGGGCTTCCTTAACTTTGGTTCTGTCTATTATGGTGTGGTGTAACGGTCTGGTGATGAGCCATCAATGCTTGTCGATCCTTTCAGAGTGGCAGTCGAATGGATATATCGGCCTCCAACAGCTATATTTCTTCGCCATGGCAAAGTGACCCATGTTGTTATTTTGTTATCCTGAAGAAGCTCGAATTTTGCAAAGTTTCTTTCGGAGAGGTTCCCTCTGGAACCCTCTATAGCCTGTCAATCTGAGCTCTCTTTTTACTTAGCTTTCTAGCCTTCTTCCCCATGAGCTTTGTCTTGGTAGTTCTTTTCTCATTCTGATTCTTATTTTACTTGGGCATAGTCACTTCGCGCTGCTGAGGTTCTTTCCCAAGAATCAAGAGAACTACTTCATTTGTATCTTGTATAGATACTCCAATCTTCTGTGCGTCCCCTAACTCTTTGACATCTAAGCTTCTAGTGTCAAATAGCTTTGATTTATTCTCTTGTTCCTCAATCAACTGTGCGATCCTTCTGGTCATGAATCTTTTAGCTCTTGTCTCTGTTGTTGTAATACCTTTTCTTCTTCCTTCTTTCTGGATTGATCTTTCTCAATCCAAAGTTTTCCAAGTAACATAGTGAACGGGGCTCCACCCTCAATAAATTTTATAATCTCAATATCTTCTTCTGTCGAAGTTCCATTGACTATCATAGGTATCTAAGTGAGTTTTCCACATAACATCATCATTTTTCCTCTAAATAGTCCTATTCCTCCCAGTGAAGGAATCATGGTAGGCTTCCCTATAACTTCCTAGGTTCTTTCTGGCATATTGTTCACTTGTGTTTCTTCATCAAGAATACAGTCAATGTCAAAGTCCCCTAGTATTGCTTCGACTTGGTCCTTTTCTTTGAAGATCTATGGTAATCGGACATCTTTATGTTCCTTCAGGATTTCTTTCATCTGTATTAATACTTTCTCTGATTCTTTCTGGGGTTCTGTTATTTCTGAGGTTGTCCTAGGATTTTCTTCATACAGATTCATTTTTTCAAGCTTAGCAATCATTCTAGGGCAATCTAATACTTCATGGTCCAAAGATTTGCAACAAAGACAACTGGGTTTTCCACCAGGGCATTCCTTAGCTAGATGGCCTAGTTTTCTGTAACTATAACATAGGTTCAATTCTCTCTTTCTCTTAAATTATCCCCAACTTCTTCTATACTATGCACCAGGATTAAGGTAGCTAGACTGCAAAAAATTCTTTCTAGGATCCTGCATCCATTTGTTAGTCCAAACATTCTTTCTATGCATAGGTATAACATATCTATCATTATGCTTATCAAATCTATTCATATTAAACTTTTTTTCATCTATTAATTCCCTAGGTTTTAAGCTAGGACCGAATATATCAAACATACCTAGATCCATGCTCTAGAAACAAATTTTTTTACTTATCTTACTTCTACAGAGCACAAAGCTTCCAGATCTAAGAAATTTTAACTATTCTTACCTTTATTAGAGCACAGGGCTTACAGATATTACCTCTTTTCTGCAAATCTAGCTTCTTTCTTTCAAAAATTCCCACTTTTACTTTTCTTAGAGAACAGAGCGTTCAGATATCGCTTCTTTTCTTCAGATATGATCTTCCTTTCTTCAGATCTGACCTTATTTCTGGCACAAAGCTTCACAAGTCAAGTAAAAAGATACGCACTAGGGCAATAGATCTATGCATAGAGATTTCTTTTGCAAAAAGTTTCTTCTTCCTCAGTTCCCAACAATCACAGTTTCAGGTCTCGACAAAGGAACCATTTGTTGGCAAAGGGTCATACCCAGGGTTCAAAACGCAAGAGGGAACCAACAAAGCCCTAACTACCGGCCCTTTCAGCAACACCTGCGAAGTAGATGAAGTCTCACCTAAGGTACATGTAGGGGTGGTTGCAAGACTCAGGTGTTTGCAACCTTAGCTGGGACACATATCTGTGATTATATATTTTATAGGGCACTTAGAATAGATCATCTATTAGTATTTAACCATTATTATATTTCACAGACAGTACAAATCTTTGTGGTGAATACTCATATTTACAGTGTTTCAACACTAAACCATAGTAACCCAGATCATATCCAGTAGGTTAGCACTAAGCATCCTCATACACATCAGATATAATAATCATATATATCTAAGAAGCACGGAGCATGAGTGAATATATCAAAGCACATAGCATAAGCAAAGATAAACACATTGAAGCATAACACACATATTTACGTGGTTCACCCCCCCCCTGGGGCTACGCCCACAAGATCTTCTTCTTTATTATCATCTTCAAGTTGTTACAAGAACAAAGCCTCCAAAAACCTTCTTTTCATAGGATAGAAGATCTGCACAGCTCGCTATATCCTTCTTCCTTGCATTACAACACTTAGCTTTCTATATCAACCACACAGTAACTTGCACTTAGCCTTGCAAGCCTTACACAGCTCGCACAGAGAACTAATTTGACATCACATAGATGCACTACCAATTGCACTAAGAAATCTCATCTACTACTTCTTACATTGTCCATCCTTCTATTTATACATTACAAAAATGGGCCTAAGTGTGGGTAAACCCACAGGCCGACATCCCTTTCCCATTACATTAACCCAAAACCCTAAAAGGGGCCTAAAATTGGACCGAGATCTCATGATCTCTGCTTCGCCTGGTGCTCCATCTTAGACAGGCTGTCAAAGTCCCAAAAGCAGTCAAATATGACCAAGTGTTCCTCAAAACTTGGGCAAGGTCCAACATACTCCTTCTCATCATTATTGTTAGCTTTCCCAATGGACTCCCAGATTACCCCATCACGGTTCTATTTTGATTGCACCCCCACAGTATCATTAACCCTCCATTTCCTCCATAATTAGTTTTCCCATCTTCATATTTCCTTCCATTCATTTCCCTCATGCAGAAACCCACCAATGGGTCCCCTACCCCCCACTAGTTCTCCACGCAACTTGCGGCCTCACAAGTCAATCCATCTTTCACTGGGGCACCCATTTCTGTATCTGTACACTCATTCCAAATTATTCTTTATTCATTTGGTAATTGTAAAAAAGTCTTTGTTCCCACCATTTACTTAGATTTTTGTTGTCACCCTTGACAACCTTCTTTTTATGACAAAGCAACACATGTCGCCCTTGGTTGGTGCATTCACTATCCTCTATTCATTTTGACACCATCCATAAACCCCAAGTATCCCATAGTCCACATAACCCTGATCTTTGAGTTTGTCCACTTTGTCACCCCTCTGGCACAATTTAACCCCATGTCTAGTCATCCCCCTGATGCTAGATACAGTTTCACGGTTGATCCCAATCACCCTTCAAACATACCCCCAACCAAGGGTAGTCTTGAGTCTCATCACATCTATACTGCATTCATGTTCCTTATCATTTCTTGATCTTATCCAGTGAATTTCATGAATCCCTTTTTCTTCTTGGAGTCACATCTCCCTTTCTGTCAACCTTAACACAGTTTCCAGAAGGGTGATAGTATCTTGAATCTCATTACCTTTATGATGAGGATTCTTGGACAACACATAGAGAACCATCATTTCTCTTTGATGTCATTGACCCCCATAACATTTGAATTCAACACAATCTCATGTTATGGTGGGTCTTACTATGAGACTATTGCAATTGTTTTATACTAGCCGAAGACCTCTGAATTTGTTAGGCCATCAATTCCTTCGAGTCATCGATACTTCTTCTAGGCATCCTTGCCTCTTTTCAGAGTATGTCCACCATCATAATTTTCATCTATCATTATTGAACCACCGTGGAGGGTGCTGCATTTATCTACATTAGCTTACAACTTCAATTACTCTCTTACATTGTTTGAGTTACATGACACAAGGATGGGGCATGCCCGCCTCGTTTGTATACATATTTTATTCCTCTACCTAGAAAAAGGTTTGGGTCCCACAGTTTCCCCTCTCCCTCCGACGGATCTCTTTTGTAGTTCATATCAACACTCTTCCTTACAATGGTACTCTCAGTAGAAGAAACATTGATGTATTTCAGCTATATGTATGCTCCTAACCTCACACATCAGGGGGCATCTGTTATCACTGAAATTTCATCTGCATCATTGCATGAAAATGGTTACAGGAATACATCATCTAGAAACACCTATTACTTCACCTACAACACCAAAAATTGATTTCCAAGGTGAAAAAACTATACAACTGGTCAAAAAAATTGACATGCACTGAAACACTAAAGGAATCACATGCATAGTGCGCAGGCCAAAGAAGCCCGTAGAGCGCACAATGCACAATATGCATGACTATGTACGAGAAAAGATGTGCACTCCTTTGAATGACACATTTATGGTTCTTTTCGGCCCCTCACCTGCTTCTGGATGAACTCCCAACTTTATTTGACCCTCAAATCCGAGCTAAATCCAAATGGGGGGTTGGTTAAATACCTAAGGGTCCCATAAAGGGCCCCTTGTGCACACTAAGAATCGGTTGGATATTGCCTCAAATACATGCTATAAATGGAGGCCATGGGTGCACTAATAATTTAAGAATATCATGGTATTGTTATGTTTCCTCAATCCTCCTTCAAGAAACCTCTTTTCTTCTTGGAGCATTCTAGCAACATTCCAATAAGCTATTCTCCTAACCTCTTGAGGGAATAGGCTTGGATTTCTTCACCATTTGATTTCTAGTTTATCATTGTAAGAAGAGCTCTCAAACAGGGAACTCAATATCCCTCCCAAGGAGGAATAGGGGATCCATTAGTCCTCCTTTCTCTACAGTGTTTTCCAACTAATATAGTTATCCATTGGTGGCATAATCTTGGTCATTTGGTTGATTGATTTTGGTTCAAAGTTTCTTATGCATTTTAGTTTTATTTCCTTAGTTATTTATTTAGTTGTTTCTAGTTTAGTCATTTTTTTATTTCATGTGCTTAGATTGTTTAATTCATATACTAACCTCTATCTTTTCTAGCAGGCCCAACTAGACTTGTAAGTGCCCTTGTTTTTCTTACCCAAGTGACGAAACAGACACAAAAACTGCATAAACTTGTTGTCATAGGGTAATACCAAATATCCCACTTGAAACTTTTTATGTTTAATGTGTCTATCATGCCAAGACTTCTCTCTTTCTTTCTGAACTTGCTGATGGAACCCTGCAACAAACTGGTCTTCTTTAAGCTATACCAACTGTGATAGTCTCTCCTCTACTGCACTAGAGTCTGATAGATCAGTGATTGCTGCAATGTGCAGGATAGGTAGAATAAACTCCATAGGAATTACTACTTCTTTCCCATAGACCAACTTGAAAGGTGTCTTCCCTATTAGCTTCTTAATTGTATTCCTATAAGCCCATAATACTGTAGTAAATCTTAAGTCCCAATCATCTCTCCCTACATTGCAATTTTTTCTCAAGGAATTCTCTAAGATCGTATTAAAATATTCCAATGTTCCATTGGCCTAAGGATGATATGGGGTACTCTTCTTATGATGAATTTGGAATTCCTTAGTCAATGTTGCAATTGTCTTATTCATAAAGTATTTACCTTGATCACTAAGTAATATGCACAGACATCCAAACCTTGTGACTACATTCTCAAACAAAAACCTCACATCAATCTCTATGGTGCAATCTATAACTGGAGTTGCTTCTTCCCAACTTTTCAAATACTTCATTGTAATGATTATGTACCTCTCCCATGATCTTCTTTCTTTTGGTTTGATTGGCCCCACAAATTCTATTTGTCATTTCTCAAATGATTGCAACGCAACCTATGGATTCAAAGACATTTGATCCTTCCTAGATGGATTTCCCACTCATTGGAATACATCACATGACTGACAGTACTCCTTCACATCTTTGTAAATTGTAGGCCACCAAATCCCCACACATAAAATATTTTGTGCAGTTTCTCTCCCTTCATAATGTCCTCCTCCAATCCCATCATGCACTTCTTCAAGTATCATCGGTCTTTCGTGTTCCGCCGTACAATGCCTGAATATTCCATCTGCACCCAACTTGTATAGATTCCTTGAAATCAACTAATAATATTGTGATTTCACTACTAGTTTCTTCTTCTACAGAACAATCATGTATAATGGAGACATACATGTACTTAGAAACTGCACAATTTTCAAGAAGTAATCATCCACCATCTTTACTGCAAAAAGTTGTGCATCTAGGAAGTTTTCATCTAAATTTCCTACATCTTCACCTGACAAGATATGTTAAGGTCCTAACCCGCACATAGGTAGATCAATGTATTCGGATGTAATAAAGGTCAATATTAATAAGGCCTTTCAATAAAATAGAATAAGGCGGATGTAAGAAGACCTAATAGAAGCTTCCGCTTCTAGAAGGATCTTCCTCTAGATGCTTCTCTTAATAGACATATTTAGTATAAATAAGGGTCGAGGGTATGAGAACCCTAGTTTGGAGATTATTATAACAGAGCATTGTTCGATTGGAGGTTGCCCCCTCGAAGAGGCCTGTGAACATTTCTTTCTAAACCAAAGTGCTATTTCTATTGCTATTGTTATATCATTTCTATGTATTGTAAAGATTATGCTAGATATTTTACTGTTATTCTGCCATTTCTACCATTTTATTTATGTTCTGCATATTTTATATATTTGATATCTTGCAAGTGGTATCAGGGCACTTTCCTTGGCAGAAATTGTGGGTATTTTTTTTTTAGGGTAGAGACATATTCTGACGTCTTTAAGCCATAGAGATCTGTCGTTACGCGCATAAACCCATGGTTGAGGGATTCATACATGCAGGAAATACAAGTGGTTCTTAAGCACACATTTGTTGGCCACCCTTGTAACCCCTGTTGGTACCCCTTCGAGTGGTAGCGCATCAGACAACACCTGTGTACGGATCGGCCTAGATTTTCTGAAGCCCTCTTTAGATAAACCTATCAGCCGATGGACTGCTATAGTGTCACCGAGAATAGCATTCGGGAAGATACTCTCTAGTACCTAGGTAGTCAGGTAGTACAGATAAGGGTACGGTCTATCCTCCTTAGTTAGTGCCCTAAGATATTGGGCCGAGTACTACTATTGGACCCCGCACATATATCAAAGAGCTATAGCACAGGGAAAACCCTTGTTTGTAGAACCCTTGAATACCTAACCCTTGGGGAACATAAACATAAACATAAACAAATTAAACCGGCAAGATCTATTGTTGCGCATCTGTGTTCGGGTTGCTAAGTAAATACACATTTCTCTCTGGTTCAGAATTTGGGGATTTCAGCACTACAACATTCTTCAGACCAAAGTATAACCCCGCAGCTGAAAAAAAAAAAAAGTCTGGAACTTTTTTCACCATTATTTGAGACCTATTCCATTAGATTCATCTCTTATCCCTTATCACATTCATCCATATCATGTTTCTGCAAAAATTTCTGACCCCGCCCACTCCCTTTTCAGTTCACCCATCCTCATGGCCCATACCCATAGCCAAGAACTAGAGTCTCGCTTCAACACCTTGCAATTTGGTTTCCTCGAGACCCAACAAGAAGTGCAACAACTTAGCGCTACTATTGCCTCTCGTGATGCATCCATAAATGCATCTGTAAATGTATTCGTGCAGTCCGTAATGGTGGAATTCAAACACAAACTGACCACCCAGCTTGAATCTATATTTACATCACTCTGCACCAAACTCAAGATCCCTACCGATGACTATTTTCCTAATGCACATAAAAAGACTGAAGGTGAAACTTCTTCCCATTCTTTTCAACCCCATCACTTTCAATGAGACATATGCCTTCTGCGGGTGGATGTAACCAAATTTGATGACTCAGACCCCACTGGTTGGCTCACCCAAATGGAACATTATTTCTCTCTCTAAAACATTACAGATGACTTGGCCAAACTCTGGTATGGTGTTCTCTATCTAGATCAAGAACACTGGCAATGGTGGCAATGGAGAAAAAATTCTCGTCAAGGGTATATTGCTTGGACCCAATTTGTGGCGGAGCTTTATGAATTCTTTGACACTGACACCAACCATTTGGGCCATTTGAAAAAATTGAAGTAATCAGGCATAGTAGAAGACTTCATAGCTGCATTTGAGCGACTGGATTTTCAAACAGAGGGCATGACTGATGCTTTCTTTCGAGAGTGTTTTATCAGTGGCCTCAAGGAGGAGATTCGGGCCCATGTCCTCATGGCTCAACCTATGACTTGGGTGGAGGCTACAAAAAAAGATAAAGAAGCACAACAAATTATTTCCTTTCAAAACCGTAAGCCTTCCTTTATCCCTCGCCCTAAACCAATAAACCCCACTACTCCCTCCGCCCCATTAAAAATCCAAAAATTGACCAGGGCTGAAATCGCTGAACGCCAACTCAAAGGCCTCTATTATAATTGTGATGAAAAATATTTCCCAGGCCACAAATGTAAGGAAAAAAGTATTTTTATGGCCATCTCTGAGGATATTCTGGAAGAGGATGTTGACACTCCCCTTGTGCCCGAGTCACCAGAAATCACCGACATAAACCCTCCCTCCGACCTTCCCGAAGTGGAACTGATCATTTCCCTCAATGCTCTCACCGACTTCTCTGCCCCCCAAACCCTCAAGTTAATCGGTTACATCAAGCACCGAAAGGTCATCATTCTGGTTGATAGTGGCAGCACCCACAATTTTATTCATCGCTGCATTGCCCAAGAAACCCATTGCTACATCCATCCTGTCAACAATTTCCAAATCATGATTTCCAATGGTGGTTCTATGAAATGTGGTGAGAACTGTGAAAATGTGCGTCTCCAGATCGGTGACTACCACCTAAAATCCCATATGTTTGCTATTGACATGGGTGGTTGCGACATTGTGTTGGGTGTAGACTGGCTAAGGACTTTGGGTCCCATTCTCATGGATTTTCATAACTTAACCATGCAATTCGACCAAGGAGGCCACCAATATAAATTTCAAGGCACCACTGCTGGTTCACCTGAGGTCATCAGTTCTCATCGCATGGAAAAACTGCTCAAAAAAGGTCATTCTAGTGTCATTGCCCAACTCCACGCCATACAAGCCACAAAGACCCCACCAGTGACCCAAGACCTCCAATCCCTCCTTTCTAAACATCAAATGGTTTTTTCCACTCCCCAAGGACTCCCTCCTTCCCGTGGTGCCCATGATCATTCCATTCCCCTTGTCCCAGGAAGCCTTCCCCCCAATATACGTCCATATCACCACCCCTTTGCACAAAAAAATGAAATTGAAAAAATGGTCCAGGAACTCCTTATTGTCGGCGTCATCCGTCCTAGTACGAGCCCTTACTCCTCCCCGATCTTCATGGCACTGAATAAAGAAGGTTCTTGGAGAATGTGTCTTGACTTCTGTGCTCTCAACAAACTAACCATCAAAGACAAATTTCCCATTCCTGTCATTGATGACCTCTTGGATGAATTGAGTGGTGCCCAATTCTTTACCAAACTTGATCTTCACTTAGGCTATCACCAGATATGTATGAAAGAGGTCGACATTCCCAAGACTGTCTTTCTCACTCATGAGGGCCACTATGAGTTTTTGGTCATGCCCTTTGGTTTGTGTAACGCCCCCTCCACCTTCCAGAGCCTCATGAACCATGTCTTCCGCCCTTTTCTCCGTCATTTTGTCTTAGTTTTCTTTGATGATATCCTCATCTATAGAAAAACCTAGACAGACCATATTACTCATGTGGATCAAGTTCTCCGCCTACTCTCTCAGCACCAACTTTTCCTGAAACAGTCCAAATGTTCTTTTGGTGCCTCAGAAGTAGAATACTTAGGTCATCTAGTGGGAAAGGATGGCATCATGGTGGACCCGAAAAAGATTGAAGCTATGCAAGACTGGCCGCACCCAAAGACTCTCAAAAGATTGCGTGGATTATTGGGCCTCACAGGGTATTATCGCAAGTTCATTAAGAACTACGGAAATATTGCAGCACCTTTCACGACTCTCCTCGAAAAGAACTCTTTCACTTGGACTCCAGCAACTACTCAAGCTTTTCAAACCTATAAGACAACCATGTGCACCACTCCAGTTTTGGCCCTTCCCGACTTCACAAAGACCTTTGTGTTGGAATGTGACACCTTATGGAAAGGAATCGGTGATGTCCTTATGCAAGAGGGTTGACCTTTGGCATTCACTAGCAAGCAACTGTCTGAAAAGAATCTGGGCAAACCCATTTATGAAAAAGAAATGTTGGCAATTCTGCATGCTATTGAGTTGTGGCGTCTGTATCTCTTGGGGCAACACTTCCAAATTAAGACAGACGATCAAAGCCTCAAGTACTTTATGGAACAACGCATCTCCTTCCAGGAACAACAAAAATGGGTGACTAAGCTCTTTAGATATGATTATGAGATCATTTACAAGAAGGGAAAAGACAATGTCATGGCGGATGCACTGTCCTGAAAATATGAAGACGAAGGATCCCTTTTTTCTCTTTCCTTCATTGTACTCGATTGGCTCCAAGCTGTGCGCCAAGAATGGCTTCAAGATCCCAAAAGTTTTCATTTGATCCAGCAACTGCGGAGTAAGGCTCCATCTCCCCTAGGGTACTCCTGTCTCTAGGATGAGCTTCGATACAAAGGCCGCTTGTATTTAAGTAAAAAATCCAAGCTCAAATCCACGGTGCTTTCTGAGCTTCATGCTACACCCACAGCAGGGCACTCATGGTTCACCAAAACATATGACCGAGTCAAATGTTCTTTTTTCTAGGATGGTATGAAACAGGACATCCATAAGTTTGTCACTGAATGTGAGGTGTGTCAATGCAACAAGGGAGAAACATTTAAATCTCCAGGCACCCTCCAACCGCTTCCGATTCCCCCTGCTATTTAGAAGGATATCTCTATGGACTTTATTACAGGCTTACCCAAATTGGGGAATAAATCAGTCATAATGGTGGTGGTGGATCACCTTTCCAAGTATGCTCAGTTTTTCTCTCTTCCCCACCCATTTACTACATCCATGGTGGCTCAAATTTTCATGGACCAGGTCTTCAAGCTTCATGGCATGCCGCACTCTATTGTTTCCGATCGAGACCCAACTTTTACAAGCAATTTTTGGCAAGAGTTGTTTAAGCTACAAGGAACACAATTGCATCTCAGCTCAACTTATCATCCCCAAACGGATGGTCAAACGGAAGTTGTCAACAAGTGTTTGGAAACATACCTGAGGTGCTTTGCCTCTAAAAAACAACACCAATGGGCTCAATGGTTACCCTCGTCGAATGGTGGTACAACACTACATACCATACAACCACTCGCATGACTCCTTTTGAAGCGGTATATGGACAGAAGCCACCTTCAGTTCTCTCATACTTACTGGGTACCTCAAAGGTCCAGGCGCTTGACCAAACACTTACAGTCTGAGAGGATATCCTTCATACCCTTAAAGAGAACTTGGTCATGGCATAGAATAGAATGAAGCAACAAGCATATCAAGGTCGCTTTGAACGTCAATTTGTAGAAGGGGATCAGGTGTTTCTGAGACTGCAACCATATAAGCAAACTTCCCTCAAGGCCGAGCATTGTCAGAAGCTAGCACCCAAATTTTATGGCCCTTACACAGTTCTCAAACGTGTTAGACAAGTCACATATCAGTTAGATTTTCCCAGTCAGTCGAAGCTACATTCTGTTTTTCATGTTTCATGCGTGAAGAAGGTGATTGGAGCCAGGTGCCAAATTCAAACCAACCTTCCAGAGTTAGTTGAAGAAGGATCCATTTGGCTACAGCCAGATGTAGTTTTGGACTAGCGTGAGCATCGCCTATGTCAGAGAACCATCAAGGAAGTGCTAGTACAGTGGAAATATATGACTCCAGCAGATGCCACTTGGGAACCAGCTACCATTCTGCAGTAGTTTCCACATCTCAAGCCTTGAGGACAAGGATTTTTTTAAGGGGGTGGACATGCTAAGGTCCTAACCCGCACATAGGTATATCAATGTATTCAGATGTAATAAAGGTCAATATTAATAAGGCCTTTCAATAAAATAGAATAAGGTGGATGTAAGAAGACCTAATAGAAGCTTCCGCTTCTGGAAGGATCTTCCTCTAGATGCTTCTCTTAATAGACATATTTAGTATAAATAAGGGTCGAGGGTATGAGAACCCTAGCTTGGAGATTATTGTAACAGAGTGCTTCTCGATTGGAGGTTTCCCCCTCGAAGAGGTATGTGAACATTTCTTTCTGAATCAAAGTGTTATTTCTATTTCTATTGTTATATCATTTCTGTGTATTGTGAAGATTATGCTGGATATTTTACTATTATTCTGCCATTTCTAGCATTTTATTTATGTTCTGCATATTTTATATATCTGGTATCTTGCAAGATACATGATAGATGATCTATTATTGCATTCAACCTCCCTAGTTTCACTATAAATTCAAAGTCATATTACTGAAATAATAATATCCATTTGCATATTCTCCCCCCTAAAACTGGATTTTTGACTAAGTATTTTAATGCATAATGGTCTATCTACATATTAAAGTGAGACCCCAATAGGCAATTCTTGAATTTATGTAGTGCATAGACCATTTCCAATCCTTATCGTTCTGTGGTCATATAGTTCCTCTCTTCTATAGACAACTTCTTCCTTACAAAATCAATTGGGTGATCTATGTCTCTCTCCCTTGGTTGGGATAGTACCACGCCCAATGCTATGGATGTTGCATCTACATGTACATGGAACTCCTTGTTCCTTGTACAATTTTTTGATTTAAGGTGTCCAAACTCTTATGACAGTCCTCGTTCCATTGGAATTTTACTTCCTTCTTCAATAATGTTTCCATCAGTGTTGTTATATGTGTGTAGCCTTTGATAAATTTCCTGTAATAGCATGTATGAACCAAATTTACACTCAACTTTCTGACTGATGTAGGAGGTTCTAAATATAAAATTACTACAATCTTGGTTGGATCTACTAGTAATCCCTATTTTCAAACTACATTTCCCAACAAAATGCCAAACGATGCGCAAAAAATACATGTCTTCAAGTTTAGTGAAATTTGACATTGTATGCATTGATCCAACATTAGGCTGAGGACTTATATATGATCCTTTATTATACTAAACGCAGTCCAATCATCCAAGTATACTTCTAGGAAATTATGGATGAACTCCTTGAATGCTGCAACCACTACTCTGGAAAACATCATAGGGGAATTCTTCAATCCGAATGTAATTATTGTATATTGATAACACCCCCACTCGGTCGTAAAAGTGGTATTGTGTTCATCCTCCTGTGCAATTATTATATGATGGTACCCTAATAATACATCTATTAAATAACAAGTTTCTTAGGCTCCTATGTTCTCCAGTATCTCATCCATAAATGGAGTTGGGAATGGGCCATGTAAGAATGCATCATTCAACTTCCTTAGGTCCACATAGATCCTGATTCCAACTGTCTTCTTGTCCTACACCACTATTAGACTGATCCACTTAGATTCTTCTATTATTTATATGTTTCCTTCATCCAATATCATTTCTATTTCTTCCTTCACCTTCTCCTTATACCTCAAATTTAACCTGTAAGGCCTCTGTCACACTGGCTTAGATCCTAGTTTCAGTGGGATGTTCATCTACCCTAAGTCTCCTACTATTCCATTCATATATGAAAATTTCGTTGGGAATAGGTCCTGATATTTTCACAGTAAGTTTGCAATCTTCTCAAATGTCTCATCACTCCAATAATCACTTATCTTCACAAACTTGGGATTCTTTGTCGTCCCAATTTTTACCTTCGACATCTTTATAGGCTATGTAAATGTGGCAGATTCAGGATTGTCTCTTCTATTGCTCATTCTCCTTCTGTCTCAGGTACTTGTACATATCTGAGATCCTCTTCATCATTCTCTTCCTTAGCTACATTGTAGCATTCCAATAGCTCATGGATAGTCATCTTGTCTATGTGCACATTGCATATGGGTACCACCTCCATCATCCCTTGTTTTGAGAAGATCTTCATTGAAATAGGTTGTACAGCTTCATATATTGATGGATATTTATGTTAAAATGTAAATTTGATTTTGAACCTATGGACCAACTCTTCCCATCTCTAATTCCAAATACCAATTCTTCATAATTATGTCCAGTGTGTGTATAAATCCATGTGTCCATTTTTTTTATGGTACTGAATTCCATAAAGATATGTAATGTTCAACATGATCTTATGGATCACTTTCTCATGTATACTTATGTACAATATTTTCTTCCTTAGTGACAAACCTTATTTTCATTAGTCTATTGCACTGTGACTAGACTCTTATTCCTTCTCTGTGTTCAGCCCACCATCTGGCTAGAGTCACTTTCAGGACAACATCTAGTGCTAACATCCTTTGATGCTTGGGTACCTACAAATCAAATTAATTTAAAAACATGCTTATATCAATTAATCCATCATACTTGGGTGGATCACATAGCTCTATTCCAATCCAACATAAGGATTGGGTTATACGTGCACATCGTCTATTGGAGACTTCATGTATTCTCTACTGCCAATCCTCTATAACTTCTTTCTAGTTTGATTCACATGAACTGATACTTTTCTAACTTAGTGCACCATCAAAAGTCAGGTTGACATAATCTTCCATCCTTAGAGTCATGTTGTATAAATTGTCAATGTCATTTCCTCTGGACGACTCTATGTATCTCTTTCCTTCTGATGGGTCCAAGTGTGCATTGAATTTTAAATATCCAAATTCAAATATCATATCCCTCCTATTCAATTTTATGATTTCCTAGTTATCAAAATACCATTCTATTCCCATCAGTGGTGGATATGATTGACTGTCATCCATGATCTCAATTACGTCAAAGTTTTCCATGCTTGACACCCCATCTATGTTCATCGGTACTCATGTCAACCGACCAATTGGTATTATATTGTGTTGATTCGCGAGCCTTAGATGAACAAGATACCATACTAAATTGGGTTTTCCCATCAACTCCCATGTATTATTAGGTAAACAATTCACGGCAGATCCCTAGTCTAAGATAATATTATTCACATCATACTCCCCAATTTGTGAATTCTCCATTGGTCCTCTTCCTATGGAGTACCTATTTTACCATCCTTTGTGTGACGAGAGTTTCCCTTCCTTGTGTGTAGTGATCAATCATGTCATATCATCTACTCAGTGCAGTTTCATCCTTCATTATCTCTACACAACATTTTAGGAATTTTTTTAGCATGCTATACCTTTTCGTTCAATTCCCCTGACATAAAGATATCTTCTACATGAGGTGCAGTTGACATTGTCGCTCCCTAATCCAATACGAGTAATTATTTTCTTAATCTTTGATATGTCTCATCTTCTTCCTGTGCATTGAAGGCTGGCATAGGCCCTGCTGAATTCCTTACCCAATGTTAAGTCTTCTTCCCTTCGTTCGTCATAGCATACCCTGTTATATCTCCTCTGCACATAACAACTGCTATTATCGGTCCTTCATTGAGTCTTTTGACTGATTTTTTTGTACATTTTGGTTTGTATTATGGTTCTGGTTTACTCTGGCCTTCCATTTCGCAACCATTTGGGGACATTCTTCCATCACATGGTCCAGTGATCTGCAATATGTGCATGTTGTACATAGATTCTAGTAGTTGCAGGCCAAGTATCTGGGTTCATTTTAGTTATAACATATAATCGGTCCTCTTCCTCCTCTACCAAAATTTCCCCTACCTCGGCCTCTGCAAACGTTTCCTCTATTCCCTAGATTGAATCCTATTTGAGTATAATATTATGGACCACCCCCTTCTTCTAAAACATTCTCTTCCTAGATCATGTACATATATGATGTGCTCTCCCTCATTAAGTCAAATGTGTGGTAATCCTTATCTTCATGTTCCACTGATTTGCAAAATTTACAAAACAAGTTCCTTGGGGTACTTTGATACTTTTGTAGTAATGGATACTCATTTGGGTGATGACCCCATTTCTTACATATCTTGCAATATCCTCCTCCTAGTAATGGTTTTGGTGCTCCCGTCGCCAAATACTATATGAATCTTGGGAATTTGTCCTTGTGATGACCTTCAATCCTGCATTTGGTACACCAGACTTTCTCATGTTTCTTCTTTCACATTTTCAGTTTTTCCAGTTGAATTTTCAATGAAACCAACTGGTTCTGCACTTGCGCCATCCCTCCACTGTCTCCTACAGGAGATGATTCCAATTTCATTGCAATCTCCAGTGCCTTAGACTGCGACATAATCATCTGTTGAACCAATGACCTGGGAATGTGTGGTAGAAGCCATGTAATAAACCATTCTCAATGTTGTTGATCAAGGATCTGGAAAGTTAGTTTACCCATAATATACTTAAACCTTTGATCGAAATCTCATACTAACTTTTTTTTTACCTGTTTAATCTCCTTCAATTTTGCAATGTACTATGACTTCAACTTTGGCTTATTGAACTCCTTCAATAGTGATTTCCTTATCTCTGCCAAAGTTTTGGACTATCATGTAGGTGTGGTACTCTGTAGCTTCATGTACCAGACCAATGCATGGCCTCTAAATCTTGTTTCCAATTGCAATATCTTCACAGCCTCGCCTTGGATATTCTTTGAGGCCCAAATTGTCTTGTAGACAAAAAAGAGTTGTTTCGGGTCCTCTAGCCCAAATCCCTAGAACTCAGGTATTTTAATGGTTTTTTATACCCCTTCGAGGTTTATTTGTGTATTCCCTCTGCTTGGTGATGTTGGTTGACTCTGATTCTGACTCTAACTCTACACACTACTTCCAATACTTTGATTTCTACTACTCGGTCCACCGTGGATGACTATAATTACTTTTTATAAGTATTCAAATATTATTTCTAACTGTGGTAACAAACATGGAGTCATGGATTCGACACATGATCATGTTTAAGTAGGACTTACCAGTTCTTCTATAACTAGATTGCACTGAAACTCCTCTTCCCCTCCTCCTATATATGGTATATCCATGATTTGGACTAGTGCACAAGGTTATCTGCCCTCTGGATCACTGTGCTACTCTCCTTTCTCAGCCCCAATATTTTTCCTCTTCTACCTCCTTCCTCTGTGCAACTCTCCAAATTCGTATTCTTCCTTTGGTATACCCTCTTCTTGCATCCTCAGTCCCTGCTTTCTTTTTTCATTGCTTCCTTCATTCTCTTAGACTATGTTCTTGGCATCCCTTGGTTCCCCTATGTGCGTGAATCCCCTTAGCATTCATATTCCATTATAATCACATGCTTGTCACACAATACCATATTTATCCATGTACCTAATGATTTCAAGAACCTCCCACAAGGACCTTTGAAAAAATCCATTTCTACAAAACTGTGTGATTGGATACAATCTATCGCAAACTCTATAATATAACCTCCTAGTATGCTATCCAACCAAAAATCAACTGCATGAGTAGTTGGGTTACTAACATAATTTAGTTGTCTTACCAATTTAGGAGTCCACTTCCTCGACATTGTAGCCTTGTACCTTCCATTTTTCTACACTAATATTTCTAGCCACTCAATCATAATAATTGGAAATTCACCAAAGAAAATTTCAAGCAGATCCATGTACACATTCCTTTGCGTCCATTGCTTGTCACTCATATAATGGTTTCTTTTGTCTTGTCAAGAAAACTCCCATTCCTTCATTTCCAACCATTCCGAGATCTCCTTCTTGATAGGCCTCCAAAACATCCCCTCAATAGAAAATTATGAGTTCTAAAAATGGAACCATTTATTGGAGTTGAGCATGGTTTATAAGACCCTAGTTTTGATTTATCTATGACAAAAAAAACCCACTAGACACAGGCCCTTTCGATATCACCCACTTGCGCATATGAAGTCTCACTCGAGGTATCTATTGGGACTGTGAGAACCATGTTTCTACAATAGTGGGGGATCGGGAGGAATTCATTCGGTTCATTCTTCCTTATCAATTATATGCACATAAGTCTGTCCTTATTTTGTATTATCTGCTCAGTGATTCAGATTCACATTACCCATATATTTCATATTACTACATAAACTAATTACTTTAACAATTATGAATAGTGTGTCGTGATTAAACATAAGATAAGTCTAATATACTATGCAACCATGCAAAATTCATAAGAAATTACATAAAATACACACAACACAATATTTAACGTGGTTCACCCAACTCTGGGCTACGTCCACAATAGATGGATTCTTTGTTATGCTTTCGTTAAGTGATTCATGCTTGCACACTGTTCTTACAAAGATGTATCATCTTTATCTTTTGCTTCTACTAGCCTAGCCACTCTGCAGTGAAAGCCTCTCCCTCTCTACATCATCCCATCCATTCAGACACAGATGCCTCTCTGTTATAGACTAAAAAAAGACAATAATAGAAACTGAATGAACCTCAACACAACATAACATGATAGAAAAAAACTCAACAAGGAATCTGTAATATCCCAACCCGTTACATGTTTATACATCAAATCTATGGCTTAAAACCCTACCTGGTTCATCCAAAAACCCATTACATTGCATGGATAATTCTGTTAATTAGATGTTCAACTAATTTCTTCTTCTTTTTCCTTCTGCATGTTGATTTTGTGCGTCCTTCCATCTTTAGAATGTTGAGTTGTCATCTTTCCTTTTTATCTTATTTCTTCTCCTGCTTTATTCTTCTTTATTCCTTGTTTTATTATTCTTATTGTCTGTTGTCATTCTCGATGCATCTCAGTTGCAAACTTCCTTGTACTTATTCTTCTTCTCTTTTGTGGACCTCTTCTATGCACTTCTTCTATACTTAGGATTTTTCTCAAAACTGTATTCCAAAACTGCCTATCCAACACGTGCATATTTTGAAAGTTTGTCTACTACTACCATTATAAAGTCATTTTTTTTCTTAGTTGTAGGTAGTCCTATAATAAAGTCCATATTGATCACCTCCCATTTCCATTCAGGAATGGGTATGGCCTGCAATAATCTGGCTAGGTGACGGTGCTCAACCTTAACCTGCTAGCAATCAAGGCACCTAGCAAAGTATTCAACTACTTTTGTTTTCATCCCTGGCAAAGAATACTCTTTCTTCAAAGTTGTTGTAGCCTTTTGGTACCCAGGGTGACCTGAATAAGGCTTCTTAAGTATTTTAGCTAGTATCAAATTATTTAATTTTTTGTTGTTTGGAGTGCAAATTTTTTTTTGCTACAAAACTAAATCTTCCTTATTGAAACTAAAATTTGATTATCCCTTGATTGATTTACTATTCTGACATTTTTTCTGAATTTTTCTATAATCTTCATCTTTTTCCGTTGTTGATGTAATTTTTTGTTTCAGATCAGATTTCATGTTACTTCTAGAAATTTCAATTAGTTTCCTACTAAGTGCATCTTCTATCTTATTTTCCTTTCCTTTGATATGTTCTATTTCGAAATCGTACTCACTTAGAAAATCAAGGCATCTAACTTGTCTTTCATTCAATTTCTTTTGGTTCTAAATGTGTTTAAGACTAATATTATCATTTTTCAACAAAAAATTCCTTCCTAATAAGTAGTGTCACAACATTTTTAAAGTATGCACAATAGAATTAAATTATAGATAATGAGGTGCATAGTTTTCTTCTTGAGATTTTAGTTTATGTTATTCATAGGCAATTACATAATAATCCTATAATAAAACTCCCCCTAGTCTTGTACAATATATCACCAACTCAATCATGAATCCTGCAATCAAGATAATGCGTGAGGACTGACATGAAGTGTGCATTGAACCAAGTTTTGATATTTTGTGCCCTATGCATTCTGAGTTTTGAATGCACACCATAAATCAAGAAGATGCACACTATAATCAAGAAAGGAATCATTAGGAAATTTCTCTAAATGATTACTACCAACAACCCAAGGAAACATGGACCTAACAAAACACGAGCTAGCGAGGAAGTTAAGATTGCATTGATTCCAAAAATGATACATTCAATGTAGGTAGGTGGAAGAAGCGTGCGAGAGTATTAGTCAGTATAACAAGTGGAACATAATTGAAAAATACAAAGATCCTAAGAAGAGAAAGACATAAAAAAGAGAAGCGTCAACATAAACATAGTTAGTTGTTGAATGGATTGATGAACTAGGTGTTGTTGTTATGATAGTTTCCAAGCTCATTTTGAGCCTCTGTGGTATTGTAATTTCTTTAATTATGGTCAGAGTCTATCCCATGTCTAAGTTCTGAAAGAATGTGCATGAAATGATCTATTGTAAGTCTAGGAATCATCTTCGGAATACAAGCCTTTGTTGTTGTCATGTATGATTTGTGTAATGTGTGTTTGTGTTTGATGGAATGAGGGAGACAATAAATTTATTGTGATTTGGATATATCATGTGTTACTTATCTGTTATTTGGATATGTGTGTGTATTGTTTTTACACATTAATGGTAGTAAGTTGTCAATCATGGGATTTATGAAAATCAACCAAGATGGATTGTTGTGTTCTTAGCACTTCATCTCCAACACAAGACCAAATGGTTTCATTATTCCTCATTGCATATCAAGTGAGACCTTCTTCATCCCAGGATGAAGATTGATATGTCGATGCCTTGGGTTTTTTTTGGTCAACTCTGGACTAACCCTAGGTATAAAACCCCTAGCATTAAGAAGGACACCTGCAAGAGTGAAATGGCCCAACAAATGGTTTTGTTTCCGGGACCTGAAAGTATTGTATTGAACGATGAAGGAAAAGAATGAGGTGGTATCCATCTCAGGAGAAAATTCCAGATTGGATAACTATAAAGGAGCATGAGTTTTCCCTGTGGTAAACTCAACGGTTGAGAGTAAATGTGAAGATATGGAAAGATAAGTATCTCTACATTGATATGCATGAGTTGTTCTTTGTTTAATTCCATTTTTTATTATATGGATGGATGGAAAGGAAAATTGATATCGATTCTACTTTTTGGCCTCTAGAACCAGTGGTTTGGGATCAAGACACACTTGATAGGTTGAAGGTATTAGACAATAAGTGGAATCAAACCATTGATTTCTAGTTTGATCGAGTAAAGGAGGGATATATTATTGACTTTGTTGTGGAACACACTAACTCTTTTAGAAAGGAAGAAATAAAGTTACCAAAAGGTTCAAGAAAATGAATGATGGAAGAAATCCCACTATGTATCAAGATATTTTTCGTGGAGAAAGGGTGGATGCACATGGATCCTGACAAGATGGTTGATTAAATCCCCTAGCATTGGGGCAGTGTGAAAAGATAAGGAAATATGAGAGGGGAAATGGATCTATTGAGGAGGATCCATAATTTGTTAGAATGAGGTGAGTAATGGGATGGACCTAGACAAGAAGAGGAGAGAGAGAGAGAGAGAGTTGAGAGATACGTAAGAAGAGTTGAGTTGAGAAGGAAAGTGGAACAAAGTCGTGGAAAGAATATAGCAAGGGGAATGTGACAAGGGGTCAGTCCTGAGATGAAGAGAAATGAGACCACGCCAAGAGGAAGTGTGAAAGAGTGTGATGTCTCAGAGAGGATCACAAGTGAAGAAAGGGTCACGAAGAGGTGTGGCATTACAAGTAGGGTGTCTAGTGGGGATATAAATAATAGTAGTAGTCCCCGAGGCCCAAGTGATAAATTACGAACCCCTTGGTTGTTGCAGAGTGCTACAACCTCATAGGAAGATGAGGCATAGCGTAGAAGCATAGGAGAAGAAGAGGAAGATGGAGGATCCCCAAGTGGCAGAGGAGAATAATTGGAAATTGTAGATGGTATTCCATGGCTATAGGTAGAAAACTCTATATCACCTCACAAGATATGTTCGAAGAAGATATACGTATTTCCCCTTTGAACCACCCCCCTTTTGAATTTGTAATCAAGAAGAAAGAACAACATATAGTGAGGATATTGGACTAGGATAAAGAGTAGTAGGAGATAGAAGAGAAGAGACGATTGAAGAAGAAGAAGGAAAAGTTAGTGCTAATTCACCAAGTAGAGTATTATAATTGAAGAGTTTGACACCCAATAATCATATCAGAGGAGTTAGTTCAATATTGAAGATGGAAAATCAGGATAGAACCCTTGTTATGGAAAAAATTCTCACAAGGATCTCACAAAATAGATCAGTAAGTTCTCCCTAGGATAATCATATATATACTAGACACGAGGGGGTAGACTTCCTATTGATTCCCTAGAAACAAAAAATAGGATCACATACAAAGAGTTGAGTGAATGGATTTCCTTTTCTTGAAGGTTGTTCTTATCATATCTTGGTTGTTGCAATCCTAAAGTTCCATCTACAGCTTCTACAACTTGCTTCCTGCACACTAAAGACAATACAAAACCATTATACTTTCTTCCCAATGTTAGAATCCTAGATATATCTTGAATCTAACCTAATCTATAATATAAAATATCATATTTGAACATTTATTCATCAATGACAAACATTCAAGGGGAAAACCAAATGATATATTGATTGAAAACAAGAACCTACATCAAGATAGCATACTTTGAATGCTGATGTAGGCTCCTTCAATCTCCTTGATCCTTGTTTCTCCTTATATCTCCTTCGTCATGTTAGGATCCAATGACTTCTGCCTAAATACCTCTATAGTTTTGGCATCATAACCTTGCTATTGAGTTCTTCTTCCCTTTGTTATATAGCTCTTGGAGGAGGCTTGGGAGAGGCTTCTAGATCTTCTAGAGGCCACTAGAAACTTGAATGATGTGAGTTCCTAGGTCCAAGCCACTAAGATCCAACTCATATCTCACCTCTCACCTATTAAATCCCCAATTCTAGAAACTTGACAGTGCCTCATTTGTTGCACAACTAGTGTCATGTGAGGCACTTACTTGTTGTCTACTATGTGTCCCACGAGGATGTCTAAAACTGGGTAAAAAAGGCTCCAAAAAGTGTGAAACCATAGACAAAAGATGCATTAGGGCCTTAATCCTATGATGACATCCTCTCTATCTTTTAGGGTGGGAATTGATGTTGTAATAAAATCCCCCTAATGTGTGAGTTCAGGAAAGGAGTGTATGTCTGAAATACATTACAATAATTTGCATATGATGAAACATGAGGAGAGAGAAAAGGAGTTTTGGAAACCAAAGAAGTCCTGCAATCAAACACTAAGGATGATAATATATACAGAGCAATCCCTAGGGAGACATGCTTAGAATCTAAATGAGCATGGCCTCCAAACAATACACTCTGTATCCATGAAATGAAATGCTAGAGAATGGCCATGAAAGAATACACAGTGGATCCATGTCATCAAGAAGACCATAGCCATGAGACAGTATAATGTGGATCTACATCATGATCTCAATCATAGCCACCAAAAAATACAATGTGGATCTATGACAGAACATACAGGTGTCAGGAAGACAATAAGCACTAAGGAAACCTCCCCTGAAGTCTTTAGAT
Organism: Picea engelmannii; assembly: GCA_009831015.1. Lineage (NCBI taxonomy): Eukaryota > Viridiplantae > Streptophyta > Pinopsida > Pinales > Pinaceae > Picea > Picea engelmannii. The sequence continues at coordinate 230,556 of ML787139.1, read as the reverse complement.
ACAAGTGATATACTCCAACGCAACTTGGGATTGGATGTTGTAATGGAGTGATGTGTCCACAAATCCAATGTCTTCATCCCAAACCATGATGGTACAAATATACAACATGCGAATAGACGAGATGATGTCAAGCATGGTAGAAATATTCTAACTAATGGTCAATGATGTATATTGTTAATATATGCGAGGGGACCCATCGATGATGAAGATGGACCCCAAGGTACCTAGTACAATCTAACGAGTGTGAATAGAGGATCTGATTTCAAAAACTCATAGAATCAATCGATCAAGATTCAATGATGAAAACCCATTCTCAATCATGAGGAGGCCTGCTACTAAGGACTACAATATCAAAGGTACTAGATAGTTTCTAGATTCTTCTCCTAGATAATGTGTTCAATTCGATACGAAGAGATCTGTCTAAGGAGAGAGTTGATGTATCCCTCGTCAATCGACAGGAAAAAAACATCGAGAGATTATGTGAAGAGAGAGGAGAACAAAGTACAACTTGTAACATCCCCGACCACCCAGTTTGGGCCATGCTACTCCAGAAAATGCTTTTATTCTCTGCTCAACATACTGCAACATACCCAGCATCCAACTGAGTTATGCCACATAAATTTTTTGAACTGCATGCAATTAAAACATATACACATAGAACTCTTGCCGAACTTAATATATAAAATGTAAACAAAAAAATACATTTTGTAAATTCACGGATTCATATTGAAATAAACGTAAACATATACATGCAGCATATATAGAAAATACCCATAAATATAAAGACAGTTATAAACCATGCATAGGATAAACCCATAAAAATAATACATAAATAATAAAATGCAACATGTAAATTTATCACACAACTCACACTTATCTTGGTAAGAATATCACCAACTATGTGAAGACCTTCGACGAACCTCCCAGCCTTAGACCACACTACTCATCACTCTCAGTAGTGGGTCACCTCGGAGCTGGGACTAAACTCCACTTAGGTAAAAGGATTCCTAACTAGGATAATGGATCTTAGACATAGGAAAGACTTTGTCATAGGTGTCAACTCAAACTAACAGCCTACAGTCCCTCATTCCCCACATGAATGTCCCACCCCAGGAAGTGTGCCCCTTCTCTGCTCAACAGTCCTTTAGATGCCCCACTTCCTTTCTAGGCTTCAAAAACTGGTCGGACAGGAAGTATTAGATCCCTGTAGTTGAAATTTAACACCTTCAGGAAATCAATTCCCAACAATTATCTCACTTAGAGAGAAATTTCTCATGGGCTTGACAACCCGCCTCTTTAATATCCCACGGGCCTGACAACCCGGTTCTTTAGTCCAGCTCCCAAGCTAACCAAATACACAAATAGGTATGGGTATAGGTATAGGTTCAGTTACAATGATAGGAATGTACGTAGGATATCTCAATGAGTGCGTGAATGATCATGGAAAGATTGACTGATGACTGAATGATCCAAAAATGAACTGAGTCCAAACTATATGTATGCATGTCCCCAACCTAACACTTGTCATGTTGGGAGCTACTTTTTCCCAGTTGTTCACATCCTTAGAACTTAGGATAAAATAATTTCCCATAATTTATGATTTAAGGAATATTAATATAATATTCCTTTTTGGCCTAAGCTCCCTAGATTAGCCCTTTTTCTTAACTTTTATCCCCCCCCCCTTTCCCTAACTAGTGGAGTTTAGTCCCCCATACTCTTTTATCATGGTCAATTTGCGTGCAGTGACGTATTTTATATTAATGATGAGACATATACAAAAATAGGCACACTGGCCTTTAACATCTAGGATCTTCATCCTAATCATCAAAAACTGGCTCACCAGCCTACAAAACACAACATATACACAAAGGCTCCCTGGCCTCAAAATCACATGAACTTAAGTTGTTGTGTGCGGTATCCTAGAATGCGCACACTTCATCATTTTAGTGTGCAGTACATGTGCACACTATGCCATGAAATATGCATACAAAAATGATATCGAACAACTCACCAACTTAAGTACATTTGTGTTTTACATTTACAATTGGGTTCAACCTAGGAATATTACAATCCCCTCCCCTTATCTATGCATTGTCCTCGGTGCATTATGTACACATATACAAAAAAAAAATCAAAAGTCCTCAAAAATATGAGGGTATTCTGCCTGCATTGAATCCTCATGCTCCCAAGTATCATCCTTAGCACTGTACCAGGTCCATTGGACCTTTACAAGCCCTATGGCTTGATTTCAGAGCTGTTTGATTTTCCAGTCCATAATGTGTACGGGATGCACTTGGAAAGCACCTTCTTGCTCCACCTGAATCACATTCCAATAAATAACATGATTAGCATCAGGTATATATTTCTTGACAAATGATACATGCAATACATTATGAACAGACATATATGCAGGAAATGGAATCATATAAGCTACTAGACCAATCCTCTCTAGGATTTCAAATGACCCACAATAGCAAGCTGCCAACTTTGAACAATTTCCCAAATTTAGGGAACTTCTGTTGGCTTTCACTTTCAAAAATACATGGTCTCCCACTTTAAATTCCCTGTGAGTTCTTCCCTTATCAACATAGCTGTTCTTCCTGTCTTGGGAAGACTTTAAATTTTGTTTTATTTTCAACATTTTCTCCTCCATTTCCTTGAGAAAATATGGCCCAACCACTGCTCTATATTTTGGGTTATCCCAGCTTACCAGTGTGTTGCACTTTCTGCCATAAAGTGCCTCAAATGGGCTCATCTTTAGAGATGTTTGGTACCCATTGTTATAAACAAATTCTACTAAGTGTAGGTAGTCTTTCCATTTTCATGGTTTATCCATCACGTACATCCTCAACATATCCTCAATCACTTGATTCAGCCTCTCTATTTGTCCATATGATTCTGGATGATAAGTTGTGCTAAAATTCAAATTTGTTCCAAATCCATTAAATAATCCTTTCCAAAAATTTGAGGTAAATTTTGGATCTCTGTCAAACACAATTATCTTGGGTATGCCATGTAATCGAGCTATTTATCTCGTATAAATATCAACAATGTTGGCTACCTTCTGAGTTAGCTTAGCTGGAATATGATGTGCAACTTTAGTAAGCTTATCCACCACTACCATGATAGAATCATGTTGCTTGTTTCTTCTGGACAGTTTGGTGATGAAATACATTATTAAAACTGTTACACGTCAAAATTGCTCAGTTGATAAGTGTCGCATTGTCCCTCTCAATTGTTGTAAGTGTCGCATCTTCCCTACAACTTTCGCAAGTGTCGCAAGTTGGTCACTAGTGTCGCAAATGATGTTCAGACATACTACCATGTCAACGACACTAAGGAGGAACTTATAACATCTCACATGACTGATTTGAATGAGGAGAACTGGTCTACTGAAGTCAAATAACTCTTGACACCTGAAAGGATCCCTGAAACAGAGGTTTGGAGGGGGAGTGCTCCCCTACTTTAGCTCTAGGAGCGTTGGCGCTCCTAGACAAGGATTCAGGGAGCGTTATAACGCTTCCCAGCCCCATCTAAAGGAGCGCTACTCATCTTGAGAGCGTTGGCGCTTCCCCAAGGCTTACCAGGGAGCGCTACAGCGCTCTGATGCCCCTTCTAAGGGAGCACTGCCTAATCTGAGGTAGTAGTTGGCCCGTTGAGGAGAATAAGGGGAGGATCTTTCGAGATTAGGAGGCAGTTGTGCTCGAATTTTTGGATTCATCAAGAGATCCCTGATCTAAGGAAAAGGTTCCCAACTTGTTCTAAAGATAACTCAAGAGGTTAAGATCCTCTTAACCTATATAAACAGGCTCTATGATGGTGGAAAGGGGGGAGAATTAAAGATATGAAACTTATGATCTTGGAGGAAACTCACAGTCAGCTAAAGGAGAGTGATCAGTGAAGTTGTTGTTATCTAGGTTGTGGAGCTTTCAAGCAAGGGTTAGATGAAGAGGACTTGACGAAGCTGTCGCATTCGCATCTACGATTGTAAGTACTGTTGTCGTTATTCTCATCAATATGACACGCTTGGCATGTTTCTTTCTAGTTTGTGTCTAATGTCACATGAACTTATCATTTATTGATAGATCTGTTTTCAAGCTAATATCAATAGAGTAGGAAGCGGTTGTATCTTGTTTTCCCACAGAACTCAGCGAGGAGTAAAAGGATTGGAGCGCAACTCGGAGCGTGGAGGGACAAACATCGATAAAAAGGTACTTCTGTCATCCTTCCTTCTCATGTGTTAGTTTAGATAGATTTGAAAGGAAGTCAGTGTTCATATTAAGCACTTTTCTGTCTAGGGTTAAGGTCAAGCTCTAGAGGTGATCTACCTGTCTGCAGGGAGATTTTCCTACAACAGAAACTGGAGACTCAACTGGGGAGATAGCCTCAAATCGAAACCTCTCATTTGGATTTTTCTCCTCATTGACCTTGTTATATCCCTTGATTATTTCAGACCTGGTTTACTCCTCTTTTGATTAGTTTCATGAGCTGATTGGCTCCTTACCTTATCACACTTAGCATATTTGTCAAGTTTGAATCCCAATTTTTGGAATTTTTTGACATTTCTGGGGCTTTTATACCCTAGCGCCCCTGTCTTAGTGTTAACAGAGCACCAACGCTCCTCCATACCTCTGCACAGAGCGCTACAACGCTCCTTGCCTTTGGCAATAGAGAGCCAGCCTATTTTTGGCCCAAAAACCCTCCAAAACTTCTTTTTTCAGGGTTTGCCTCTGTGTCTCTTTTACTGAGTGATCTAGTGAGTCAATTTTTCTTCCCTTTCAGCCTTGACATCTGTCTTTTTGAAGAATAAACATCTCATTAGTTGGATCTTGTAGCCTTCACCGTTTTCATTGAGTTTTTCCCTGTTGAGTGAAATTCGAAACCCATGCATTGTTTTTCTCTTCTCATCAGCTGAGTTAAAAACCCTGGTGAAGGTCATCAAAGGCCTACAGACCTCTTTGTCTTGATTTCGGTCAAGGTCATTGTTCTTCAAATTTTGATTTTGGGTGTGAAGTTTGTTTTTCTCTTTGATTGTTTCTTTTCTTTCACTTTTTCGTTTGGATTGCTACGAAAGGGTGTATTGTTTGTGTGACTTTTGCTTGTGCTAGATTGGTTTTTCGTTCATACCAAGAAGATAATTAGAAAGACAAGCATTGTGTTTAATTGATCATCATCCATATGCAAACAATAAAAGATATCTTCATGATTGATTGTGCATATTAGAAGGCATTTTAAAAGTTTTTGCATTACATCAGGATTTGATTGAGAAAAAAATTGTTTGAGGGCATTCCGTATTTGTGCTTGTTAGTGAAAATAACTCTCTCTCTCCCTTAGCTAGATGTTCATCGAAAGGAAATGACTTCTTATCATATTTGATGCACTCTTTGGGTCTGACTCATAATTCCATTTGTTTCACTTCCATGCACCCCTTTGCGTAAAGAACAGCCATAAAAATCAACACTAATTAAAAGCTATCTAGAACTTTTTCTTTTCTAGGATCCTCCACCAACAGTAGAATAGGATTAATACTTTGGATTAGGGCTGTGAGCATAACTCTCCAAAGTTTCTAAAACAAACAGTAGCATCCTGAGTTAGGGAGAGTCAAATCCAGTTATCGTATAAGTCTGCTTGGGATCCCCCTCTCACACAGGGGTTACGCACGAGGTTGCATTCAGGTGAGCTACGGGGACTAACCCTCTGTGGTTTAACTGATTGTGGTGGTCAGATCGTATTATGGGGATCACTTTGAGGTAAATCCACAATTACTGCGTGGAAGCCTTTTAGTTGATTTTGGGCTTGATACCCTGCCCGTACGTTCGGATCGGATTGTCGACTGTTCCCGCCCAGGGGATGACTGCGAATTGGTAACCTTAGTGGCCATCATCTTTAGGGTCTTACACAAGGTGACAGTGACGGGAAGTCTCACTATACCTGGATCAAACATTAGTCAAAATCACTCGGGCTCCTTGGAGGGTAAATCCACAATTATTGCGTGGAAGCTTGCACCAAGGCGTAAGTCCGTTAAGCAGGTCGCCATTGTAACTGTTCCACCCTATCCCCGCCCCTTTTGGACTTGATCACGCAACGTTGGATTTCATCACCAACTAGTATGGTCATCAAAAGAAGGTCATGTTTGCTTGGTTGTGATTCTTAGATTTTTTAGCGTGTGTTGTTTCTTTTCGTTAGTTGGCCATAGATTTCTTTCGTTGACTCTTCTCTGCCAACATCGACCCTCCACGCCGCTCGCGGAGGCTACAGGGACTTCCTCCAGAGAATATGGAGGGAAATACCCCTTTACCCCCTCATTCTACGGAGGAATATCCTCAACAGAGCGAGGTTCATAATGCTACAACTTCCTAGGAAGAAGTTCCCATCCCTCTGGAGAATTTCCAAATTGTCTCAGAATCTCCGGAAGCTTATCGCATTCCGGAGGGATACGAACAACAGATCCTCCACCTAAATTCTACTAGAGAATTTGTGTTCATCAATCCTTCTGACATTCCGGCCGCGTCTTCTCAAAACCCTTTAGCCAGTGACCCTTTTTGGACTGCGAACGTTGTTCGGAGTCCACCACGCTTGGTGTGAGATCTTTATGGAACAAGAGAAGGTGTCGATGCACCCTTTTCCTATACTGTACCCCCAAATCATTTCACCAGTACTACCACTTTTACATCCACACCAACCGTTGGTCCAAACATACCGTCCGTTGGCCCAAGGTCTACAATTCCCCTCCAGACAACCCATTTGACAATGGCTCCGCACATTTCGACCATCCCTGCCGGTGATGCGGTAGTTAATCAAGCCCCGATTGGCACACCTATAACACCAAGACCTACACTCCCTTTTGGATTTAGGGCATTGAATGCTTCCGCTACCACCACTGCCCAAACCACTACCCAAACTATACCGGGAAGTTCCATACCTATCCAACAATCCGGAGGGACTGGTCTTGGTGATCCTAACCCGATCGGTGGCACCGGTCTGTCATTGACATCTGGCTTTCAGATCCTGGGAACTCTACCTCAAACTGGGGGGCATCCTCCCTCCTGAGGACAAATCCCGTTCGGAGGGAACCCTAATGCTGGGGGGCATCCTCCCACCGGAGGACAAATTCCATTCGGGGGGCACCCTCATGCAGGGGGGAAGCCTCAATCCGGAGTACACCATCAACCACAAGGATAAAATGTATCTGCCACACCTAATCCGTGGAGCATCCCTTTTCAAGGAAATCCACATGCCTCCACAGGGCAGAATGTTCAGACTCTGTAAAAACCCCCTTATGGACAAATGCCAAACCCGCCCTATAATCCAAAAAACCCATCCGGTTATCCTCCGCTCACAAACACTTCTCAAAACATCTCGAATCCTATGTACCTTGGTCAAAACCAACCTCACATGAGAGGGCCCACAAGTTATAATTATCCACATAACCTAGTATTGGGCCCCACTGGTGTCCGTTTGCCACACCAACATTACCCACAGGTTAACCAACAACTACCTTTTCTAGCCACCCTGGACCTTCCAGACTTGTCTCGGTTAATGAATGATCCCATTTATCATTCTCCAGTTTGGCCAGCCATTCCAGCTAAACTTCCTTCTGATATCCCAAAATTTAACGGAAAGCCCGGAGAAGACCCAAATAACCACGTGATGACTTTCCATTTATGGTGTCCATCCAAATCCCTCATGGACGATTCGATTCATTTGCATCTTTTCCAACGAACACTTACGGGTTCCGCAGTGAAATGGTATATTGAATTACCACAAGCATCTTTTCACGATTTCAACTCCCTTTCCATGTCCTTCCTCACACACTTTCAACTACCCATTCGATACAAGACGGGTACTAAACTATTAACCTCTCTTCGTCAGACAACTTCCATACATATCTCTTATCATATCCATGAATGGAGACGATGACGAAGGCTAATCAAAGCAGTCATTCCTGACCAATTGTTAGTGGAATGGTTCACAAAATCACTATTACCCCAGATTGCTCGTGATGTCGCCATGGGTGGCATAGTCACCGAGGAAGAAGCCATCGCCCGGGCTCAGTACTTAGACTTAGTCTATTCACAATCTGGTACTTTATATGAGTTGATACCGAACGCTACCCGTGCCACTAATGACCCATCCAAACCATCGACTGCTTCGCATGCGAATGGATTTATTGGCTCCGTCAAAACTCAATCTACTACCCAGTCTACTGGAACAATCCAGCAGCCCGCTTCCACGGCCGCTCCCAGTTCGACTGCACCCTCTTCTACCCCACCTCAAACTCAGGTCTCTGATGTGAATGTGGTCCAATCAACCCCTTCACAACAACTTGGGGGTAAGAATAAAGTGAGAAACAAACCAAAGAAGAACAACAACAATGAGCAACCCAAGACCCAACCGCAAACCCCTGCTGCCGGAAAACAACCACAACGAAAACTAAAATTCCCATGTCTCATTTGTGGTGACGATCACTACACTTAAGACTGCCCACATCACGATGAAGTAGCCAAACTTTTCAAGGGAAATTCGTAACCTGCTGTGCTCACTCATCCTTTTCCGCAGCAACAATCTTTGGTTGCACAAACCCCCACACTGGGGGGCAGTTCCAACCAACCCCATGATGAGGCCTCGACAAGTTCCCACATTTACATGTTTAACGGAGTTAATCTAACAACTCTCTTTGTGACATTTGACACGCCAGTTAAACCTGACAAGCCGAAGATCGCTAACGGTTCTACAACAGACCCGTTACCATCCTCCACCAATCCTCCATTTGTTATCCCTCCATCCGGGCCACTCTAGATTGAGAAACCATATTTTGACTCTATCCTACGCCCTCCTAAGAGCACCGTCTGGAAATCTACATTCAATCCTAATTCACGGGCTGCCCAAAACTACAATATCCTAGAATATTTGGCCCAAGCCCCGTGTTCCATGTCCGCATTGGAAGTTCTACAACACTGTCCCAGCCAACGTAGAACAGTCTTAGCCTCTATTGGCACTTTCAACCCTGAGTCATCAAACTACCTCATGTTTAATCTGGATGATCATCAACCGCGACTCTCCCACCAGCTAGCGTTCCAAATCGATGTGGTTGTTCACAATCAACAAATCCACTGGACTATCCTGGATGAGGAAGCCTCCACCTGTGTCATGTCCCTAGCCTATTGGAAAGGCTTGAAATCACCCACCTTTAACAAATTTTCTACCATGTTACGTGCCTTTGATGGATGAGCTTTTCATCCTCACGGATTATTGCAATCCTTAGTCATTCATCTGGGCGGAAAAACTATCACTGTTGACGTCGAGGTGGTCGATGCCCCCCTCGATTACAACCTATTACTTGGAAGAAGTTGGTTCTATGCGATGACTGTCATCGCCTCGTCGATGTTTTGATGTGTACAATTCCCCCATCAAGGCAAAATTGTTACCATCGATCAGCTTGATTTCTGCACATCCGATGCTCGCATCCCTGCTACCAACAACATTCATTTTCTGTGAGACCACCCGGTTACGTATGAAAGCGTTGGTGTTGGATTATTGAAAGATTCTATCCTCATGGGTACCTTCCCTACACCACTTCCACCTACTGCACATCATATTTCCATCGTCAATATGATCTCGACTTTGCCTTATCAATCCTTGGAATCATCTGACCCCTGGATTGTGCCTAGTCCTTTGGAATTCGATGTGCTCGGTGACACAATGCCATTGAGCCCAGCCGAGGCCGCATACGTAGCTATTCAATCTGCCTCTCCCTCGTCAAACGATTCACATTCATTGGCACCTGATAATTATTTCGTGCCCTCTTGGTTAGATTCCCTATCATCTGTCGTCGATTACATTTCCCATATTTTTTCTTTGGATGAATCTATCATGGAAATGCTTAGAATCGACAATCTGCCATGGGATGAAAACCACCATCGATCCTCTTTTCTCCGACCTCTGGAAGAAATTGAAGACATACGATCTGTATTCCCCCCCTATGTTACCGAAGCTCCATAATCTCCTATCCTCACGACAGACACTCTTTCTAAGGGGAACATGGGTAACATCTCTACTACGGTCACGATTGAAATTTCAATCAAAGAAGGCGTCGTGGAAAACACCAACCTTGGTGCTAATTGCACACCTGGAAAAATAGTCTCTTACACCTCTTTATTCAAGGAATTCCGCGATATCTTCGCATGGAGTTATGAGGAAATTCCAGGGATCGATCCTTCGATCATCATACATGAAATCAAAACCTACCCTGACGTGAAACTGGTTCGGCAAAAGCTTCGCCCGGTTCATCCCAAGAAAGTCGCAGCTATAAAGGTAGAAGTTGAAAAACTTCTAAAATCTGGCTTCAAGTATCCCGTACCTTTAACCGAATGGGTCTCCAACCTCATTCCGGTTGCTAAGAAATAAGGGACCATCCGTGTTTGCGTTGACTATAGAGATCTCAACAAAGCTTGTCCTAAGGACAACTACCCTACGCCATTCATCGACCAAATCATCGACAACCGCGTGGAGAGTGTAATATTTTCTTTCATGGATGGCTTTTCTGGCTATAACCAGATCGAAATCTTGCCTACAGATCAACACAAGACAGCCTTCATCTTCCCTTGGGGTACTTTCGCCTACCGAAAGCTACCTTTTGGCCTTAAAAATACTGGATCCACTTTCCAGCGAGCCATGTCGTATTATTTTCATGACATAAAACATATCGCAGAACCATACCTTGATGATCTACCCGCACATTCGTTAAATCGATTAGATCACATTGATCTATTACGTGCAATTTTTCTGCTATGTAGGTTCTACTGTATTCATCTCAACCCACACAAATGGATTTTCGCTGTCGAATCCGGTCGACTCCTTGGTTTCATTGTCTCCAAAGATGGGATTAGGGTGGACCCCTTAAAGATCAAGGCCATCTTAGCCTTACCTCCACCCACCAATTTAACCCAACTCCAAAGTTTGCAAGGAAAAGAAAACTTTCTTCGCCGTTTCATCTACAATTATGCCGAGATCACTAAAGGATTTATGTGGTTACTCCAAAAGAACGTCCCTTTCATCTGGGATGACACAACTCAATGGTCATTCAACGCTCTCAAGCACGCTTTGACCCATGCACCTTTGTTACAGCCACCTGAATATACAAAGGATTATATCCTTTACTTGGCCGCTTCTACTTCCACCATCGCAATGGTGTTAGTCCAAGAAGACTCCAACGACGAAGAACATGTGATTTACTATCTGAGCAAGAGTTTATCTGGACCCGAACTCAGATATTCGCATGTTGAGAAACTGGCTATGGCGGCTGTCATCGTTGTCCAAAGGTTCTGCCATTACATCTTATTACGCACCACCACGGTAATCGCAAACTCCAACCCCATGTACCACGTCCCGACATGTCAAGTACTTGGGGGCAAATATTCAAAATGGATCGTTATTCTTCAAGAATTTGATCTTGAGTTTACGAAGGCGAAAGCCAAAAAATCCCTGGTGTTTGCCGAGCTCATCTGTTCTTTTCCTCGTGCCGATGAAAACATAAAACCTAGAGATTCTCTCCCCGATGAATCTCTCTTGCTCATCAACACCTCTGATCCTTGGTATGGAGACATTCTCCTCTACCTTCAAACACAATGTTTTCAGCCCAACATCTCTCGCGAAGAGCGTTGACACATTCGTCGTCACTCTCGTCATTATCTCATCCTCGGTGACTCTTTATATCACCGTGGTATCGACACCATCCTTCGGCGATGTCTGACTCATGAGGAGGCTGAACGCGTGTTGAACGATTTTCACCTTGGCGCCTGTGGCGGTCACCTTTCCGAGATGGCCACAGCCCAAAAAATCCTACATGTCGGCTACTTTTGGCCCTCGATTTTCAAAGATTGTATCGAGGCTGTCAAGAAATTCCCACCCTGCCAAATATTTAACAAGAAGGTACGCACCCACCCTATGATGCTGCACCCAATTATCGCCATCGGCCCCTTTGCCAAATGGGGCATTGATTTCATGCAGTGTAAGCCTACCTCAGTTGGGGGGCACGGTTACATCATCATCGTCATCGATTACTTCACCAAATGGGTTGAGACTATGCCTACCTTCCTGAATGATGGTCGTACTGCAGCTCTATTCCTCTTCAGCCACATCATAACTCGTTTTGGTGTACCATGTGACATTGTCACTGACCACGGTGCACACTTCAAAAACCAGATGATGAGAGAGTTACATGTCAAATTGGGTTTTCTCCATGGAATCTCGTCCCCTTACTACCCTCAAGCAAATGGACAAGTTGAAGCTATCAACAAAGTCCTAAAAACCATGATCCAATGCATGGTAGGGGAAAACAAAACATCGTGGCATCTACAACTGTTCTCCTCTCTCTGGGCTTATCGCACCTCTGTGAAACTCCCTTCCAGTTGGTCTATGGCAGTGAAGCCGTCCTACCAATCGAGTGTGAGATTCCATCACTCAAACTGAAAGTAGAACTCATGCCCCATACTTCCGCTGAAGAAGAACGATTCCTGTACCTGTTCAAACTGGATGAAATGCGTCACGATGCTGCTCTCGCCAATGAGGCACATCAAAAACGAATTAAAAGTCAATATGACAAATCCGTCCACCCTCGGACTTTCACGGAAGGAGACTTAGTCCTTGTTTATGACCAAGCTCATGATAAATTGGGGACAGGAAAGTTAGAACCCATGTGGCATGGTCCCTACATCATGAAACGTGTCCTACATAAAGGTGCCTACGAACTAGTTGATCACGACGAAATCTCCCTAGGAGAGCCCCGAAACGGGCTTTACCTTAAGAAGTACTATGCCTAGATCACCTAGCATTTGTACTTTGTACATTATTGTATTTAGTTTTGGTGTGTCTATTTTCTTTCGCGTGCTCGAGTCTTTACCATTGCCACTCATTATTGTGCCTGTGTTTTCATGCACAGATGACGTCTTCCTTTCCTATCTTTTTTGGGTTCGTGGATGGCACTAGCCGACATACCCGTAACATTGCTTCAGCATCTTGGGTTATTTACCAATTTGACTAGGTGGTGAGTTCAGGAGGCATTTGTTTAGGACCAACAACCAACAATATGGAAAAATATCATGCTGTCATTGGACTACTGACCCAAGCTTCCTCTCTAGGTATTTCTCGCATCATTATTTACTTATATTCCCAACTGGTGGTTCGTCAACTCAACCGTATCTACGCTATCCGCAGTCCTATCCTACTACGCCTACACTTGCAAGTTCGTCGTCTCGAACGAATGTTTGATTACATTGAATATAGACACATTCCGAGAGAACTTAATAGTGTTTCAGATTCATTAGAAAATTATATTATGGATCGGTATCTTGCCCACATATAAAATTCAAGGAAAACAAAACTGTACATTGCATGTAAATTAAAACACATCACAGACATCATCATGTACAAATCATTGGCATAGTAAAAACTCGAAACTGTATATATATATATATATATATAGCGTGATTGAAATGTTTGTGTTACATCAAAAAAGTGTGTAAGAGAGAAAAATATTGGGTCCATACACCCATACAACATCGCCTGACAAGGCATACAAAAACATGACCACAGGGAGACTCTAATCTCCCCGCACTACGTTGTGCTATGAGTAACATACTACTGCACGCACTACACGCCTCAACAGAGAATTGATATTCTCTGGCACCCCTACAGTGTGTCGTTGCAGATGTAAAGGCACATCCCCCCTCCACAGAGGAGGGATACCCATCGTAAGGCCTTGGAGGTTCCTCTCAACCTCCCGGAGACCCACCACCGGTACCGCTGGGTCTGCTACAACTGGGGTGCCTCCACGATTCCCTAGTACTAGTATATCCGTTGGGCGCACTGCTCCCTTGTCTGCATGTTGGAAACAAAACATTTGTTAAAACTCTTTTACATACCCAAAAAAATACATATACATCAAAAAAAACAAAAACTAGACAAGGAATGGCTTAGTCTCTTACCTGACTCATCCCAATCTTCCCCCGCGGGAAAAATCAATTCCATACTCCCACGGAAGTCTACATCGGCATAAGGGAAGTCCTTGATCCAGACGTACTGCCGTCTCAGCCAGGTAAAGAAATCACCAGTAAAGTGGAACTCTGACTCCCAAACTAGACTCGGAGACAGACTAGTCCACCTCTCCATCCAAGGCTCGTCCACTGGTCATACTGCCAGTGCTATCTGAGGTTGCATCTGAGGGATGCGCTCTAAGAAAAATGAGACTAAGAATGATCCATAGCCGAACTGCTTCTAACCAGTCCTGCACCGTGAGATCTATTCCTTCACATTCCGAAGGAACGCTGCACTCCAATTGAACAGTGTTGGTTCTAAACACTGAACACCATAGGCCACCTGTGATCTCAATGCCAAATGAGCACTAGTGCTACCAGTCACGCTTGTGATAGCAAATAATATAGATCAAAGAGGAAGATCTTGTATATCCTTTATAGGGATCCTGCCCCCTACCAACCTTGCTCCCGAAACGCAGTGGCGTGCCAAATACACGTCCACCTGCTCAGGTAATTCCCTCTGCCCAGTAAAGGATATGGGGACCCCTCTTTTCGAGAGGTCATTCAAAAAGTACACATCTTCCAACTCAATGGTTAGGAGTTGTGTACCAATACGAAATCCTTGTTTCGCAACGTCCCAAAGGCCAATCATGTGCTCAAGCAGTAGAATCTCTCTCTTCATTTTTTGCAATTTGAAAAACTTGAGCAAGCCACAAGCTCACAAAGAGGCCTGCGTACGAGGACTCCATAGAGAAGCTAAATCATCCATCTCGTGTTCCCTCTCTTTCCACTCAATCATGATTGCCGAAGATACCTACAAAACAAAAAAAATCAAGAATTTCATCATTCCTCATGTTTTTGTAATTTCGGCGATTTTCAAAAGCATTTTAAAACATAAAACAAAATTCCCATGTCATCTAAAAGAAACCATTCACTCTTTTTAACCACCACACCCTTTAATATTTGCCAAATAATGATTAAAACGTGTTAAAAATGAAAAACGACTTAGGGGGCTGTGTGGGCAATTGGGGGGAATTTTTATGAGTTTATTTTTCTAAAATGTTTGGTCCAATCGATTTCAAGGGTATAGGCATCCTAACAACCCTTCTCTAACACATTTTCGTGAAAGAATCCCCCTATTTTATCAATTTTTAAAAAGAGGCAGATTTGGTTCAAAGAAGGGCGACCTAGGGATTTGTGTTTTAAATTAATAATGCCATGAAAATCAACTTGAAACCATGTAATTGAAAGAGAAAAGGATGAACACCTACCTGGTTCAAACGGTGAGCGAAATGATCGATCGTAGCTCCGGCAGCGAGAAAAACAAGATTTGCTTCAAATTGAGATTATCCAACACTCCAAAAAATCCTTGCAAATGAAATGGTAAATGAGTTTTTTAAATCAATTGTTATTTATAAAATTTCATTTTTTATAAGGTATGGTTGTTTTTGGGTTTCTCTAATGGTGTAAATGGCTTCACTAAACTCTGGTTTGTAGTTTCTGGCATCGCAGGTTTCCTGGCAGTTCTAATGAATCATTCACCTTGTCTCATTTGTGAGCATAGTCTTAGTTCGTTCTCGAGCTCAACAATATGAGAATGTAACTGGGTAAACTTTTATCTCTTTTTCGGACCCGTACGGATACGAACACACGAAAAAGGAACCCCCCTAGAGTCTCCTTTAAACCCTTTTCAGACTCTCTAAATATGAAAAGATTGTCGAGTGATCTTGCTTTCTTTCACACTCGTTAAACGGTCAGAAAGAGCGTCTTTCGAGCGATAGTTTAACCCTTTTTCGGTCTCGTTGGACTATTGTACAAAAAAGGAACTGAGAGAGTTCTCTTTTAAGTGTTTTTCCAAACTCTATAATCCCAAAAAACCTTCGAGTCTTCTGTCTTTGGACTCGTTAAAGCACACATCGACAGACCCATATGGGACCGAACCCTTACTTCTTCCGGTTCGTTAAACAAAGGAAGAGGAACTTACCAAAGGTGAGTTATACCGAGCATGTGTTATCCTCCTCGAGCTCATTAAACCAAAAAGAGGTACTCATCTATCTGGATGGGGGAAAAATTGAAAGGAGCAAGCCAAGCAGTCTCTTGAGAACATCATCGAGCACTTCTTAGAGTCGCCCTTGAACACGACACTTTGTCATTTGCACATATCATAATCCGCTGAACCTCTGCACTGAGCCAATCCTTTGAGTTTCCTTTCACTCCTTTGGGTCACCCGACGCAATTCACAGTATCCATTGCATAGTTTTGGTCCATGTCATGTTCTGTTGTTGTGCCTCAGTGTTCAAGGGAAGTATCCGCCTCGAGAGTCAGCCATCCCAAATATCTTGCCTCAAAACCTGTGTTAGTCCATGCCCATTTGATCTACCAATTACATCTCCATGTCTGTTTCATGTCGTTGATGGGGGATACATCAAGGCCCTCCCTCGACGAGTCTATTCCTATCGACTCCAACACATTATCCAGGAATTAGACTTAGAAACCACTTAGTACTTTGGGACTTGCATGCCTCAATGGAAGGCCTCCTCACATTCGACAGTAGGTTTACATCATTGACCTCTGATCGAATGATTCCACGAATGTTCGACCTCATCTCATCTATTCACTAGGGTACCTTGGGAATCATTGACATCAATGGTGATCTCCCTCGCACTTGTTAACGGTTCACACCATTGACTGGTAATCAAGTGGTTTGTACCATGTTCGACATCAAGACATCTACTCACATGGTCAGATCCGTACCACATTGGGATTGGTAAGAAGACCCTGGTTTGAGACATCACTTTGATATATGCTTCGCCCAGGCTGCGAAGGAGTTCTATTGGAAAAATGACACATACACTGTTACATAGATCCACTTTGTATTGGTCATGGCTATGTCTTGTCATCTCATAGATCCACTGTGTATTCTTCATGGCTATGATCAGTCCGAGTCATTAGAGTATAGATCCACATTGTATCTTTGGTGGCTATACCTTTTTTATCAATACGATTATGGATCCGCAGTGTATTTTGTGGCGGCCATATCCTACTAAATCTTGATCACCCAAGCATAGGTATGCCTGCCTTGGGTTTTGAAATATGTCATGATATTTGTTGGATGTTTGTGTGCATCTTCTGTCAGGTTCTCCGAGTCCATACCCTTGCTTGAGCATCTACAAAGTATTTCAGTTATCAGTTGGCATATTCTAACTTCATACTTTGGGAGGCATTCTGTTACACATCAAAATTTCTCAGCTTATAAGTGTCGCATTGTCCCTCTCAATTGTCATAAGTGTCGCATCTTCCCTACAACTTTTGCAAGTGTCGCAAGTTGGTCACTAGTGTCGCAAATGATGTTCAGACATACTGCTGTGCCAATGACACTAAGGAGGAACTTATAACATCTCACATGACAGATTTGAAGGAGGAGAACTGGTCTACTGAAGTCAAATAACTCTTGACACCTGAAAGGATCCCTGAAACAGAGGTTTGGAGGGGGAGCGCTCCCCTACTTCAGCTCTAGGAGCGCTGGCGCTCCTAGACAAGGATTCAGGGAGCATTATAATCCTCCCCATCCCCCTCTGAAGGAGAATTTCTCATCTTGAGAGCGTTGGTGCTTCCCCAAGGCTTACCAGAGAGCGCTACAGCACTCTGATGCCCCTTCTAAGGGAGCGCTGCCTAATCTGAGGCAGTAGTTGGCCCGTTGAGGAGAATAAGGGGAGGATCTTTCGAGATTAGGAGGCAGTTGTGCTCGAATTCTTGGTTTCATCAAGAGATCCATGATCTAAGGAGAAGGTTCCCAACTTGTTATAAAGATAACTCAAGAGGTTAAGCTCCTATTAACCTATATAAACAGGCTCTATGATGGTGGAAAGGGGGGAGAATTAAAGATATGAAACTTATGATCTTGGAGGAAACTCATAGTCAGCCAAAGGAGAGTGATCAGTGAAGCTGTTGTTATCTACGTTGTGGAGCTTTTAGGCAAGGGTTAGACAAAGAGGACTTGACGAAGATGTCGCATTCGTATCTACGATTGTAAGTATTGTTGTCGTTATTCTCATCAATATGACACGCTTGGCCTGTTTCTTTCTAGTTTGTGTCTAATGTCACATGAACTTATCATTTATTGATAGATCTATTTTCAAGCCAATATCAATAGAGTAGGAAGCGGTTGTATCTTTTTTGCCCACAGAACTCAGCAAGGAGAAAAAGGATTGGAGCGCAACTCAGAGCGTGCAGGGACAAACGTCGATAAAAAGGTACTTTTGTCATCCTTCCTTCTCATGTGTTAGTTTAAATAGATTTGAAAGGAAGTCAGTTTCCATGTTAAGCACTTTTCTATCTAGGGTTAAGGTCAAGCTCTAGGGGTGATCTACCTGTCCGCAGGGAGATTTTCCTACAACAAAAACTTCCCATTTCCACTCAGGAATGGGCAATGGTTGTAGCAAACCAGTTGGGTGTATATGCTCATCTTTTACCTCTTGACATTCCAAATATTTGGCAATAAAATCAGCAACTTCTTTCTTCATCCTTGGCCAATAATATTGGCTCTTGACAGCTGCAATAGTTTTTTGATAACCTGGGTGCCCAACATAAGGTACATTATTCATTTCTCTCAATATCAGATTTTTCAATTCCTAGGAATTTGGTACATAAATTATACCCATGTACTTCAGAATTTCATCATTATCTAGTTCATTTTCTTCAATTTTCTGCTGCAAATTACCTTGCTATAATTTTGCCACTAATTCCTTGTATTGCAAATCTAATTTTGCAGCCTCTAAAATTCTATCCTTCAAATATGATTGGTACATTCTAATGGTTGTAGCAAATCTAAAATTCATGCACTCTTGTACTGAGTGAATCAACCACTTTGTTATCTTTCCCCTTGATATGATTTATAACAAAGTCATGTTCGTTGAGAAATTCTAACCATCTTCTTTGCCTAGCATTTAGAGTTGGCTGATCAAATAAATATTTTAGACCATTATGGTCTTTCCTCAATTCAAACCTTTTCCCCATGAGGTAGTGTCTCTATTTACTCAAGGCATGCACTATGGCTACCAACTCCAAATCATGAGTGGCATAATGTCTTTCATGCTCCTTCAACTTCCTTGATTCATAACATATAACAAACCCATTTTGAATGAGCACTCCACCAATTCCTTATTTACATGCATATGTGCATACAATGAATTCTTCATTTGGG
The DNA here is from genome assembly GCA_009831015.1 of Picea engelmannii. Classification (NCBI taxonomy): domain Eukaryota; kingdom Viridiplantae; phylum Streptophyta; class Pinopsida; order Pinales; family Pinaceae; genus Picea; species Picea engelmannii. Next base: position 211,320 of record ML787139.1, on the reverse strand, counting down.
TCTACAATCCTTAGTATTGGACCACTTGTTAATAATTGTTTCAAGTGTTGGAAACTCTTTTCACAATCCAATGTCAACCAAAACTTCACACCCTTATTTTGTAAGGAAGTGATTGGGTGTGCAGTCTTTGAGAATCCTTCAATAAATATCCTATGGTATCCTGCAAGGCTCGTGAATGATATGACCTATGTCAGATTCATTGGTGCTAACCATTCTCTAATGGATTCTATCTTCTCAGGATCCACTGCTATCCCATCCTCTGAAATGATATGTCCCAAATAATGAATTTGCTTCTAATAAAATGAGCACTTGCTCAATTTAGCATACAACTGATGCTCCCTTAATACTTGAAACACCATCTTCACGTGATTCTCATGCCCTTATTCTGAATTGGAATATACAAGGATTTCATCCAAAAAGACAATGACAAACTTGTTTAAATATTCTCGGAAAACACCATTCATTAGGAACATGAAAACAACCAGTGCATTTGAAAACACAAATGGCACCATTGTGAACTCATAATGACCATACCTTGTCTAGAAGGCAGTCTTATTGATATATTCCTCTTTAATCCTTACCTGATGGTATCTTGACCTGAGATATATCTTTGAAAATATCTTTGCATCCTTCAATTGATCAAAGAGATCATCAATCCTTGGCAGAGGATACTTGTTCTTTACAGTCACTTTATTCAACTGTCTAAAATCAATGCACAATCTTCATGTCCCATATTTCTTCTTCACGAACAATACTGGGGAACACCAAGGTGACACACTTGGGCATATATACCCCTTCTTCAGAAGTTCTTCAAGCTACATTTGCAACTCCTTCAGCTCTGGTTTACTCATTCTGTAAGGAGTCATTGACATTGGAGTTGCTTTGGGAATTAAATTTATAGATAAATCAATATCTCTCTTTGGGGGTAGTGTCGGTACCTCCTTGAACACATATTCAAAATCTTCTAGGAGTGCATGATATTCCAAATTTGGCACCTTATCTTTAGGTGTCTCTTCCATATGAGCTACAAATCTTTGACACCCTTTTCTGTAACATTTCTTCAGCTGCAATGCTAAAATTTCTTTGATGGTTACTGCCTTGGGAATTCCATGCACTTTCCTTAGGCTCCCTTCCTCATACAATCAATTAAATGCCTTGTTATGACAGTCTAGGATAGCATTATGTTGGTCCAACCAATTCATCCCAATTAGATAGTCATAGGAACCTAAATGCAAGATGTTCACATCTTCCCTAGTGTTCATTCCATTCATTTCCATAAGACATGACTTAACCATATCATTAACTTTTCTTTTGGCTCTAATATCTAGCTGCACCAACCAACATTTTCCATCCTTTCTTCTTGGAAAATGCAAATGTTCCACCATCTTAGGATCTATATAACTATGACTAGGTCCTGAATAAATTAAAATATCAATGGTTTGGTTGTTGATCATACCTTCCACTTCAATCATATGTGACTGATACTCTGATTTCTTATTGTCCAGGGCTACATAGATACTTGGTACATTTCTTCCATGTCCTCCATTATTTAAGTTTGTTGTACATTGTGAGCAGTCCTCACTTTTTCACATCTATGAGGACAATCTCTGAACATATTCTCTCATTTACAACCCCAACATTGAATTGGTGGTTTCCTTGGCCTTTTTCCTCTTGTCTCAATCATTATGGGTTCTCTAGAAGTTAGTTGTCCTTGAGTATTATTTCTGAAGAATGGTGGCTTATTTCCCTTCTTCCTCTGATCCATCTTGAATTTATTTTTTTATTCCCAAGCTTTTTGGAAAGTTGGCCTTGATTTTTGCTAATCATATAGGCATTTAGCTCACCTTATGTTCTCTTCCAATGTATTGGGATCATAATACTAGATTTTGTCACTGATGAATGATGGAAATCCAATCAAATACCTCTGAATCTTAACTATATCATCCTTAATGAAAGAGACATACTTCATAAGTTATAAAATCCTTCTCTCATATTCATCTATGGTCATACTCTAAAGCTTGAGTTTAAAGAACTCTTTCATTTTCTTTTCATAGTATCTCTTAGTCAAGTATTTATGTTCAAAATACTTCTTGAATTCCCTCCAAGTAACATTTTTATATTCAATGTGTTGCACCTACACAAGTTGATCCCACCACATGGATTCCTTCCCCTTGAGTTGATAGATGGAAATTATTCTTTCTGCATGAGATGAATAATTATGCAATTGAAAATACTTTCTCATGCCCAAAAACCATGTCTCTGCATCTTCATCCTTCTTGTGCTCACCATCAAAAGTAGGAGGTTTGATTTTGTTCATTTCTCCTCATAGCTCATCCACCCCAGACCTCCTATCCACCCCAAACTTTATATTCTTCCTGACAGGGGATGAACTTTGTTATAACCCTATAATTTATAAGATCAACTGGTGACTGAAATGTTATCTCTTTAGTTTTTTTGCTTGTCAAATGATTTTTCATTCTACAAATAATTTGAAAAAAAAAAAAGAATGAAAAGAATAAAAGAGGGCATAAAAGAAATTCAATAGATCCCCATGCAATAATAATAATTTGGATCATATCTTTCAAGCATGGCCAAGTTATTTTAAATTGATGTTGATAGGAGCAGTGAAAAGGCTTGGCTAAACTGTTTAATCTTAGCCAAGTGATCTAGGTTAGTTAGTGAATAAATTTGACCAGACTGCCTAATCTTGGTCAGATAGACCCAGGGTAGAGTAATTTCTTAGTCCAACAGTTTAATCTGGGATAATTTTCATAGGTTATTAAGTTAGAACATAGGGTAGTTTGCTTTATTTCAATAAAACCAGCCCGATGATCAATGTTGAACCATGTCTTGGATGTTTAAAAGGTTGGTTGTCTAACCCCTTGGTGTTAGAAACATGGGAAATCTTGGGAAAACCCACGATATGCACTTATCCTAAGTTCTCTGGCCGCATATGCTTTCGCGATCACAATTATGCACCACTCATGTATCAACGGCTCATATGTTTGCACCCAGATCTATGGTGGACATGTCTTTCCGGACCCCTCCGACCGTTCTACCTTTAATGGTGGGGGGCGGTCCGAAATCAGAGATAATATATGTGCACATCTAGATGGCTCAAGCTTCAGCGCTTAGATCTATGGTCTATATTGGATTCCAGACCCCCCCCATCCGTTCTGCCTTTAATGGAAGGGGGGGTCCAGAATGTGTTTTAAATATCGTGCACAGATCTGTGGTCGAGAGGAAAGCATGTAGATCAATGACTCATGATGTTTTTCGGACCCCCCCGACCAATCTACCTTTAACGATGGGGGGGGGGGCAGTCTAGAATGGAATTTTCCTCTGGCGGGCCACCTATCTATATGTCGCATGAATCCATTGGTCCTGAATCCCACCTCCTATTACTGTCTGACATACCTTGTCACTTCATGAGGTTATTATCCACCTTTTCCATAAAAGTCACCTCCCATAACTCTGTCAGTCTTTCTCCCTCGTTCACCCATGGCAAGTCCCTTCACCATGGTCTTTTCCCCCAATCAATGCCCACCAAGTCACTCAATTGTATGCTTCAGTCGTTGTCACCTACCATCTCACGCTCTAAATGACCCATTGGCCATTTATTACTGGCTAACTTATTTGTTAACCAGCTGACCTGTCTCCCGCGCCCAACGGATACCCATTTACTCAAAACTACTCTCACCTTTCACTCCCTCACCATTTACCCAGTCATCACACCAGAGAATTTTCCCCATTTTCCTCTCTGTTATAGTTAGCCACCCACATCTACAATCTCCCCCACTAACTTTTGTTTTATTTGCAGGTATTGTAACAGTAATGGCGCCAAAGTCAAAGAGAGAAGAAGGTGAAGAGAATCCTTTTCTCCTGCCTCCTATCGACCTCGATAGGATTCCTCTAGCTGACAAAGACTACTTAATCATAGACACAAGATGAGATTTTGACTTCCCAGACCTACAGTCATGGCTGAAAGAAGTTTTCCTAGACCAAAGTGACGAAATTGGGCTCTAGGAGTCCAACATAACTTTATATCTTTTCCCCCATATTCACCACTTCCCATAATTTTCCCTCAAGTGCCAAGCCCATTATATCCCTAAAAAAGAGCCATTGTGTCCTCATTCAAGGAAATTCCTTTCCTTATCACACCAGAAACCATCGACCAAATGTTGCAGATATCTCGAGCCGACTTCGCCTCACCTTTTAACCTTCAGATCATTACAGATCTTTACCAGAAGCTATCATTTCCTCAAAGAGCTCAGATTTTTGAGATTTTTCTTCCACAATCCACTCAGCTCCCCACTACAAACCCCTCTTATCCTTCCTCCCTATTCTCAATCAAAAGGAAACTAGGTCATCATGTCACTATGCGCCTTGCTTGGTTATTTTTCAGATCAATGGGTAGATGAACCCATTTTGTGATTTCTGTCTATTTTCTCCACCGATGAGAAACCCACTACACAGTTTGACTACAACACATTCCTAGTAGACAACATTCATGAACAATTCATAAATTTCACCACAGAAGGTATGTTCAGGTATTCTGCAATTTTGGCATACTTGTTCGTTTTCTTCCAAGCAGACAAATTTTCTTTTTCTATGCAGAAGATGGACGAGGATGGTAAACCACAGGCAGTAACAACATGGACCTCTCCGCTCAAACATAAATCCATGGAATTCATATTCAAGCAATTCATTGAGCAATTCTACCACCTAGTGGTGAGTATGCTCAGCAGCAGACCCAAACCCAGAATTAATGATGAAATTCAGAGGATTCTACATCTCTCAGACCTTACAAAGACTGGTGATTGGTACCTGTACCAAAATCATACTGAGATTAGAGTCTATGGGTGTGATTTGGCCCCATATAAGCTACCCAAGTACTTACCTATTAGAATTTTCACCTTGGAATACATAAGGCAGATGATAAACTCGAACGACATACATTTTGTGTCTTTGAAGAAGAAGCAGTAGGTCAGAATCAAAGGGCAGATTGGATCTTTCATCTACAACAGTCGAGGCGCCAAGGAGGAAACAGATAGGCTGCTAAAAGAAATGAATTTCTTTGTTAGTTTCACTTGGCACTATGATCCATGCGGGATAATTTCCGAGATGAGAATCAAAAACAAAAATATCTCGTATGTTCACATATCTAGGCTAGAGGTAGAGAAGTTTGTAAACCAGATATAATGCGAGGAAAATACATTGGTTGAGGTAGAACAATAGGACCCTTCGCTCCCTGTTTCACAGATGACTACACCAAAGGCTCCAAAGGAGAAAAGGCCTAGGAAGGACACTTCGCCTTCGGTCACTGAAGTATCATCCGAGGAGTTTTGATTACACACAAAGAGGCTGAAAACCACTCAGGCTCCTAACATGGCTAGAGAAAAGGAAATTCCATCCACTACAATGATGGAGGTGGATCGGTCACTCATTAGTACAAGCAACAAGTAGATCATAACCTCAGTATTGCCTAAGAAGCCTATAAACAATCCACTAGTGAACCAGCCAGGAAAAATAACACCAAAGCTGAGTATCTTCGAGAAATACGATTTGATCAAGAAAAAGAATTAGACGCTGACCAGCAGCACATATGCTCATTTCTGGAAGAAAACATCGACCGCACAACACAGACTGTTATCGACATTCAATACTGAGAAGGGCAGAATGCACATGGCATTTCTCCAAGCACAGGTGCCAGACCCAAAGGTAATCACTGATTACAAAAGGGAAACTTTTGAATTCGAGACTAAGGATGTGCATCCAACTGATCAAATGGATCTACATAGGCAAACTAGAGAAATGGTTTTCTCCATGTTGGCACATGCTTCCATTGCTGCCTCCAAATTACAAGTGTCTCTGAATAATGTCCAGACGCAGCTGAAGTTGGAGAAAATATCATCCTTTGCCAAAGATAACAGGATTAAGACATTGGAGGAACTGATCCTCAAGATCGGATATGATCCCTCGAATGACAAATTAGTCGAGGAGATGATCACGAAGAAAAATGCTGACATAGCGTCTCTGAGGAAACAATTGAAGCTGCCACCAACAGTAGACTCTCAGGAAAAGGAAATAGCAGAGACAAAAGGAGAAAAAGATGATATTCTTAAGTTGATCATGGAGCAGAATGCACAATTGAAGGAAATGGAAGCTGAACTAGAGAAACTAATGAAAGAGAAAGAGAAATCAAAACCCATGGAAGTCATTCCATTGACTGTAGTTCCACTCTCAGGAGTGAGCACAACGTCACTAGCAGAAATTCCATCAACAAATCCACCGACATCTCTGGAAAAGACTATTGAATTGGCTAAATCTATGGAAGAGATGAATCTGCAAGGAAACAGAGATTAGTAGGTTCAAAAAGGAGATTGAGAACCTCCAAGAACTCAAATCTTCTTACCAAAACAGCTAATCCAAGGAAAAACAAGTGTTAGACCAACTCAAACAAGAGTTACAATAGCTTCGGAAGAAAACAGTGGCAGGAAAAACACTGGCCGAAGTCAAAGAAAGTGTCTGGACAAACATCACCAAGTCTATGAACGAAATATGGCCAATGATACAAATTATGTTTGAGAAAAATGAATTGGTGCAAATAAGTAAGCAATCCATCAAGCAGATTAGAGAAAAACTGGGAGAGATGCCCACCAAAGCCAATGAAATCATCAAATTCCTAAATTCTAAAACTAGAGAGGAGCTAGAAGATCTGAGAATTAAGGATAGAACAGAGACCATCCTTGAGGTCAAGAGGGTCCTGACCAAGAGAGGACTGATGCTACAACTAGAAGAAAAGGTTCAAGCTATGTACCTAGGGGTGCAAAGGTTTTTTAGCAAGATCGAGGCTCTATAGAAGAAGGGTCTTCGTGGTTTGAAGGTGATAAATGACAAATTGATGACGCTCCCCGACTACAAAAAGAGACTAGCCGCTGTGGCTAAGGATAGTTCGAAATTTTCAGGAATTGAAGGCAGTATCACTGGCAAGGCATTCCTAGATGTGCTATAGTTGGACATCAACATACAACATGAGATCTGATACATCTTCATTATCAAGCCAACTTTTTCCAAGTACACAGAGATGGATGAAGTCTACCAAAGGTTACTCAAAGTCAGCATTCCCAGTCATCTTTGATGGGAAGAGATTTGCAATCTGATCAAGTAGTCGATGAGATATCCCAACCCAGTCAGCTATCCAGTCATACGAGGTCATGTAGAGGCCTCACCAATGGTTCACCTAGAAAACAACATGAAACTTTGACACATCATTAAACAGTTTCCTAGATTTTTGTAGTTTGTTAAGTTAATTAAGCTAAAAACAGATTTACCACGTCGTGATCTTTAATGACAGGATCGTTTATAATTTTGGTTATAAATACTTCAGTATTCGAAGTATTGAGGGTTGATCTTTACGCCCTGCAAGTTACCAGATTGTAATATTTTTCAAGAGATCTTCCATTAATACAAAGAGGCATTTCCACATGATTCTAGCGTGTACTCATTGGTGATGTTTTCCTTTCTAAGTTAAATGTTATTCTCGCTTAGTTATCACACTGTTTTCTAAATCTAATCTTTGAAAGTAACGAACATTGCAGTATTTATCTTTGTATACCCTGTTTCTGACTTTAAAAGATTTTAGTGTTTCATCTTCTGATTTTACGATAAAGAAATTATTAACTGCTTCTTTGTTGTAATTGACATTCTTGCCTTTTCTGCTATTCCTCATTTATGATGCTAAAAGAATCCAACAATTGCATTATCTTGCTCAATGAAAGGTTTCTTTGTTTTCTGTTTTAGATTTTATTTCATGATATAGACCCCATAGCCCAATGGACGTGTAAATCTCTCTCAGCCAACCCAACGAAAATGACAACAAACAAAACAAACATATTTTATTCACCTAGCCTAATATTTTAAATTTGAAACATATCTAAATCATACAGAGAGATCCCTCTCTGAAGATGGTAGGGATAGATCCCAACTTCTAAGTGGTTGGATAAAGTTACCTCCCATAGATTTCTTCTTTTCTGACAACCAGGAAATTTATAGAGTGTTAACATAGTGGCGACCATACTGGGGAAGGAACTGAACAAATTTTAACCTCATGTTTTCTTTTCCCTGGAAGAAAAGTTTTTTTCTGAAAAAATGCAAATATGAGAAAGAAGTAATGTTTAGAGGTTGTTAAAAGCTTGTAGATATTAATTTTTAGACTCATAAAACTAAAAATATATATATATAAATAAAAAAGAAACTGGCTCCCAAAAGATCTTATACTCGATCTCACCCAGACCCAGAACCTGCAATAGCAACTGATAATCCAGAATAGTTACTGAGGAAAAAGACCATTGCAGAAGGTTCAGTAAGTCATAATCCCCTTCAGAGGTCCCCTTCTCTTCTAGAGGAGCTTGTTTCCCTTCAGGATCTTGACTTTGACATCCTTTTCGAACAAATCCTGTTTAGAACAAAATCTGATAGCTTTGTGGTTGAAACCGTTCTAGACCCAACTATCTTGCATCCCCGGACTCCTAAAGTTCTATCTCCCACTGCTAAACCTCACACCACTCACTCTGTGCCAGCTAGCCCCTCCTCGACCTCGTCTTCTGTCACCACCCCTCTTATCATTCAGGTTATTGTCCCATCTCCTCCACCTATCATGGCAGCCAGATATGCCCCCTTGGTATTGGTCGCACCTTTACATGCTATGCCCCAAGATTATCAAACGAGACTTAATCAGTTTGATGGAACAAGTCCCTTGAATGCACAACAACATGTGGATAAAATGAATGACTATTTTGACCTACAGGAAGTAGATGAAGCTGACGTTCAAATGAGATTGTTTGCGCAGAGTTTGACAGGTGACGTTAAGAAATGGTACAAAGGCTTACGCGTTGCCTCAGTGCTTGACCTTACAGGGTTTCAAAGAAGTTTTCTAGATAGATGGGAGGTAAAGAAAAATCCTCTCCAGATCTTGTCAGAATACAAAAACATCAGAAGAAATCAAGGTGAGACAGTACAAGATTACTGCACCCATTTCAATAACCTGTACAATGTAATTCCAACTGATATTAAACCTCCACAAGGTTTGGCATTGATAAAATTCCGATCATTTTGACGCCAATATGTCGTATCAATTAAGGGAAAGAAACTCCACCACCCTTGAGGACATGCAGAAAAGTGCAATAAGTGTGGAGGCCAACCTGTTGGAAAAAAGGGCATGATAGAGGATAGAGAGGAGAGTCACAATTAAAGAGGAACCTTCCACATCAACTTCTGATTCCAAATTGGATTCCTTAGCCAGAGAAATGGAAAGAATGATGGAGAGACTTACTGTATCTGAAATAAACCCTCCTAGATAAAACCCACCAGCTCCTCAAATTCAAAATCCTAACTTCAGAAGAAACCCTCCTCAAATCAGGTAGAGATATCCTAGGGATCAAAGGGAACAAAGAGGTCATGATCAACAAATCAGACTGCCCCTACAAGAAAACTATGCCGATGAAGGAGATGAGGTAATTGAAGAACTAGACGATACACACATAAACCTCATGGGCATTCATGATAACGAAGCAATTTTCCTCACCCAGGAGGAACAAGAACTTTTTCTTCTTTCTCAGACAAAGGTGAGCGAAGAAGCTGAAGATACCGAACAACAGGCATTTGAAAATGCCATTATGGAGGTACACTGACAGTACAATCTGTGAAGTAAAAAGACAGACGGAAGTTCCCCCAAAAAGGTAATCGAAACAAAGAAGACAGTCGAAACCAACAAATCCCCCGAGCCTTCTATCGAGAGGATCCCTGAAAAAGGTAATTCTAAAGATCCAGCAAAAAGAAACCTTACCATTTTGAAAATATCATCGTAGACTGAGGTTTCATCAACCAACCCACCAAAGAATTCTTCTCAAAAGACTACAGTGTACAAATTAGAATTGTTGAGCCAAAGCAGAGCACCTATACCTTTCAACCTCGAAGGGGAATTAGCCAAAGTGAAAATTCCCATTCCTCTTTCCAAGTTGATGAGAAAGGATGCTTACCAATCACAGGTGAACAAAGAACTGAGCAATGAACCTGACATAGGCACGAAGTCCTTAACTATTGGATCAACGAATCATTTAGATACTATAAACCTTACCGATGATCAACCTGAACTCCTATTCGGACCTAAAGTGGATGGTCAGACCGACAATGGTGTTGTCACTCCTTTTTACATCAGCCTTAATATACACGACCTGATTCTGCATAATGCTATGTTAGATTCGGGTGCTTCCCATAATCTGATGCCTAAAGCAGTGATGGAAAAACTAGGACTTGAAGTTACCAGACCTTACAAGGACTTACACTCTTTTGACTCCAGCAAAGTCAGATGTATCAGTTTGATCAAGGATCTATGCATCACCTTGGTTTAGATTACTACAAAAAGCATGGTCATGTATGTTGTGGTCGCAGACATTCCCCTAAAATATGGCATGTTGTTGTCCTGGTCTTGGGGGGCCAAGTTGAAAGGTACTTTGCAGTTGGATATGTCATATTCCACTGTCCCAATTTTTGGGCAACAAAGAAGACTATACAGAGAAACACTGATGAAATACATGGTTAGTAGCCAAGAAAAGCCACATAACTATCCTCTGTACTCTGCACATTCTGACCTGGATTCCTTTATCCTATATAACGATGGTGATACCGGAGAACAAATCACTCAGCTGGAAGAAGATTCATCTGGTCCAAACGAAGGCCAAGAAATCACCGAGGCAGAAAGAAAGAAAAATGTGATAATTGAAGAATTGCTAGAAGATTTCTGGAGCATGGACTTTGATGGATCTGTAAGCAAAGAAGGAGCTAGAGCAAGAGTTTGGTTGCACAATCACAGATCCAGGTATTCGGAAAACCATTCTTTCAAATTTAATTTTCAATGCACTAACAACATAGCTGAGTATGAAGCTTTGATGCTCAGTTTGAAACTATTGAAGAAGGTTGGTGACAAACAAATCATGGTAAGGGGATATTTCGAATTAATTATCAAAAAAATTAAAGGTGAGTATGCAAAAAAACATCCCCATCTTAGATTTTATAGGAATGTTATTTTGGATGCCCTTAAATGTTTCACTGAAGCTGATTTGCAGGTGATGCCTAGGGGATAGAATATTTTAGCAGATGGGTTAGCTACGTCAGCAGCCACATGCAAGATACCTTTTTGTTCCACTTTCCCATACACGGTGGAGGTGAAGTGCAGACCAACTGTTCCAGACAACATTAGATACTGGCAGGTATTTGGTAATGATGATCAAATTGAACATTTTCTACAATGTAAAAATGATTTCGAGTTTACAAACATAGACTTAGAAAATGAGGATGAAAATGTAAAAAGACCTAATTTTGGAAATGATAGTGTAAATAAGATAGATTCAGGAGAGTTAGGTGAAGATGAGATAGAAGCTGATGTTTTGCATTTAAAAAGTAATGTTTTACCTAGGGGTTTAGTTCCTTTAGAAGACCTATTTGATTTTAATGATGTAGCTAAAAAACCAAAAATTGAAGCCAGTGGTTAGGACGTAGAAGATTGTAATATAGGGACAGAAGAGAAACCCAAGATGGTAAAACTTTCCAAATCATTACCCCCTGAGAAGAAACTCAAGTACATGGATCTTTTCAAGGAATATTCGGATGTATTTGCAGGGGGTTATGAGAACTTGAAAGCTTATGACACTAGCATCATACAACATAGGATTCCAATAAAAGAAGATCAAAAACCTTTCAGATAGAAACTTAGGAGAATCAATCCCAAGTTGCTTCCCCTAATAGAAAAGGAAATAAAAAAAATGTACGATGCTAAAATCATAGTTCTGTTACGATTTTCCAAATGGGTTTCAAATTTGGTCCCAACTCAAAAGAAATACGGAGAAATCAGGCTTTGCATCGATTTCCGAAATCTGAATAAGGTCTCTCTGAAGGACAACTACCCATTTCCAAAAATGGACCACATATTACAAAAGGTAGTTGGATCCAGTCGAATCTCTTTATTGGATGGGTTCTCAGGTTATAATCATGTCCTTGTTCACCCAGATGACCAAGAGAAAAAAGATTTCACAGCACCATGGGGTACTTTCATGTATGTGAAAATTCCTTTCGGGTTGATGAACGCTGGGGCCACTTTCCAGAGAGCGATGGACATCGCTTTTGTGGAAGAACTCGACAAATTTATTGTCATATATCTGGATGACGTAACTATGTTTTCACAATCTGATGACGAGCACTTACGACATCTCAAACGAGTTTTTGAGAAATGCAGGAAATTTGGGATTTCTTTGAATCCTAAGAAGATCCTTTTTGGATTAGAGGAAGGTAAACTGCTAGGGCACATAATCTCTAAGGATGGAATTAAAATAGACCCCAACAGAATTGAGGCCATTCAGAAATTACAACACCCAAGAAATATCAAAGAGTTATAGTCTTTTATCGGAAAAATAAACTTTCTGTGAAGATTCATACCCAACCTAGCTGAACTTCTCAGGAACATCACAAACATGTTAAAAAAGGACACAAAAATAAAATGGGACATCAAGTGTAGGTAGTCTTTTGAACAAGTCAAATGCGCACTCACACAGGCTCCAGTCTTGATCAGTCCTGACTTCACCAAAGATTTTTATATTTTTTCTTTCGCCTCTGAACATACCATTGCAGCAGTATTACTACAGAAAAACAACGAAGGGTATGAATAGCCCATAGCCTTTTTCTAGTAAATATTTAAGAGATGCTACTTTGAATTATAAAATAATGGAGAAACAAGCTTTTTCCTTGGTGAAAGCCATAAAAGATTTTAGAGTATACTTTCTCCATTCCCACACCATTGCATATGTTCTGAATGCGGTAGTAAAAGACATTTTAACCTAGGACAATCCGGACGTCCAAAGACGAAAATGGATTTCTATCATTCTAGAGTATGACATAGAGATTAAGCCTACTAAACTGATTAAAGGTCAAGGTCTAGAAAAGTTAATGGCTGAATCAAATTTCCATGCTCTTGACATTAATTTCTTAGTTGCAGTAGATGAACAGGGTGAGCAGGTGACTCCAAGCGTGAGAGAGATATTTCTCAACTCTCCATGGTACGCAGACCTGATATTTGTTTTGCATAATTTACAAGCTCCCCCTGGTCTAACCAAAACTAAAGATAGGTTTTTGAAATTGAAAGCAGTAAATTTTTTCATTCTAGAAGGGAATCTGTATTGGAAAGATCTTGGAGGTATTTTGTTAAATTGTTTATTGAAGGATGAAGCTGACAAAGTATCGCATGATTTTCATGAAGTAGACTGTGGTGGTCATCTGAGCTGGAAGACCACAGCTAATAAAATCCTTAGAGCTGGATTCTATTGGCCAATGTTATTCACTGATGTGCATCATAAAGTGACTTCATGTCATAAATGTCAGTTGTTCGAGGGCAAAAGGAAACTTCTTCCTCTGCCCCTAAAACCAATCTCTGTTGAAGCCCCTTTCTAGCAATGAGGATTAAACTTCATCGGAGAAATACATCCTCCCTCTTCGGGCCAGCACAGGTGGATTCTTACTGCCATAGATTATTTTACAAAATGGATCGAAGTAGTACCAAGCAGGCAAGCTATTGATTTTGTCATTATTAAATTTCTTGAAAATAATATCTTGTCCCATTTTGGATGTCCTAGAAAAATTATAACTGACAACGCAACTGCTTTTCGATCTAAGAAACTCATAGTTTTCTACAACCAATATCATATTGGTTTGGGACATTCCACAACTTATTACCCTCAGGGAAATGGGATGGTGGAATCATCAAATAAAACCTTGGTAAACATTATCAAGAAAACTTTGTAAGAAAACAAAAATTCATGGCATAACAAGTTGGTTTTCGCATTGTGGGCCGACAGACTGACCACCAAAAGGTCAATTGGTATGTCACCATATCAGCTGGTCTATGGTACAAAAGAAGTTTTTCCCACTTCCTTAGGAGTTCCTATCATGAAATTACTGCAAGACATGCAAGCTAAGCTGAACGACTCCCAAAGAAGGATAAACTAGATGATCCATTTGCAGCAGTCCAGGGAAGAAGTATACAACAAGACTCAGGTAGTCCAAGAAAGAATTAAGAATATCTTTGAAAAAAGAACCAAAGAACATGATTTCGAGCTAGGTGACTTGGTGCTGACATGGGATTCCCGAAATGAAGACAAGGGAAAGCATGGAAAATTCAACAGTCTATGGAAGGGACCATACATGATTCAATCATTTAGAGGAAATAACGCCTTCTTGCTCAACAACGGTGATGGGATAGATCTTCCAGGAGGACCTGTAAATGGCAGAATCCTGAAGCATTATTCACCGCCTCAGTAGGGACCTGAGGTCACACTTTCCATTGTACAAACCACTCTCATTTTTCTTGCAATTTTCTGAGTAAATAACTTTGATCAGATGGTTGAAGCCTAGAGAGAAGGCCCTAAGCCACTGAACATTGTCTTCCAATTTTCAAAATAAAACCGATCAAGCAACAAAGGCGACTATGGAGAAAGTTTCAGAACATCAGGGATCAGTATTCTTCGCACTTCACAAGGAGAGTACCATCCCCAGGTGGAGCCATTGTTATAACCCTATAATTTACAGGATCAACTGGTGACTGAAATGTTATCTCTTTAGTGTTTTTGCTTGTCAAATGATTTTTGATTCTGCAAATAATTTGAAGAAAAGAAAAGAAAGAAAAAAAAAAGAAGAAAAAGAAAAAGAAATGAAAAAAGAAAAAGAAAGAAAAGAATAAAAGAGGGCATAAAAGAAATTCAATAGAGCCCCATGCAATAAAAATAACTTGGATCGTACCTTTCAAGCATGGTCAAGTTATTTTAAATTGATGTTGATAGGAGTAGTGAAAAGGCTTGGCTAAACTATTTAATCTTAGCCAAGTGATCTAGGTTAGTTAGTGAATAAATTTGACTAGACTGCCTAATCTTGGTCAAATAGCCCCAGGGTAGAGTAATTTCTTAGTCCAACAGTTTAATCTGGGTTAATTGTCATAGGTTATTAAGTTAGAACATAGGGTAGTTTTCTTTATTTCAATAAAACTAGCCTGATGATCAATGTTGAACCATGTCTTGGATGTTTAAAATTTTGGTTGTCTAACCCCTTGGTGATAGAAACATGGGCAAGCTTAGGAAAACCCACGATATGCACTTATCCTAAGTTCTCTAGGTGCATATGCTTTCGTGATCATAATTATGCACCATTCATGTATCAACGGCTCAGATGTTCGTGCCCAGATCTACGGTGGACATGTCTTTCTGGACCCCCCCCCCCCCCCCCCCCCGGACCATTCTACCTTTAACGGTGGGGGGAGGGGGGGGGTTCTAGAATCGGAGATAATATATATGCACATCTGGACGGCTCAAGCTTCAGTGCTTAGATCTATGGTCTATATTGGATTCCAGTCCCCCCCTGTCTGTTCTTCCTTTAATGGAAGGGGGGGTATGGAATGTGTTTTAAAGATCACGCACAAATCTGTGGTCGAGATGAAAGCACGTAGATCAATGGTTTATGATGTTTTTTGGACCCCCCTGACCAATTTACCTTTAACGGTGGGGCGGGTGTCCAAAATGGAAGTTTCCTCTGGGAGGCCCCCTATCTATATGTGGCATGAATCCATTGGTCCTGAATCCCACCACCTATTACTGTCTGACATACCTCATCACCTCATGACGTTATTATCCACTTTTTCCGTAAAAGTCACCTCCCATAACTCTGTCAGTATTTCTCCCTCGTTCAACTGTGGAAAGTCCCTTCACCATGGTATTTTCCCCCAATCAATACTCACCACATCACTCAACCGTATGCTTTAGTCATTGTCACCTACCATCTCATGCTCTAAATGACCCGTTGGCCATTTATTACTGGCTAACTTATCCGTTAACCAACTGACCTGTCTCCCGCACCCAACGAATACCCGTTTACTCAAAACTACTCTCACCTTTCACTCCCTCACCATTTACCCAGTCATCGCACTAGAAAATTTTCCCCATTTTCCTCTCTGTTACAGTTAGCCACCCTCATCTATAGTTGCCCCCACTAACTTTTGTTTTATTTGCAGTTATTGTTACAGTGATGGCGCCAAAGTCAAAGAGAGCATAAGGTGAAGAGAATCCTTTTCTCCCGCTTCCTATCAACCTGGAAAGGATTCCTCTGGCTGACAAAGACTACTTAATCGTAGACACAAGATGATATTTCAACTTCACAGACCTACATTCATGGCTGAAAGAAGTTTTCCTAGACCAGAGTGACAAAATTGGGCTCTGGGAGTCCAACCTACCTTTATATCTTTTCCCCTAGATTCACCACTTCCCAGAACTCACCCTCAAGTGCCAAGCCCATTATATCCCCAAACAAAGAGCCATTATGTCCTCGTCCAGAGAAATTATTTTCCTCATCACACCAGAAACCATCGACCAAATGATGCAGATATCCCAAGCCAACTCTGCCTCACCTTTTAACCTTGAGATCATTACAGATATTTACCAGAAGCTATCATTTCCTCAAAGAGATCAGATTTTTGAGGTTTTTCTTCCACAATCCGCTCAGCTCCCCACTACAAAATCCCCTTATCCTTCCTTCCTGTTCTCAATAAAAGGAAACCAGGTCATCACGTCACTATGCGCCTTGCTTGGTTATTTTTCAGATCAATGGGTAGATGAACCCATTTTGGGATTTCTGTCTATTTTCTCCACCAATGAGAAACCCACTACACAGTTCGACTACAACACATTCCTGGTGGATAACATTCATGAACAATTCATAAATTTTGCCACAGAAGATATGTTCAGGTATTCTGCGATTCTGACATACATGTTCGTTTTCTTCCAAGCGGACAAATTTTCTTTTTCTATGCAGAAGATGGACGAGGATGGTAAAACACAGGCAATAACAGTATGGACCTCTCTGCTTAGACATAACTCCATGGAATTTAGCTTCAAGTAGTTCATCGAGCAGTTCTACCACCTAGTGGTGAGTATGCTCAGCGGTAGACCCGAACCCAGAATTAATGACGAAATTCAAGGGATTCTACATCTCTCAGACCTTACAAAGACTGGTGATTGGTACCTGTACCAAAATCATACTAATATCAAAGTCTATGGGTGTGATTTGGCCCCATATAAGCTACCCAAGTACTTACCTATTAGAATTTTCACCCTGGAATACATAAGGCAGATGATAAACTCAGACGACATACATTTTTTGTCTTTGAAGAAGAAGCAGCAGCTCCGAATCAAAGGGTAGATTGGATCTTTCATCTGCAACAGTCGAGGCACCGGGGAGGAAGTATATAGGGTTCTAAAAGAAATAAAGTTCTTTGTTAGTTTCATGTGGCACTATGATCCCGTGCGAGATAATTTCTGAGATGAGAATCAAAAACAAAAATATCCCATATGTTCACATATCTAGGCCAGAGGTAGAGAAGTTTGTAAACTAGACAGAATGGGAGCCAAACACACTAGTTGAAGCAGAACAAAAGGACCCTTTGGTCACTGTTTCACAGATGACTACACCATAGGCTCCAAAGGAAAAAAGGCCCAGGAAGGACACTTCGCCTTCGGTCACTGAAGTATCATCTGAGGAGTTCTGATTGCACACAAAGAGGCTGAAAACCACTCAAGCTCCTGACACGGCTGGAGAAAAGGCAATTCCATCCACTACAATGATAGAGGTGGATCGGTCACTCATTAGTACAAGAATAAAGAAGATCATAACCTCAGTATTTCCTAAGAAGCCTATAGACACTCCACTAGTCAACCAGCCAGGGAAAACAGGACCAAAGCTGAGTATCTTCAAGAAATACAATTTGATCAAGAAAAAGAATCAGACGTTGACCAACAACACATATGCTCAGTTCTAGAAGTAAACATCGACTACACAACATAGACTATTATCGGCATTCGATACTGAGAAGGGTAGAATGCACATGGCATTTCTCCAAGCACAGGTTTCAAACCCAAAGGTAATCACCGATTACAAAAGGGAAACCTTTGAATTCCAGACTAAGGTTGTGGATCCAGTTGATCAAATGGATCTGCACAGGCAAACTGGAGAAATGGTTTTCTCCACATTGGCACATGCTTCCACTACTGCCTCCAAATTACAAGTGTCTCTAAATAATATCCAGACATAGCTGAAGTTGGAGAAAATATCATCATTTGCCAAAGATAACAAGATTAAGACATTGGAGGAACTGGTCCTCAAGATCGGATATGATCCCTCGAATGTGAAAGCAGTCAAGGAGATGATCAAGAAGAAAAATGTTGACATAGCGTCTCTGAGGAAACAATTGAAGCTTCCACCAATAGTAGACTCTCAAGTAAAGGAAATAGTAGAGACAGAAGGAGAAAAAGATGAGATGCTTAAGTTAATCATGGAGAAGAATGCACAATTGAAGGAAATGGAAGTTGCACCGGAGAAACTAATGAAAGAGAAAGAGAAATCAAAGCCCATGGAAGTCATTCCATTGAGTTCATTTCCACTCTCAGGAGTGAGCACAATATCACTAGTAGAAATTCCATCGGCAAATCCACTGACGTCTCTATAAAAGACTATTGAATTGGCTAAATCTATGGAAGAGATGAATCTGCAGGAAATAGAGATTAGGAGGCTCAAAAAGGATATTGAGAACCTCCAGGAACTCAAATCTTCTTACCAAACCAGCTACTCCAAGGAAAAACAAGTGTCAGACCAGCTCAAACAAGAGTTACAACAACTTCGGAAGCAAACAGTGGCAGGAAAAACAATGGCTGAAGTCAAAGAAAATGTCTGGATAGACATCACCAAGTCTATGAATGAGATATGGCCAATGATACAAATTAAGTTTGAGCAAAATGAATTGGTGCAAAGAAGTAAGCAAGCCATCGAGAATATTAGAGCAGAACTGGGAGAGATGCCCATCGAAGCCAATGAAATCATCAAATTCCTAAATTCTAAAACCAAAGAGGAGCTGGAAGATCTGAGAATTGAGGATAGAACAGAGACCATCCTTGAGGTCAAGAGGGTCCTGACCAAGAGAGGACTGATGCTACATCTAGAAGAAAAGGTTCAGGCTATGGACCTAGGGGTGCAAAGGTTTTTTAGCAAGATCGAGGCTCTACAGAAGAAGGGTCTTCGTGGTTTGAAGGTGATAAATGACAAATTGATGACACTCCCCGACTACAAAAGGAGACTAGCCACTGTGGCTAAGGATAGTTTGAAATTTTCAGGAATTCAAGGCAGTATCACTGGAAAGGCATTCCTAGATGTGCTACAGTTGGACATTAGCATACAGCATGAGATCCTGTACATCTTCATCATCAAGCCAACTTTTGCCAAGTACACAGAGATGGATGAAGTCTACCGAAGGTTACTCAAAGTCAGTGTTCCCAGTCATCTTCGATGGGAAGAGATTTGAAATATGATCGAGTAGTCGATGAACTATCCCAGCCCAGTCAACTATCCATTCAGACGAGGTTGTGCAGAGGCCTCACCAACGGTTCACCCAGAAAACAGCATGAAACTTCGACACATCATTAAATAGTTTCCTAGATTTTTGTAGTTTGTTAAGTTAGTTAAGCTAAAAATAGATTTACCACATCCTGATCTTTAATGACAGGATCGTTTGTAATTTTGGTTATAAATACTTCACTTTTCAAAGTATTGAGGGTTGATCTTTATGCCCTGCAAATTACTAGACTGTAATATTTTTCAACAGATCTTCCATTAATACAAAGAGGCATTTCCACAGGATTCTTGTGTGTACTCATTGGTGATGTTTTCTTTTCTAAGTTAAATGTTATTCTCACTTAGTTATCGCACTATTTTCTAAATCTAATCTTTGAAAGTAACTAACATTGCAGGATTTATCTTTGTATACCTTGTTTTTGACTTTAAAAAATTTTAGTGTTTCATCTTTTGATTTTACGATAAAGAAATTCTTAACTGCTTCTTTGTTGTAATCGACATTCTCGCCTTTTCTTCTATTCCTCATTTATGCTCCTAAAAGAATCCAAAGATTGCATTATCTCGCCCAGTGAAAGGTTTCTTTGTTTTCTTGTTTAGATTTTATTTCATGATATAGACCCCATAGCCCAATGGACGTGTAAATCTCTCTCAGCCAACCCAACGAAAATGACAACAAACAAAACAAATATATTTTATTCACCTAGCTTAATATTTTAAATTTGAAACATATCTAAATCATACAGAGAGATCCCTCTCTGAAGATGGTAGGGCTAGATTCCAACTTCGAAGTGGTTGGATAAAGTTACCTCCCGTAGATTTCTTCTTTTCTGACAACCTATAGAAAATTTACAGAGCATTAACAGACTTGAGATGTTGTGTTCCCTCTTATTGGAATTCTTCAGGGAGTGATGATGATGTCTGCTAACACTTCTTGTTCTTCTTTTCTCATTAGGAGACCTGTGACTTCCTGGTTTGCTTGAGCCACTCTCCTTATCCAATTTCTTTTCTATTTTGTTCAAGCTCTACATTAAATTCATGTTGAAGTCCTCCTGCTTCTCCTTGGCTCTCATAATCCTTTCATTATCATCTTTATGTCTTTGGACATCCTTCTGCAATTTTTTAATGGTCTCTACCATATTCATGTTTTCATCCCTTCCTTCTCCATGTCCATTGGAATTTGTTCCTTCAATGCCCAAATGGACATCCATCCCTTTGATCTCATCTTCCTGGATGTAAGTCCCCTGTGCATCTTCCATTACTCTAGAATTTGTGTTGATTCTGATCTGATCTATTTGTTGTTGACTCTGCAAAATGTGCTTCCAACAAAACTTTGTTAGGCTAATTGTTTCAATAATTTCATGAAAATATGAGCCATTCTGGTTCAATAACATATCAGAATTATTTCTTCTGATTTCCTGGAAAATTGAATGCCCAGATCAATTTTATGGGTGAATAATTATATTCTACTATTCAACACCTTTCCATCACCTACTTCCATGCTCAATTCCGAGTCTTGAGCAGAAAGTTATGGTTATTTGAAAATTGCCCATTAATCTTTCTGTTCACTCTTCAACTTGGCACAACTCTGTGTTGTAATTAAGTATTTTTTCACATACTCCATTTGATCTTTCATGGAATCTCCATTGGTTTTCTTCATATATATATTCTGGACACTCTTTCTAAGTTTCACATTTTTCTGGGTTCCGGGCTGCTAGTTACAGCCTGCTGAAGTTCTAGGCTAATTCGTGTTTTTGGTCTGAAATGATACATGTAGCTTCTTTTCCATATTAAACATTTTTAACATGCCTAGAAATTTAATTCAAATCTAGAAATGTCTTCTATGGTTCAATATATTTCCATTGACTACTCCCGCACCTCAATCCGATTCCAAAGAAAAAAGTTATGGCTCTTTGAAGTTAGTTGGGTCTTAAAATTTACCCTCCACTGTTTGTGTTGTAACTTTCTCATAAAAGCTCTATTTGATGAATGGTTTACACCATTATAAATCTCTCTCTAAGCTCCTTTATTTGAGCTACAGAGACCTAGTGTACATTGGTATACTCTTTTCTCGTGGTTTTTGAGTAGGTAAAAACGTTGTTAAGGGCCTAAAAAACGCGCTGTAAAAGGATGACGTTCAAACAGTATAAAATGTCATGGAAATAAGTTGGTTTTACGATGTTGTTCACCCTCCAAACAACTTCACACACACAAATTTTAATCTGTACACCCATATTTATCATGCACAGAAACACCACAAGGTAAATCGTGCTCCACGCACCTATAACAATTATGCATCACTTCTCTGTCAAGCTAATAACTGGTGTGCACTACTTTTGTGTTGCGTGCCAATATCCACCATGCACCAATACTCTGTGCACACCATTGACTAAACTGTCACGTGGAAACATATACCCACATTGCGCGCGGACCAACCAAACTCATCTGTGCTCTGCCAATGCTGCGCACACCACACGTGCCATTATTTTTCTATGCACACTGTGCACACCTTATTATGTGTATGCACATTGTGCAATGTTAAATTTAGTGCGTGCACTCGCACACCAACATTTTTCGGTGTGGTGCAAAATTTTAGCGCGCGCACCAGCTTGCCGACATTTTTCCCCGAGGCGCCAAATTTTAGCGCGTGCATCCGCATACCAATATTTTTTTGCGCAGATCAAAAATTTAGCATGCACACCTACACACCAACATTTTTCCGTATGGCACCAAAATTTAGTGTGTACATCCACACACCAACATTTTCCCGCATGGTGTCAAAATTTAGCGAGCGCACCAACACACCAATATTTTTCCACGCAGCGCCAAAATTTAGCACGCGCATCAACATGCCAAAATTTTTCCGCGTTCCATCAAATTAAACATATCACAAGATTTTCATTGTTCATCATGCATTTTTAGTGCACCCACCTGTGCACATTCATTTTTATGCGCATCAATTCCTCGTGAATTCTGCTACAGAAATTGGGGCTTTTCCTAACTTTTTCCCCATTTTTACTGTATACATTCTGCAACTATGAAATTTGTTCAATTTCACCCCGACAACACCAGTTCAACCTCTTCAATAGCAAATCTTTGTGGTTTGACATTTCTGGAATGAATTTTTCTCAATATCAATTCACGAATTGAGAATTTTAATCAACAATCTTGCTCCATCTGTCATGGCTTCACTGTAACTTAAAATTCGACCAATTCCAGGTCTGAATTTGTTAGAACATATATTAAATCAAGAATATCTCACTGCATGGCCCAATTTCTCAATTTTCCCATGAATTTAGCAACAAAAATTGGGGCTTTTTCCCAATTCCGCGCCATTGTTGTTACTTTTTACCATGGGCACTCTATAACTTGAAATTTGGCAACTTCGAAATCAATCCTCTGTGAAATTTCACATCAACTTAACTTTCTCGGCCCATCCAGGCTCAGTGTTGAAAACCAAAGCTCCGATACCATATTGTAACATCCCCGACCACCCAAGTTGGGCCATGCTAGTCCAGAAAATGCTTTTATTCTTTGCTCAACATACTGTAACATACCCAACATACAACTGAGCTATGCCACATAAATTTTTCGAACTGCATGCAATTAAAAAACATACACACAGAACTCTTTTGGAAATTTATATATAAAACGTAAAAAAACAAATGCATTCTGTAAATGCACGGATTCATACTGAAATAACAGTAAACATATACATGCAACATATACATGAAATACCCATAAATATAAAGACAGTTATAAACCATACGTAGGATAAATCCAATCCATAAATAATAATGCAACATGTAAATTTATCACGGAGTTGAAACGTATCTTGGTAATAATACCACCAACTAGATGCAGACCTTCCACGAACCTCCTAGCCTTAGACCACACTGCTCATCACTCTCAGCAGTGGCTCACCCCCGAGCTGGGACTAAAATCCACCCAAGTAAAGCGATTCCTAACCAGGATCTCAGACACATGAAAAACTTTGTCATAGGTTCCAACTCAAACTAACAGCCTACAATCCCTCATTCCCCACATGTCTGTCCCACCCTAAGAAGTGTGCCCCTTCTCTGCTCAACAGTCCTTCGGCTACCCCACTTCCTTTCCGGGCTTCAGAAATAGGTCGGGCAGGAAGTATTAGATCCCTGTAGATACAGTTTATCACCTTCAGGAAATCAATTCACAACAAATCTCTCACCCAGAGAGAAATTGCTCACGAGCATGAAAACCCACCTCTTCAATATCCCATGAGCCTGACAACCCACTTCTTTAGTGCATCTATCAAGCCAACCAACTACACAAACATGTATGGGTACATATATAGGTTCATTTACAGTGATAGGAAGGTATGAAGGATAGCTCAATGAGTGTGTAAATGATCATGGAATGATTGACTAAACGACTGAATGATCTGAAAATGAACCAAGTCCAAACTATATGTATGCATGTCCCCAACGTGACACTTTTCATGTTGGGAGCTACTTTGGCCCACTTGTCCCCATCCTTAGAACTTAGGATAAAATAATTTCTCATACTTTATGATTTAAGGAATATTAATATAATATTCCTTTTTGTCTTAAGATTCCTAGCTTAGCCCTTTTTCTTAACTTTTAGTCCCCAATACTCTTTTATCATGGTCGGTATGTGCGCATCGATGTATTTTATATTAATGATGAGACATATACAAAAATAGGTCCACTGCCTTTTAACATCTAGGCTCTCCGGCCTAATCATCACAAACTGGTTCACCAGCCTATAAAACACATCATATACACAAAGGTTCCCTAGCCTCAAAATCACACACACTTAAGTTGTTGTGCACGGTATTCTAGAATGTGCACACTTCATCATTTTAGTGCGTAGTACATGTGCACACTATTCCATGAAATATGGATACAAAAATGATATCAAACAACTCACCAACTTAAGTACATTTGCATTTTACATTTACAATTGGGTTCGGCCTAGGGATATTACACAACTGACACAAGGATGGCCTACTCGAAGATTCAACAAAACAACAGATGGATTAATCAGGTTTACACTTCCCTTGAACAAATAGCACGACACAATGGTGACTTGGCAGAAAGACACAAGATCTGGATGAATATAGTGCAACAACGTAGGAGGCATTGAATCACTCTCCATGATGACTGGAAGACTAACTAGTCAGAGGAGTATTTCTGACTCATATTACTGAAATGGCTACTAGGAAACATAAAACCCAACTGTATGATGAGGCCTCAAATAGGGGCCATGTTCAAGGGTGACTCAACTAACGTTGCCATTTTGAGAATAGACCAATGGTGAAAAACCCCCACTCTTTTTTTATTTTTTTCGTCTTCGTCATGGTTTAACGAGCATGAAAGAATGACACAAGTATAATTGGTCTCCTTCATGGTTTAAAAAGCATGAAAGAGTTACCCAAGTAAGATCGATGTTCTTTTTCATAAATTTAATCTCCCAAGCCTGAAAACGTATAAAACAATACAAGGGAGAACTCTTCTAGTCTAGGTGGACTAGAGTATTCATTTTTTGTAAGTAGCCAATCCGTCCTGAAAAAGAGTTAAACTTACACCAAATAGACATCCTTTCAAACCATTTAACGAGTGTTGAAGAAAACAAGATCACTCGGAAATATTTTCATGTTTAAAAAGTCTGGAAATAACTTAAAGGAGACTCGTCAGGAGAGAACAAGTGACTTTAAAACATGCTCATATGTTTCAGGCATGTAGAATTGACCTAATCAATGAAGAATGAAAATAGTAATGGAAATTGAGGTCCACTCTTAGCAGTGTGTTCTCTCCCTGGGTAGGTGGATGTAAAACATAGGCCAAATAATGCAAGAGGCGGATGGTCAAGGCTACTGCATAGCCGTGAGTGATATATGGGAAAACAACAATACAACGGTTGGAGGCATGATGCAAGAAAAAAATGCATAGGTGACCACTAAGAAACATAAAAATATTTCAGGAACCCCCACAGGATGTTGCCAGAATAAATATGAAGAGAGGAAAATGAGGCTCAATATTCAATTCATGATGGGGCTAAAGGAGGGATCTCAGGCCTATAGGAAAATGCAGCATGGGTGCTAAATGGTAATCGGGGTGCTAACTAGGGATCCCATGATAGGTAGGAACTATCAAACCACTTACGACGTGCAAAAGGAGTGGCTAGTGTCACAACCAGGCGGGTTTAAACCAAAGGCATATGGATGGTAGTGTGGATGGTTAATAATGAAAAATGGAAAGTGCAGGGGAAAAACCTATCCCTATATGCCAGTTTTGAAATACATACCTCAAGTTCAATGGAAGTCTCCATACTCATTAAAAATTAACTGTAATCCTGTCAGCAAAAGTAAACTAGATTTTGGGGTCAAAACACATAGTGAAATATCATAAATATTTTTTTGGGGATTTTTAGGATATGATAAAAACACTCACACCACACACCTATGTACAAGGAACTACACATTTATATGGTTTATTAAAAATAGAGTCCATTTTGGGGCTCAAGCCAAGGATATTTTTCATAATCAATGAACTCATGATTCGTTGTTAGCATCATATGGCGCACCATGATGGGGACATTCCACATCGGAATGAATCTTTGCGGCCAAAGATATTGATCAGGAGTGGTTTCATGAGCTATGAAAAATCCTTGATGGGATCCATCAAGACATAAAGGAGGTACAAAACAAAGATATTTGGAGGAAGGCGAAGCAGAAAATTTGGTGGAAAGTTCTGAAAAGGAAATATGAGTAGGAAATGGGTAAGACAAGGAGGTCTACTGGGTTCCCCAAAAAATTCCCTCATTCTCGGAACAAGACCCATCATGTCAACTCTCATCCGTTCCAAACTAGGGAGGATGGATTCTCTATGGTTCTCATCTTCCCTGGGCTTATCTATGGAAGCCATGACTTCCATGATGGCATTTTATGAAGGAAACTCAAAATCAAGGGAGTCATATGAACTTGGAGAGTCAACAACCCATATGGGTGAGGTAGGTGGATCACACTCCATATGAAGATGTAGTTGTTGACCAGTATCAATAGATGTTGATGGGATCGTCATATATACAAAATCAACTGGGGTAAGTGACATGGATGCGCCATATGAATCAACATCCTCAGGGCGAGGTACCACCCAAGGATCAAAAGACCTAAGGAATACACTATAGATGAAGAAATTAGGTTGATGGGGGTGATTTTTGTAGTAGGTGATGGTGGGGGAAGTGGAAATATACCCATAAGAGAAGTATCTTTGAACATCCCCACACCAATGTTCATAGAAAGTTGGAAAGTATCATCAACGAAGGGTATGTTATGCCCTACATTGGATCTAAGGTTGGGGGTTGAAAATGCAAGTTGATCAATTGTAACGATTTTCCCTTGGTGAGGGAAATGTAGGACCCAAAAGACCAAGGAGTCGAATGTAGTCATCTCTTAGAACCAAGTGTTCCTAGGTAACATATTTTACTCAAGTGGTGCATCGACGACCTCTACGGAAACAGAGACATTATTTCCACCTAACTCAATGGGTAAGGTAGTGATGATACCATGTGGTTGGAACATGTGTCCAAAGAATGGTTTAAGAGTGTAGAAGACATATCAATATTATGAGAGCCAATGGATTTCCAACAAGAAATCGGCATGATGCAATTTCAGGCTCCTTCATTAATGACTATTCAAAATATATTTTTCCCCATCATTCACACTTTTATGTAGAAGTCTACTTGATGGGAAATCCTATGTGTAACTTGGGTAGTGTCAAAGGTAATCAATATTGAGTCCAAGGGATCAACCCCACCTAAGGGCGATAAAAATTCTTTCTATTGTGTGGGGAATCTTTGGAGAACTTCGAGCATCGACATGGAACAACGTGCCCAGGATAAGTCTTCCACAGTACTGGAATTTTGGGCATCCCATGCAGTGGGATTGTTGGCCCTTGGTTATGGAAGATTGTGAAGAATAAGGAAAAAAGAGCAAACTACAAACTGTGTGGAAAGCACATTGACTGATATTGGGTCAAAGTAGTTAAAGAAGCAGAAAAGAAGGAGTGAAGTAAGAGAAAGTGAGTCATTGAACGAGAAGACCGAGGAAGACAGATCGGCAAGGAAGAGGGATCGTGGACAACTGAGCAAGTGAAACAATCCACCAATAGATGCTTTGGAGAACCTCGTGAGAAATAAGGACAGACAGGCTGGCAAAGCCCTGAAAATGTGGGTCAAGTTGACCTAGGGTCTTAGATACCTAGGGTTTTGGAATTTTAGGGTTTTGACACCTAGGATTCAGCCTAAGGTTGTCTGAGAGTCATTGTAATGTATAAATAAGGGTCAAGAGGACCTGGGTTGGGTTAGAGAATGTAATGAGAAATTATTGTTTTTGAGAGAGAGAAGTATTCTATCGAGAGAGAGTCTATGTTGTAAGATCTTCAGTTGGGTGTGAAGATCAACCCTGCAACTAGGTGCGCAGGGAGGGGAGAGAAAGAGAGAGAGCATGAGAAAGATCTGCAATCTAATAGTGCAGATAGAACGATATGTTTTCCTATAATATCAAGAAACATAGTTCTGTGGATGTAGCCCTAAGGAGGGCATGAACTACATAAATCTTGTTGTGATGTGTGATTGATGTTGTGTTCTTCTGCTTTTTGTTACTATGTTATTGCATCATTGTGTTAGATCTGAGATATAACTGTGTGAAGTAGGGTTGAGTTGGTAAACGATAACTAGATCGTTGTGTATTATTGTGTTGAATCAACTTTGCATTTCCTCTGGTTGTAGACACCTGTGTCTTGCAACCCCCTATTGCTACTTCGGGTGAGACTGCATCTGCTTCGCAGGTGTTGCCAAAGGGACAGTAGTTACGTCTTGTTGGTGCATTGTTAGAGATGAAACCTGGGTCTGCCCCTGTGCCAACAAATGGTTTCATTTCTGGGACCAAGATCTTCTTGAGGGAATGTCAAGGTGGTTTCCATCGAAGACAAAGATTCAGAATTGGATAGAAGAACAAGAAAAGGACTTCACAGAAGCTCAGAATAAGAACCCTAATATTAGTACGGAGGATTGGTTGGGAAGGCATATCTTTACTGATATACATGAGATTTTTTTTGGAGGAATTCATAAGGAGCTATACGAGTGGCTAGCCAGATTAGCAGATACCCAGTTTGAAATCAGACTCAGACCACCTATGGTTTGGACATCGACATTGATCAAGAAGCTCAAGAGATTTGATAACGTTGTGTCAAGGGAAGTCTATCACTGGTTTGATAGTACCATTGGAGGGTACATTACTGAGTTTGTTATTGATAGAGTAGAATCATATAGCCAATCAGAGAGATATTTCTTTAAGGGACCTAGAGGAAAAATTTTACATTTTCTAAAGTTGTAGATCAAGATACTATTACATGAGAAGAACATCTTGAAGATACAGTAATCAGTTTTACTAAAGAGATAATGTTCAAGAACTCGAACAGTGAAAATGACACAGAGGTTGGACACATGCGCAGTGAGAGATCATTTAGAGAAGTTCCTCTGGTGAACTTGTTTGAGCAGAGTCATGAACCACCAACATGGGAAGAAGGGTTCTACAGTGGAGAAGAAGAAGAGTTACTAAACGAGGAACATTCAGAGTCCGCTAGGGCAAAAGAAGGGAATACTGAAGAACCTCGCCGAGGAGAGTCAAAAACTTCAAGAACTACATAGACTATTGAAGTAAGTTGTTGGCAAAGGGGCAGACCCAGGGTTCAATGCTTCAGCAGCACACCAAAAAAACCCTAAATATAGGACTTAGATGTTTGCAACCTAGATGGGACACATATATGTGATTACAATACCTTAACAAAGCACTTAGCAGTTAACATTCATTATCAGTTAATCCTTATTTACATCGCAGATCCAAACCCTAATTACAAAACAATGCAATATTCAACCAGATCTAATACATCCAGCACTTAGCACATAGAAATATATTGGATCTAGAATTCATTCACAATACTAACCACTAATCTATTATATCATATGCATCTAACATATATCATTGCACTAAGCATACATCACATCAATAACATAACAACTATAATGAATAAAGCAACCACAACACATGATATACATGGTTCACCCCAGTGTGGGGCTATGTCCACCAACTCTTCTCTTCTTTATTATCTACTCTCAATGTTCGACAAGAACAGAGCCACAATAACCTATAACCTACTCCACATAGGATAAGAGATTTGTGCGCACCTCGCCAGATCCTCTTTCCTCGAGCTAGGTTTTAGCACAAAGCCTTCTTACAATCTGCACACAATATTCTAACAATCACTTGCACTTGGCTCTACAAGTTATTAACACACAGTAAGAACAAATCCTTTGCAATCACATAGATCAAACTCTAGCACTTAGCACCTTCGCCTCATTACCCTTAGCACCCCCTACTTACATCTCCTAGATTTCTATTTATACATTACAAAATGGGCCTAAACATGGGTAAACCCATGGGCCGACATCCCATACCTGTTACATAAACCCTAAACCCAAAAATTCCCTAAGAGGGGGTCGATATCCCATGATATCTGCTTTACCTTGTGCTCTTCCTTCAACCAGCCTATCGAAGTCCCAAAATCGGTCAAACGTGACCCAAGTTCTTCAAAACTTGGTCAAGGGCCAACATAAGTACTATTAGTCCTCATGTTGTTTTAGCAAAATTAAGTAACTAGAGTAACCTAAGTTATCATAGCACTCAGAGCACTGGTACAAGTGGTTCGTTGCATACTCAGTCAAGAACCCTAGGAAGATCTATGGCATATGAGATGAGGTTACCCGCCTTTAAGGGATATGGATCTAAATATCCTAATTAGCATTGGTTCTTATGTGAAGCTATATGGAGTATTAAGAATGTCACTAACGAAGTTGTTAAGAGAGCTCAGTTTAGTACTACTCTTAGAGACCGCGCACTGAGATGGTACATGAAATTTTTCCAAGGAGTTGTACATTATAAGCTGCTAAATAACATTAAGACTGTGTTGATTGTTGAATTCAGGAAACCCAAGTCGGAGTTGCAGTGCATTACAGAGATGAAAGAAATCAAGCAGAGAGTAGTTGAACCTGTTGATACTGAGAGGGGGGTGAATCAGTATCAAGTACAATTTAAAAACCTTTTTCAACTTATACTTAAACCATTCAATTATATCCAATGAGCAATGAACAATAGTATAAGAGTTACACCAATACACCACAATACACCATGCACAATATATGAGAAATAATCAATAGTTTTTGTTCAAGGGAAGTAATGACTTCCAAAGGTAGCTACAGCTTCCAAATATAAAGGGAGGGATAAACCTCCAAGAGGAATATATAATCCTCAAATATAAAGAGATATTTGAACTCTCTATCCTTTCCCCTTCCTTCCACCTAAGAATATATGAGAGATAATAAAACTTTATTCAATTCTGGTCTGTTTAGAAGACCCAACTTGTACAGCATGCCCCGCGCTCAATATTTAACATCTGATTCTGAAACTCGCAAAAAAGAAACTAAAGTCTGTAATATTGCCAATGGAAGTGGTCCCACTTCATTTGGAGTCTGTATGAAAACGTTATGACTGTTTTACCCAGAACACCTGTTTTTTGACTAGTTTCAGGACTGGTCACAAACCCTATATTCCACAGAGTGTATCTCCATAATTATAGTGAATCAAGAGCTGAAATTTTTACCA
>ML787139.1:122610-158044 GCA_009831015.1 Picea engelmannii | reverse complement strand
CTTTTAATTTTTTGGCCATTTTGTATAGTTTTGACCCTTTTGCTGTGCTGTGGGATTAATCCTTGTGCCATGAATGACTGTTTTTCTGTGCTGACGATGCAGAGTTCTTGTCGCCCTGTGCGGACGAAATTTCAGTGATAACAACTGCCACAAGACCACATTTGCAACAGAATGGAGATCCTACCAGTACACAATGATGCCTTTTGGACTGAGTAATGCACCAACCATCTTTTCTAGGGTGGTGGTCGAAGCATTCAAGGAGTTTTTTCATAAATTTTTGGAAGCATATTTTGATGATTGGACTGTTTTTAGCTTATTACAAAACCATATTGAATGTTTAAGACTAATGTTGGATAAGTGCAGGCAATGTCAAATTTCCTTGAACCTGAAGAAGTGCATCTTCTTTTCACCCTTTAGAGTGCTACTAGGGAATATTTTCTATAAGTAGGAGTTGTTGGTAGATCCGTGCAAGATTGTCATTATTGTTGATCTACCCCCCCCCCTACTTCAGTCAGATAGTTGTGCACTGCACTGGGACATACTAGATACTACAAAAATTTCATTAAGGTCTATGCACATATTACATCACCTATGGAGAATCTATTAAAGAAATATTGTCAGTTTCAATGGATAGAAGAATGTCAGCAGAGCTTCGACACACTGAAACAGAAAAGGGTTATTGCACCTATTCTGGTTTTCCTGAATTGGAGCAAGGAATTTCACGTGCATGTCGATGCATCATCTATTGCACTAGGAGAAATGTTAGCACAACTAGGAGTATGATATATTGACCATTTGTTAGCCTTTGCTAGCAAAAATCTATCTACAACTAAGATAAACTACACTACCACTAAGAGAGAAGGTTTAGACATGGTGTATGAGCTACAGAAGTTTTGACACTACCTGTTGGGAGGACATTTTAATATGTTCAATGATTACTCTGCATTAAAATACCTAGTCAACAAGATAGTGTTGGGTGGAAGGATATGAATATGGTTACTTCTATTCCATGGATCTGATTTTGAAATAGTGGTCAAGACAGGGAGAATGAACAAGAGACCTAACCACTTGTCTAGGTTGGAGCATGGAGAAGAACCTACTAGTTTGGAGGATACACTACCGGATGCACATTTGCTGGCCATCATAAGGGTTGATGATCACTTTACTGAGATAGTCCAGTTCCTATCAACAAGAATGGCACCACATGAATATGCAATCATTTAGAAAAAACAACTGGTAGTTCACGCTGCGGATTTTTCACTTATAGTTGGACAACTATACAAGATGGGACCTAACGAGATCTTGAGGAGATGTGTTATGGAGGAAAAAAGACCACTAATTCTGGTAGAAGCACATGAAGGCATCGCAAGAGAACACTATGCAAGAAAAGAAACAATGCAAAAGGTTCTTAGAGCTGGCCTCTGGTGGCCTACTTTACATAAAGATGCTAAGGAATATTATAAAGCCTGTGATGTATGCAAGAGAGTTGGGAAACCTTCTAGAAGAGATGAGATGCCTTTAGAACCATAGATGTCCTTACAGGCATTTGAGAAATGGGCCATTGATTTCATGGGACCTATTAACCCACCAAGAAAGCGCATAGGAGCTAGATGCATCATCACTGCAATAACGTATTTGACCAAATGGGCAGAAGTAAGAGAAGTGAAGGATTGTAGTGCAACTACAACTACACATTTTATATTTTATGATATCATAACTAGGTTTGGATACCCAAAGACCCTGATGAGTGATCAAGGTACACCCTTTATTAATAAGACTATCGAAGGTTTGACTCAGGAATTTGAAGTCCACCATCATAAGAGTACTCCTTACCATCCACAAGAGAATGGGATGGTTGAAGATTTCAACATGATCTTGGAGACAACACTGATGGATATTTGCAATGTGAACATGGATGACAGGTATTTGAGAGTACCAACAGTTCTATGGGCCTATAGAACTACTTGCAAGAAGTTAACAATGCAGACTCCCTTTAAGTTGGTTTATGGTCTAGAAGCAATTGTCCCTATGGAATATTTGGTTCCTAGCCTCAGAATTGCAGCATTCACAGATATGGATGACACTGGCATTGTTCAAGAGATGCTTGCACAGTTGGTAGAACTAGAAGAAGACTGATTTATTGCAGGATTTCATCAGCAGGTACAGAAGGAACGAGAAAATTCCTACCATGATAGACATATCAAGAAAAAATCCTTTAAGCAAGGAGATATGGTATTGGTATATGACAACAAGTTCGTGAAGCAACCAGGGAATTTCAAAACAAATTGGCTTGGGCCATTTGAGGTCACATATGTTATAGAAGGAGGAGTTGCACAGTTGAAGACACTGAATGGAGAGTGGAAAGAAGGTTTAGTGAATGGGAGCCGATTGAAATTGTACTATGACAACCAGTTTCCTTGCATATCTCAATAAAAGAAGAAGGATACGGGTCTAGGTACCAGGTGTATTTGAAACTTGGTACCAGACATAGAAAAGACAGTATGCATAGGGAAGAAAGGGGTACAAAAGAAAGAACAGGCTTCCCCACGTAGTCTGAAGTCGAAGTGAAATAGAGGGGTTAGACCTGAAGTGCCTTAGGACGAGTCACATGAGAGTGTTGGGGGCCTGTTGTCCCTTGGTTATGGAATATTGAGAAGACTAAGGAAATAACTGTGAAGTATGAACTACGTGGAAACCACATTGACTGAGATTGGGTTGAAGTAGTTAAAGAAGAAGAAAAGAAGGAGCGAAGTAAGAGAAAGCAAGTTGTTGAATGAGAAGACTGAGGAAGACAGATCATCAAGGAAGAGGGATTGTGGACAACTCAGTAAGAAAAAAAATCCACCAATAGATGCTTTGGAGCACCTCACGGGAAAGAAGGACAAATAGGCTGGCGAAGCCCTAAAAATGCTGGTCAAGTTGACCTAGGGTTTTAGATACCTAGTGTTTTGGCATTTTAGGGTTTTGACACCTAGGTTTCAGCGTAAGGTTTTACAAGAGTCATTGTAATGTATAAATAAGGGTCAAGAGGACCTGGGTTGGGTTAGAGAATGTAATGAGAAATTATTTTTTTTGAGAGAGAGAAGTATTCTATCGAGAGAGAGTCTGTGTTGTAAAATCTTCATTTGGGTGCGAAGATCAACCCTGTAGTTGGGTGCACAGGGAGTGGAGAGAAAGAGAGAGAGAAGGAGAGAGATATGCAAGCTAAGAGCACAGATAGAACTGTATGATTTCCTAGAATATCAGGAAACACAGTTCTGTGGTCGTAGCCCTAGGGAGGGGGTGAACCACGTAAATCTTGTTGTGATGTATGATTGATTTTCTGTTCTTATGATTTATGTTACTCTGTTATTGCATAATTGTGTTAGATCTAAGATATAACTATGTGAAGTATGGATGAGTTGGTAAAGGATAACTATATCGCTATGTATTATTGTGTTGAATCCACTTTGCATTTCCTCTAGTTGTAGACACCTGTGTCCTGCAACCTCCTATTGCTACTTCGAGTGAGGTTGCATCTGCTTCACAGGTGTTGCTGAAAGGGCCAGTAGTTAGGGCTTATTGGTGCATTGCTAGAGCTGAATCTTGGGTCTTCCCCTATGCCAACAGGGATTATGTGTCATACGAAAAAGAACGCCCTTTGGGGGGAGAAGTGGTGAATCAAGGAATGGGTTCTCTATTTGAAGAGGGCCACTAGGTTAGGAAGAAGATGTTGCATCTGGGGTATCATTGGAAGGATCTGGAATTTCGTAGTTCTTGTTCCCAATCTACAAGTTGATCATGTGGTCATACATGTAAATAGAATCATTCTATGAGGACCCCTCATGGTGAGGGGTACTTGTGAATTCCCCTTGGAGGAGGGGAAGTATTTGAGGCAACCATGTTTTGAGGCCAGGGAGGGAAGGGATGGGTTAATACAACAGGTTGTTGGGAGGCCTGTCATTGTGCCAAATATCAATGGATTTCATCTTTCCGATGGAACTAGTGAGTGGGATGGTCCTCCCCATAGATGGTGTAGGGGAACTGATCTTTCCTCTTTTCCTTAGTGCCTCCAAATTGGGAAGTTTGGGTAGTGGAAGTCCCTTTCCCATCAATATAATTTCTCTTTATGTTCCTCTTTTTATTTCTTCTAGGTTTTTGAGGATTCTTTGGTTGCGTGGATTGCACCCAATTCACCTTGGATTTTTGGGGAGGGACTGTAGAAGTTTGAGCATTAGTGCCAGATGTTGATGGTTATTATTGAATGGGAAATTTTCCCATCTGATCAGCTAGTTGGTTAACATATGCATGAGAAATAGAACCAACCACACCATCGACATGGGGCCCTGGGAGAGGTTGACAAGGATCAGTTGAGAGGTGAGTAGCATTTGGAATAATATCATAGATAGTATTGGAATGAGAATAAATCAAATCTAGATGTTGAGCATGAAAGATGGCTTGATCTTCAGTGGTCACCCCGACCATAGATACATCCCTGGAAATGGGTGGTAACAGGGAATAAGTGAACCACTCCATTATGAAATTGTCTGGAATTTGATTTTTAATCATCCTATGCCTCCTCTGCCACTCATGTATATGATCAGAAATATGGGTGGCATTGTTTTGATGCATGGAAGTCAAAATATATGTTCCTATATCATATCGAATAGGTATCTAGTAATGTGTTAAAAAAACCATGTCCATGTCATTGAAGCTTCTAAAAGAACCTCCCTTTAGTTCAATATACCACTTGGCAATGCCTCCATTAAGGGATCTCTAGAAAATACGCAATCTCACACTATCGTCCATTAAATAATTGGACAAGCACCGCAAATGGTATGCCATGATGTCTATGGAGGGGTCTTCTCTTGGATTACCATCAAAATTTGGAATGTCTGATGGGAATTTTGATGGCATCGTGGGCCATGATGGGTCATGCGAAATAGGGTCATTCATTAATCATCACAAATATGGTAAGTCAATCATTGCAAGAAATGACAATGGTGCAAATGGAGATTGGTAAGGAGGTGAAGTCTCTATTGTCCTAGATGGACCTTGTGGTCCCCCTATGTTGGTGATGTTGGAAGTTAAGGAAATGGCTAGAGGGTGGGTTCCCCTAGGGATGGTGGAACTGGTAAGAGAATGACTAATCCTACCACCAAAAAATCTCCCAGGGGGATTTCCCCTAAGGGGAACATGAACCCTCCAGGAAAAGGGTTTCCAGTGCTAGTCTCAGGGAAGAAACCCCCAGGACCAAATGTATTGACAAAGGGAAAATTCCAATTTCCCTCGAGGGATGTGCCCCTAGGGAAAGGTGTATCGACCCATGGAGAAGGAAATCCTTCAGAAGTACCACTTCCCCCAAGTTGACTAGGGATAGCCCCAAAACCACTAGGCATACTCCATCCAAAAGGTGTACCTTCCCCTGATGACGATGGGTTGGTCATTGGATTGGAGGAAGTGGAAGGAGCTCCACTTCCCATGTTGAAACGAAAGCTCGGCCCCCTTCTGGAAAATAATATGGAAGTGGGCATGGAATTATATGGGATGGGTTTATGCATGCTATGTATACTAATGAATAAATTCAATGATACAAGTGACGTCCCCCACATGGAGGAACCAAAAAATAAAGGTATGGATGATGAAGGTCCAATGGAGCTAAGTGGTGGAAATGAGGACATGACCGGGATGCCCTCGTTTGAGATTCCCCTAATCCCACTTGAGTATGGGCTTATTGTTTTAGGATTAATCCGTAACTGCGGACACAAACCGATCTCCCTAGATCCACCTGGATCTAGAACAAAGCAAGACAAAATAATACACTTTCCCTAGATTTTAACTGTTGAATGAACTAGGAGGCAAGAATCATAAACATACCGTATGATCGCTTCCTTGGGTCTCTGTTGTTCCAAGCTTCGCTCCAACGCTCTTCTATCATCAAGCCCACAACAAAACAAACCAATCGAAGTGAAGACAACTCAATAGATTCAACAATTAACCTATGTATATGAACAAGGAGTTATACAATAAAGTGACACTAGCTTTATGGGAAAGGGACATATTACTGTATTAAATTGATAGAAAGAAAGAATTACAACCTGAGCCTTGATGTTGTAAGCCTCCTTTCGATGGCTCCTGGCTCTTACACACACACTTTCTCATGCATGAAGAAGATCAACCACTTTTGATAACCTTGTTGGTGTCTCTAGCTACTGTAGCATCAGTCCTTCATACAATCTTCCACTAATTCTCCAATCAATCTCTTGCTAGTTTGCTTCTAACCTTTTCCATGAGCATTCCCCTCAATGTATAGGAGAGAATAGATTAGTTACTTGGATAGAAATGTTCCCAAGATATCAGGAAATCAAGTACTTAGATAACCATTCGAATGCCATCTCATCCTTCTAGAAGGTTCGAGAATTTATCTTTTTTCCTTCTTTAGAAGATGTTCGCACCCTAGCAGTTAGGCACAGTGTGAACCCCTCTCACCCTAGCTTAAGCCAGCCTGCGAGAATCATGCATTCTCGCAGGCAAATATATAGGTAGCCTGCGAGAATCATGCATTCTCGCAGGCAAATATATAGGTAGCCTGCGAGAATCATGCATTCTCGCAGGCAAATATATAGGTAGCCTGCGAACCTCCCTTAAAAATATGATTTCTGGAAAGAGACAAAGGTAACTTTTCTCAGGAAAGAGTTCTAGTGAAGAGCCTGAGTTCTCCATCATTATTACATCAGCATGACGACCAAAATTATGGATAACACTTATAGGCTCAAATACATTGGATGAAGCACAAGGTCTAGACACGGTAGGAGGATGGTTGAATAACGAAAAAAGGCTCATTGAAAAGTTCTTGTACTTGGACTAATATAGGTGTGTTATGTTTAGTTAAAGGCATATTGAAGTTGGGTGGAGGATGTTCTTCAACAACTTCTACCTCAACCAAGATAGCTTCGTGAAACCACCAATAGAACCCTTCAAAGTCTTCACCACGGATATGGAACAACTTTGGAGGTGGTTCCACCTCTGTAATAGGATCTAGTCCTCATAATCGGTGGGACTAGTGTGATAGTTCAATCATGATGAAAATTATAAGTAACTAACAAAAAAAAACAACCTATGTATGATCTAGAATCTGACTCAAAGAGAACACTCCTAATCAAATATAGGAAACAACAAGCAAACTAGTTGGCTCATGGGACTTCTGAAAACTAACCTCATGGGGAAGATGAAGTCCCCACCAGATTGACTAGTGAAGGTGTGAGGATAAGTTATGATGAATAGTGTGAAACAACCTTGAACGGTGTAGGTACCCTTTATTAAGGTGGGAACCATCCGGGGGAACTGGGATCATGGACAAACGTCTACCCTGGGTACTATAGGCACGTCCCACCTGCAGTCACCTATGTGGAAACCTAGGAAAAGATACTTAGGTTACCACCTAACAATCAATGTTTGGGAGAACATTCATAAGTCTGATCGCACATAAGGGAAGGGTAGCTAAGCCTAAAGATATGAAGGGGTGACCCAACATAACCCCCATATGTCTAACAATCAAAACGATATCACAAACACTAAAACAAGCAGAGAGGGGTAATCTCCCTACTTTCTTCAATGTGACCTCGTGCATGACTCTTGTGCTAGAGGAGCTTCTCGACACACCAGTTGCAAGAGAGGATTTTAAAACTCTTTAATGACTTCTAGGTTGATTTTTGTGCCCTTGGAAAGTTTACTCTCCAATCCTAATCCAGTGACCTAAACTTATATAATGTTGGTTGGCTCTAAAAAAACATCTAATAAAGTTTAGATTAAACATTGTTGGCATAGGGGCAAACCCAGGGTTCAATGCACCAACAAAACCCTAACTACCAACCCTTTCGGCAACACCTGTGAAGTAGATGTAGTCTCACCCGAGGTAGAGGAAGGGGGGGTTGTAGGACTCAAGTTTCTACAACCTAGCATGGACACAGATCTGTGATCACAATACTTTAACATAGCACTTAGCGATTAACATTCATTATTATTTAACCCTTATTCACATCACAGGTTAAACCCTTATTACAGATCGACACAGTAACAACCAAGATCAAGCACCTCTAACTATTCAACACATAACATCATAGAAGATCTAACAATTTATTCATGTATAAAGCACTAAGCATCAATGGATCTACCTATTACACCAATATTATTACACTAAGCAATTAGATACATAAACAACATTAACATCATAGTACAAAACACATCAACATGGGATATATGTGGTTCACCCCAATGTGGGGCTACGCCCACCAATCTTCCTCTCTTCTTATTAGTCTCTTCCAATCTTCCTACATGAACAAAGCCAGAATGCCAACTCCGCATAGGACATGAGATCTTCTCACACCTCGCTAGATCCTCCTTCCCTAAGTTGTATCAAATCACAAATCCTTACACAGTTTGTATGCATCAAGAACTTACAAAACGCTTGCACTTAGCTCTACAAGCCATAACACATCTTCTTGCATATAGCTAATATTAGCACTAAGTCATCGACCTTTCTTACATCGCCTAGATACTTATTTATACATTACAAAAGAGGCCTAATCATGAGTAAACCCATGGGCCAACATCCCATACCTGTTACATAAGCCCTAAAACCCAAAAAGCTCGAAAAAAGGGTGATATCTTGTGATTTCCTCTTTTCCTGGGTGCTCCATCTTTGACAAGCCTATTGAAGTCCCAAAAATAATCAAACATGACCAATGTTTCCATAAAACTTGGTTGAGGTCCAACAGGCCCCCAATGCTCACCTGTGACTTATCCGAGTCACTTTGATCTGGGAAATACTACTTTGAAGGCCTCGAGATTAGCTCGAGTTTCCTTGACTTTTTGCTTTGCCAGAGTCTCCTTCTCGACAAACTTCTGAATGAATTTCTCGGTGACAGGCCCTTCCAGGCATTGTTCCACTGTTGCAACCACTTGTTCTAGTTGTGATCCTTGTCCCTAGATCTCTTCAAAGAGGGTGAATTCTTCATCCTGCACCAACTGAATTCATTGTGTCACCTCCATCACTCTACTCTGGATGGCAATGACCTCCTATTGAACTGTGCGCTACTCCTGTGCCCTCTTCATCTTCTCCACTACTGTAAGCAACTTCAATTGTTCTTGCACTATAGACACTTGTTGCTTCACCTCCTGGAGATGTGCCTCCAATGTACTCAGTTTTAGGTCTTCTGGAAGGTGCTCATAGGTCTACGCACTTCGATTACTTATTTTCTTGCATTCTGAATCCAACGCCTTGATTATTTTGACTATGCTCTTGGCAGTTTCTTCCCTCTAGTCCCGCACTTATTGCGGAGTGCTCGACACTGCTTGCAGTTTTAACTTGGCTACTCTTGCTTGAAGTTGTTGAATGGATTCAATGAGCTTCCCCACTTGGCTCTCATCTGTCTCTTTTTCCATCTGGGCCAAGTCCGACACAGAGTGAAGTGTTCTAGATATTGTCTCCTTGAACGTAGTATGCTCCACAAGCAGTTGGTCTTTTTATCTCTAAATATTCTCTCTGTCCTCCTCAAACTTCACTCTCATGTCATCTTTTTCTTGTTTCGCAACCCGAATTTTCTATATGGATTCCTCCTTTGCTTGCTTCAAGGCCTCTATGGCCTATTCTTTTTCTTCCAATACTCGAAGAAGGCGAGCCTCTGTAGCATCTGCTCTCCTTCATAGTTGGGGGGGCTCATCCCCCAATTCTACATCTTCTGATGATGACAGCGTAGTAAACATTGTGTGGCTCAAATAAAGAGCTTGTTGTACCCCCTTCAGCTCTGTCTCGATTCTATCATACATTGTCTCCTACTTTTCTTCATTTCGATGCAAGATATCCTCTGAAGCATCTAGTACAACTGCGATGATGAGGTCAATATCATCCACTGTGAGCACATTCTGTGACTGAGTCTTATTGGCTCGTGACTTCTTCTGTGTTGAGGGTTTCTTTGGAGAAACCTTTGTTTTCTTTGATGTCTTGGCCTCTGTAATGGGCTCCTTCGGCGATGTTACTTCACCCTTTTATTGCTTGTCTTCCTCCCCTCCCTCCTCTTGGTTTATTTCTTCGCATCCTCCTCCTCCAAGTGAGTTAGATGTAGTTTCCTTTGATGCATTGTTTATCTCCTGCACTTCTTTCTTTCTCTTCTTCTTCTTAGCGCTACTCGGTCCATCCCACTTCCTTTGGGTGAACAAAGGGCTTCTGATGATGTAGGGGTTGGAGAGCTCTGTCTGCTCGATTGGTACAAGGAATTCAGCTGGCTATTCCTTGGTTATATCCTCCATGTCTTCATTAGTCAATTTGTAGTAAGACTGCACTACCTCCTTTCTTTCATCCCTACACGCAACAATGTAAATAAAGTGGCGGTCTGTGTAGAACTTTGCTAGTGGCCTGTAAGTATGCAAGGTGTCTGGGGTCATTCGGGGGAATGAATCAATGGTGCATGTGAGTTGTAGGTAGTAAGTGTGAAACATTGTATTTGATTGTGATTGCTTCACCATGTCACCTGTATACCACAAGGTGGTGAACCTCGTAGCCAATGGTTCTAATGGCTCGACTTCTAGGACTGTCGCTCCCTCCAACATCTCCCAAGAGACAAATGCTATAAGAATTAGTAACCAACTGAAGTGGAATTCATAGCTTTGGTACTGTGCTTCGCAACATCCCTTCTCCAACTCATTGATGAGGTAGTTCTCCCAGTTCATTTGCATGCCCTCGATGCACTTCCCTGTGAGGTCGACGATGAACCCTATAACTTGTGTTGGTCTGTTCTTCTTGACGATCTTTCTAGGAATCAGTTGACAATATAGGTGCACTGCACCATTTTGGATGGAGGCCACCTTGTATTCTTGCTTCCCATTCTCCACATCACCGTAGGTTTCCTTTATACATTGCACGAGGGAGTGATCTGTAGCCTTCCCTAGATAGAATTGTTGAGGGTCCGGTCCTTGCACACTCAGTACAGTGATCATGTGGATCAACGTCGGATCCATAGTCACATGCCTGTCTAACCAAAGATAACCTCCATGTTAGCACAACAGGAGGATTTTGAGGATTTTAACGCATGCGTTAACCTCCTTATGTTTGTCGAAGTGGGGGATATTCATGATGTTTAAGATGGTGGACCTTGTGATCTCCTTAGTCCATGTTTGGGGGACTATATTTGGATTATTCCTAGTTGTCTTGGTTAGGTATCGATGAAGTGCGAGCATCACATAATTCTTCCTATCTCCAAGGTTGAAATTGTTGATCTTAAGATCAGGGATCAATCCTAGCTGTGATCCAACTGCGTGTATCCCCTTCGGGAGGTATGCAGTTATGAATGTGTACTTGAAGTCACATGGGATGCTTTCACGACTAACCATGCCAGCCAGAGGCAGGATGTAGTCAGGAAAGACTGATGGGATCATCTTCTCATTCGCTAGGTCGTCGCGGTGCTTCCTTATTTTCTCAGTCATTGTTCAGCTAGATCGATGTGCAGTCGAGGGGGAGGCTTGCAATAAAACTATTGATGAGGCCTATACTCTTGCAAACATGACCTTCTCAGCCATAAGGTCGATCAATATTTCTTCTACCAATTTTTCTACTGCGCTAAGTTTGCCCAACATGCACACTCATAAACAAATAACTTGGGTAGGCGACTGAATACTCAAGGTAAGAAAAATGGGTGGCGAGGTCTCAAAATCACATTGCGATAGCAATTAGTTCTCTTGTTAGCTCAGATAATCACAATTTGAAAAATTTTCCCAGGTGATGCATTTGACGAATTAAATAAACAATGTCGTAACAGGTTCCTCCAACGGATCGAAAAATCTTCAATCAATATGATTCCATCCATTATGGCACAGTCCCAGTGGTCCAATGGGGATCTTTATGGAAATAACTATGTTTCTAGCCATTCTGGAGCATCGTTCTAATGGTCGGGATGCTTCCAACGGTCATATTGCTTCATCGTGGTGAAGTGCCAGTCTGTGTTGTTATGCTATTCCGGTGAGGTTCATGTTCTGTAAGCCTTATTTCTGCAAAGTCCTCTTTGGAACTTCTTGCAATTTTTCCAACTTCAATTTCTTCTTACTTAGCTTTCTGGCCTTCTTTCCTGTGCTCTGAGTCTCTAGGTTCCTCTTTCCATTCTTATTCTTATTTTCTTCTAGTAAAGGGACTTCTCATTGTTGAGGGTATTTAAAAGGGTTCAAGTGTAGTACCTCTTCTCTTACTTCTTCTGCGGTAGGTTCTCTTCTCTCCTACAAGGACAGGTTCTGTAATCCTTTTTGCGTTCTTTCAACCTCGACAACCTTCTGTTGCTTCGACTTGTTTTCTTGTTCTTGTATTAGTCTCACTATTTTTCTGGTTATGAAGTCCCTTAATTCTTTCTTTTTCTGTTATGTAGCTTCCTCTTCTTCTTTCCTTCAGATCTGATCTTTCTCAATCCAAGGATTTCCTAACATAAGTGCAAAAAGAGTGTTATTCTCAACAAACTTAATGACCTCAAATTATTCTTCAGTGGATTCTCCATGGGCTATCATAAGTACATGAGTAAATATTCCACATAGGGTTATCATATTTCCTTTAAGCAAGCCTATCTCTCCCAATGAAGGAATAATAGTCAGCTTTCGCAGAATTTCCCAAGTGCTTTCTGGCATGATATTCACCTTTGTTTCTTCATCCAGAACATAGTCTATGTTGAAGTCTCTTATTCTTGTTTCTATGCACTCCTTCTCTTTTAAGATCTCAGGTAAATTGATGTCTCTGTGATCATTCAGTGTTTCTTTCAACTGTAATAACATAGTCCATGATTCTTTCTGTTCTCTAGCATATCCTTGGTTTCTTGACCTTCTTCATGGTTTTCTTGTCTCAAGTTCATCTTTTCAAATTTAGTAATCATTCTAGGGAAATCCAAAACCTCATGACCAACAACTTTACAACAAATACAAATAGGACCTCTACCCGGGCATTCCTTAGCAAGATGTCCCAGTCTTATGCAACTATAACAAAGTGTCAATCTTCTCTTTCTCTTAAACGATCCCCCACCTTTCTTGTATTGCACATTGGGATCACAGTGATGGACCTGCAACCTACAAAAATTCTTTCTAGGGTCCTGCATCCATTTGTTAGTCCAAAACTTATTTCTATGCATAGGAATAACATATCTTTCACTAACTCTATCAAATTTATTCAGATCAACTCTTTCTTCTAGCCATGCCTAGTTTTCAGACTAGGACAAAATCTATCAAACATACCTAAGTTCATACTTTCGAAGAAAAAAATTCCACTTATCTTACCTTTCTTAGAGAAAAAATATTTAAGATCTTACCTCTTTTCTTCATATCGAACTTCCTTCTCTTAGCATAGAGCTTCTTAATTCAAGTAGATTACTATGCACTATAACAATAGATCTACGCACAAATATTTCTCTCTTCTTTAGTTCCCAACAATCACACTTTCAGGTCCCAACAACAGAACCATTTGTTGGCACAGGGCCAGACCTAGGGTTCTACGCTTCAACAACCCAACAAAGCCTTAACTACTGGCCCTTTCAACAACACCTGCGAAGTAGATACAGTCTCACCCAAGGTAGAGGTAGGGGGGTTGCAGGACTCAAGTGTCTACAACCTAGTTGGGACACATATCTATTATCACAATACTTTAACAGAGCACTTAGAGATTAACATTCATTAGTATTTAACCCTTATTCACATCGCAGGTTAAACACTTATTACATATCGGCGCAATAACAACCAATATCAAGCACCTCTAACCATTTATCACATA
This sequence comes from Picea engelmannii, assembly GCA_009831015.1. Lineage (NCBI taxonomy): Eukaryota > Viridiplantae > Streptophyta > Pinopsida > Pinales > Pinaceae > Picea > Picea engelmannii. The sequence continues at coordinate 144,273 of ML787139.1, read as the reverse complement.
GCATCAGAGCATATCTAATCATTTATTCATGTATAAAGCACTAAGCAGTAATGGATCTACCTATTACACCAAGATTATTACACTAAGCAATTAGATACATAAACAACATTAACATCATAGTACAAAACACATCGACACAGGATATACGTAGTTCACCCCAATGTGGGGCTACATCCACCAATCTTCTTCTCTTCTTATTAGTCTCTTCCAATCTTCTTACATGCACCAAGACATAACGCCAACTTCACATAGGAAAGGAGATCTGTGCGCACCTCGCCAGATCCTCCTTCCCCAAGTTGTATCAAAGCACAAAGCCTTACACAGTATGTCTGCACCAAGCACTTACAAAACACTTTCACTTATCTCTACAAGCCTTAACACATCTTCTTTCACATAGTTAATATTATCACTAAGCCATCARCCTTTCTTACATCGCCTAGCTACTTATTTATACATTACAAAAGAGGCCTAATCATGGGTAAACCCATGGGCCGACATCCCATACATGTTACATAAACCCTAAAACCCAAAAATCCAGCAAAAATGGYGAGATCCCATGATCTTTGCTTYGCCTGGGCGCTCCATCTTCGAGCAGCCTGTCGAAGTCCCAAAAATGGTCAAACGCAACCAATGTTTCCACAAAACTTGGTCAAGGGACAACAAGAGCTTATTTTTAATGGTTGTTTCTTATGTCTAGGTAATGGATGAAACTTTGTATGATGTGAGGACTCTTGACCCAACCAAACAATGCAAATATGCAAGTGAAAAAATATTTCAATTCGATGAAATATAGATATGGGAGGGATAGAGAGTTTTCCTTTTTCTTTTTCAAAACTCAAAGAAATCCTCAAACAAACCAATCAATCAATCAGGCATAAGAGATCCAAGACCAACAAATTCTTGTATCACACTCACAACACTAATGCTTCAATAGCAGAATAAGCATGTAAGAGATCATTTTTAAAATTTTTGTTTTTTATTTTTTTTTCAATTTGAAATATATGACAATGTTGACCTCAATAATAAAGGCTAATGAAAACAAGAACACAACAAAAAAAAAAAGCAAAATCTTGTAGGATATCAGGAACAAGGCTATATGAGCCTACTCTAATGTCACTACAATGATCACACTTAAAAACTTGCCTAGGAGGGGGAGATATAGCGCTAAACAAAGTTCAAATGAAATAAAACATGCAATCAATGGAATAAGCTCCTATATCTCATCATATCTAGTGAATTTTGAGTTCAACGTCTGAGATCTACACTCTGAAAATGGAAATTTCATACAAGAAAAGGAGACTGTCCAAACAAATTGAAAACTTTCACACCAATCAACTCAACACTAACCTTGACAAATTATCAATGTGAGAAGCCTATTCTTATAGAAAGGGTACTAAGAAACTTAGAGAGGTAATTACAAGGCTCTACAAGCTCATAAGATGTCTCAACCTGAGAATACTTGAGTTGAGCACCAAAAAAATGCATATTTGGGAGGGCCTCACGTGACATATGAGAATCAACAACTGAGGGGTCCTCGTGGGATGGTAGTATTGCAAAACAAGAGGATTTGAGCCAAAAACCCTTCATGGAAGATATCGAGATTCATACCTCAAAATAGAGACAAATGAAGGAAAAGAGATTCAAATAGAATGGACTTCTTCCCTAGTGGAGTCACCAATCTGTTATGGGAAAAATGATGATAGGGATCTCACTAAATATATCAATAAGGTATCCCTAGGATAAACCTATGTATCCTATATAGGAGTGGTTAGACTTCCTATGGCTTCGCTAGAAACAAACAATAGGATCACATGCAAAGGGTTGAGTGAATGACTTACCTTTTCTTGAAGGTTTTCCTTAGCATATCCTTCCTATTGCAGTCCTGAAGTTGTAGCTGCAACCTCTACAACATGCTCCTTGCACACCAAAGACAATACAAAACCATTCTACTCGCTTTTAAATGTTAGAATCCTAGATCTAGCTTGAATCTAACCTAATCTATAATCTACAAGATCAGATCTGAACATTTATACATCAATGAAAAACATTCAAGGGGAAAACCAAATGATTTATTGATTAAAAACAAGAAATTACATCAAGATAACATACCTCAAGTGTTGATGTAGAATCCTTCAATCTCCTTGCTCCTTGCTTCTCCTTACAACTCCTTGGTCATGCTAGGCTCCAATGACTTCTGGCTAAATACCTCTATAATTTTGGCAACATAACCTTGCTATTGAATTCTTCTTCCCTTTTCCCAAGGCTTTCCTTTGTTATATATCTCTTGGAGGAGGCTTTGGAGAGGCTTCTGGATCTTCTAGAGGCCACTAGAAACTCGAATGATGTGAGTTCCTAGGTCCTAGCCACTAAGATCCAACTCATATCTCTCATCTCGCCTCATAACTCCCCAATTTTATAAACTTGACAGTGCCTCACTCGTTACACAACTAGTTTCATGTGAGGTACTCTCTTGTTTTCTATTATGTGTCCCACGAGGATTCCTAAAACTAGGTAAAAACAAATCCAAAATGTGTGAAACCCTAGGAAAAAGATGCATTAGGGCCTTAATCCTCTGATGAAATCCTATCTAGCCTGTAGGGTGGGAATTAAAGTTGTAATAACATTGAGGATACCCGTGTTCCATGGAATGGGTAAGGATGTTGTGGAACAAAATTGGTTCACATGTGAAGAAATATGGTCTGTGAAGAGGATCACATAGGAAGAAACAAAGGTTTCACGGCTAGAAACCACGTTCAGGGACAGATATTTGACATGGTACATGAAGTACAACACCACTATGTCAGCAGGGCAAGCAAGGTCCTTGATAGAGTTCAAGTAATATTTTCTTAAGGAGTTCCAGAAACCTAAGTCATAATCTTAGTGTATTAAAAGGAATCAAGGAGATTAAGAAGAAACAAGGGGAACTTATGTGGGACTATGATCAAAGATTTAAGATTTTTTTGGATAGGTTGACATTCTAGATCCAAGATGTGAAGCATAGATAATGGTTTATTTTGGGGTTACTCCCCCATATCCAAGTCTCTCTCACCTAGGAGAAGCTTACGACTCAAGAAGAGGCCTTGGAGATTGCAATGTGCTTGGAAGCTACATTAGGAGGGGTAGAGACATCAAAAGGATTGAGACAGGTGTAGTCACAACTAACAGACCTAACGATTTAGTTGCAAGATATGGGAAATAAAAAAGTCATGTGTGAGCATGTATGGTGTACCACATGTCAATCTAAGTGATTCCAAACTACATGGAAATATGAGCATGTATGGTGCCTTGTACTTCCAAACTATGTGGAAATAGGAGCACCGAGTCCATTTCCAACTAGGCTTGATATGGAGTGGTGCAATATTTGCAAAGAGTGGGTCCATGTACCACCCCGCTATCCAACTTTGGAGAAATATCGAAATATACATCATACTTTGTTCTGTGAATTATGTAAGTCCATGGGACATGATGTCAACAACTATCAATCACTCCAGCTGATGCAAACAAATATATGATATGCATTTTGGGTACTTCTATGTGCATAATTCTATATCCCCAAACATTTCATAGAAGAATGTCGCTAATTAGTGAAGAATTTGGAATAAAAGAGGGTGCATTGCAATATGGTGCATGCAGAGTTGCAAATAAATAATAAGAATGATGAGGAAGTCGATGTCTGGGTGGTAACCCAAGGAGGAGAGAAAATAAGAAGGGACCTCACGCAAGAGGAAATATTAGGTAAAAAACTAGAGGGGAAGATTAGAAAGGCAACATAACCCCCTCCTAAATTCGATCCTTCCCAACAAATGAAACTTATGCATGATCCATAAAGAGCCAAGAAAGAAGAGAGAGCACGTAGAGAATTCCAATGTGAGACACAAATATCACTTCAAGAGGATCATATTTAGGAATAAGTACAATGAGAAACACAGAGGTCACTTGAGGAGGCCCATATATATGAAGAGGTATAGTGGGTGACACATAGGTCACTCATGGAGGCTCGCGCCTCAGAAGAGTTGTAGCACGCGATGTAAAGTTCTTTGGAGGGATATTTTTTGCATGAGGAGATGCAACATGCAATGCATAGGTCAATGGAAGAATCATTTAGATAAGAATATCTGCGACACGTTGATAAAAGGGTGATTGAGGAACAACAATTTGAGGATTTGAAGTAGGGAGTGCACGAGGAAACATTGTGTGGCTTAGGTTGCGAGATGAAATTTGAAGACCAAATAAGTCATTTCTTAGATTTGTGCATAAGATTGATCAACGATCCTAATTCTATGATAAATTTAACACATATGTTAGCCACTTGTATGGGGAAGGAACTAATAGATAGGACTATATAATCCCCCCTCCTAGAAAGGGAGGTATGCCAGGTCATCAAGTAAAAGCACATAGGGTGTGAGTTCAATATGACAACGGAGCTTGGTGGTTATGACATGGATGGGATCATGTTGGATCTAGGATCCAACATGAACATTTTACCAAAGAAATCATGGGAATTGATGGGGAAGTTGAGTCTAGTTTGGTCACTAATATAGATATAGTTGGTAAATTAGTATAGGATCTATCATGTAGGCCGACTGGATCATGTAGAGGTGAATATAGAAGGGGTTAAAACAAAAGAATATTTTTTGGTCATAGAGATTATGGATGACTGACCCATGCCCTGCAATGCGTGGCATTGACTGGGATTTTGAAAAAAATGAAGTATTGAATTTGAAGAAGAGGAAGATGTCATTTGAGACAAACAAACTACTCATGTTTGCACCTCTCAATCCCAATGAAGGAGACAGGTATAATGATCTAGTGGATGAGGATCTGTGGAGCTCTATAATTAAAAACATTTAAAAATAATTGAGCATAGGGAAGATTATATCAAACTCATCGCATATGTTGAGTTAAGTTGGCAGAGTGTCAAGTCTTATGACACTGATTCAGAAGATTCCATGGAAAGGTGGAACAATAAGTTGTAAGAGGTCTCTACTTGCATATGTGTGAGGATAACTAAAGTAATGCATTGGATAGGATCCAAGCTATGCAATGCCCCATGGTTTGATGAGATCAAACCAATAGAGGAATTCCTAGTGCAGATGGACAAGGTTTTCCAAGTGGAGTGGATTATTCAGGCCGTGGATTTTCTATTTCGAGGGATACTTATGAAATTGTGGGAGATGCATTGCATGACTCCTTAGGACTGGGTGCAGGTGGATGAGGTGATAAAATTCAGGTTCCAACCAATCTTGAATTTCAAATTGACCAACTAGTACAATGGAATTGAAAATCCCTAGGAACAAATTTATTTTTGTGAATGACACTGGACTTCCAAGAATATTCCTAGATCCCAATGTGTCCATCAGTTCATTCATATTAAGGATATGGTTCCTAGGAGCTAGTATATTTAGGAGGAATTCAGGAGGAAAATAGGCGATTGGAACCATATGAGCTCTTATTTTTTCTCGACATTCAACTTCACAGCAAAATATCTAGCTCATAGAGAAGCTCTCCTCCAGATTAATGATTTTATATTTCATCGGTATCCAAAGGAAGACATCCCCAGGGTCGTATGCTCATATCATTGGCCCATAGCAAAAATTAAAGAGGCTATCCATTGTTGGAAGATCAATGTTGATAATATTAATGATGATGATCCTCGGGGAGTCTAGATCAAATAATACAAAGGAGAGTGTGCACTGAAAGGTAAGGCAGTAGAGATGGCTACATCAGACTACAATGGCCCAATTAAAACTAAGAAACATAATCTTGGCACTGAGGAATCACCCAAAATAGTCATTATTGGATATTATTGGGATAAGTTGATGGTTACTCAAGCGTTCAACCTACTTAAGAAATATGAGGATGTATTTCCCCACAACTTTTCCAAAATGAAGGGAATTGCAGTATCATTGGGAGCTATGAAAATCCATCTCAAGATGGATGCCAAATCGATCAAGAGGAGGCCAAATCGATTAAATCCCAAATATAATGAAAAATTGTGCAAGGAATTGGATCGGATATTGGATGATGGAATTATTGTTCTGGTTGAGGAGTCTGATTGGATTAGTCCTATGGTTGTGAAACCTAAGAATACGAGTAATATTTAGATCTGTGTAGATATAAAAATTATCAACATAGCCTGCGTCCATGACCCTTTTTCTACCCTTTTCATAGATGAGGTGTTGGAAAATGTCGGAGGTTGGGAAGCCTACTCTTTTACAGATGATGTTTCAGGGTATGATCAGGTTCGAGTCGCAGAGGAGGTAAAGCCAAAACCACCTTTGTGATGGAATGGGGGTCATTTTTGTACACTATGATGCCTTTTGGCCTAAATGATACCCCATAATATTTTCCCAAATAGTGGTTGCAACCTTCACGAAATTTATCTACAAGTTTCTTAAGGATGACTGGACAATTTTAAGTCTGTTTAAGGAATAGATGCAAGCCCTTCAGTTGATGTTGGATCGATTCCGCCAGCTCCATATTTCTTTGAATTTGAAGAAGTGCATATTGTGTACACCATTTGTCACATTGTTGAGCCACATCGTGTGCAAGGATGGATTGTTTGTGGATCAAGATAAGATCATTGCCATTGTGGATATGGTGGCCCCCACTTTGATCCATGAGTTACGCATGATATTGGGTCATATAGGATATTACCAAAGGTTTATTTATAACTATCTCAAAATTGTCACCCCATTGGAGAAATTATTGCAAAAGGATATTAAGTACAATTGGACACCGGAATGCTAGGAGGCCTTGGGCATTCTCAAGGAGAAACTCATAACTGCATTGATATTGGTTTTCCCCAATTGGTATAAGATATGTTATTTCCATGTATATTCCTCATCTATCACACTTGGATCATTTCTTTGCAGATGTGTGAAGGTAATATTGACCATCCAACATATTTTACCAGTCACAAACTTTATGATGCTCCTTAGGTCACCACAGTCGAGGTTGATGCGACCTTTTAGCTTACCCAGGACCTTTATGGATACCTTAATGAGCCCAAGTGCTAGTTCAAAGAGTTCCTTTAGGATCTTAATACCACAATCCCATCCATTGAGATGATCATCCCATGAGGCAGTTGGCTCAAGGACGAGCCAATTAATAGTGGTGGGGGCTTGTTGGAACCCAAATGTTTGTGTTAATCTCATGCATGTGCATAAACGAAGTTGTGCATGCCCATTCTGGTTTTGTGCATTCTCAAGATAATGTGCGAGAAACGACATGAAGTGTGCATTGAACCAAGTTTTGATATTTCACACCAATTCCAAGGTCTACAAAATGTTCATCGATCCAGGTTTTGTATGTGCACAAAAAATCAAGAAGATGTATGCTAGAATCAAGAAAGAAATCACTGGAAAATATCCTTGAATAATTACTACCAACAACCCAAGGGAACATGAAGTTAACAAAATATGGGTTGGTGAGGTATTTAAGATTGACCCGATTCTAGAAAGGATATGTGGAATGTAAGTTGTGTTGGTTGTGGAGCCTGATTATCTTCCTGATTCAAAGGTCTTTTTCCAACTGCGTTTGGACCTTATTTCTTAAAGGGGGGATATGGGGGGCTTTCCCCCCAACATTTATTGCTAGGGGGGTCCACGGGGAGGGAAAGAGAATTTTTGGAGCCCCCCCCCTAGTGGGAGACTCGAGGGAAGCACACCTGAAGCAAAATTTTGCGAAACTTTTCCTTGTAAAATATTAAAATTCCATAGTCAATATCGACCGTTTATTATAAGGTCGTAGATCTTACAGTAGAAGTTATGTTAGGGATATTTTCCCTAGAAGGTATCCCTCTTTTATGTATGAGGGAATTATATTGCAGATATAAGACCGAGTGAATATTGTATTATGAGAGAGGATACTTTGAGAGAAATAAGAAGAAGTTACAACATATGTGTTGTAGGTTGTATCACTTCATTTGTCAGATGATAATAAAGGAAAGACTTGGAAATTTATCTAGTGGATGTATCACACACTGGGTTAACCACGTATATCTTTGTATCTATTGTATTATGTATCTTTTTTTTTTTTCTATATATTTTTTATTTTATTTCTCTGTGATCATGATTTTCTAGTACGTAGGTGAAAGAAGCATGTGAGACTTTTAGTTGTTAGAACAAGTGGAGCAAAATTGAAAGAGATAGATCTCCCAAGCAAAGAAATATATAAAGAGGAGTAGCATCGACATAAACAAAGTTACGCGTTGAGCGGATTGATGAAGTTGTTGTTGTTATGATAGTTGTCGAGCTTTTTCTGAGCCTCTGTGGAATTGTAATGTCTTTAATTATGGTATAATTTTGTCCCATGTCTTAGTTTTGAAATAATGTGCATGGAACGATATATTGTAAGTCCAGTAATCATCTGAGGAATACAAGACTCTATTTTTATCATGTATGATTTTCTTAATGTGTATCTTTGTTTGATGGAATGAGGAACATAATGAAGTTACAGTGATTATGATATGTCATGTGTTACTTATATGTTATGTGGATACGTGTGTGTATTGCTTTTACACATTAATGATAGTAAAATGTTAATCGTAGTATTTATGAACATAAACCTAGATGGATCATTGTGTACTTATTCCTTTATCTCCGATACAAGACCATATGGTCTTTTTGTTCCTCATTGCATCATGCATGAGACATTCCTCGGCCCTAGCTGAAGATTGGTATGTCGATGCTTTGGGTATTTTTTTGGTGAACTCTAAACAAACTTTGGGTCTAAACCCTCCAACATTAATAAAGATGTGTGCAAGAATGGAATGGTCCAACAATGGAGAATTAGTGTTTTCATCTCCATCCTTGTCAGAATTTCTCAAGATCTCAGAAGCATAGCATTTACAAAATTTAACAGCAGCAATGAAAATTTACTTGCATGGGAACGTGATTTAGCTAGGAAATTGTTCGTACCACCTTTCACTTTCCTAAACTAGTGCATATGTGTACTCAAAACTATGACCCAATACAGAGGGTTATTAGAGATAAAATCCAAAGATGAGTTTTCTCAATCTCAAAAGGATCGATTTCAGAGATATTATTATTTCCCAATAATAGAGAAAATATGGATGAATATACCTGCACTTAAGAATTTAGTTCATTGCCAATTTCAGAAAAGATTATTTTCATTATAGATTTATTGATTACACCAAGTGGACCAGAATTGAACCTCCCTATAAATTCATTCTTATTTAAAAATTCAACCAAGGAAGTTATAACCACGGTCTATTTGATCCTTGTCTACAATAGTGACACTTTGTTGATGCAAGTATTTTAGGTTTTCTTTTGAAAATATACAAAAACACTAGATTCAGTTATGTAAGATATCTCTATGATACAATTCATGAGCAGTTAACATTTTTCGAAAAATGGAAAAGTTCTAGGTATCAATATTACTTGGTTTATCTTTCGATACACCATCAATCCACTCATTTCATATCTTTAAACTTGAGAAAAATAGACCACCATGGAAATGTCCTTCATGTGATTGAATGGACTAATGCTATAAAAAATTAGGGTCAGAAGGATGATTACAAGAATTTTATTGATCATGTTATGGCCAATGTATATATTCTAATTCATAATGAGTCCCCCCGAGTATTTTTCCTAAATGCATAAATGATTTGCAACTAGGACATCTAGTAAAGGTTGGAGAATGGCACAATTCTGAAGATTACATGGTTTTAGGAGTTTATGGTTTTGAATCAAAACCTTACAGGTTACCCATTTTTCTTACTCCTAGGATTTTTTCTTTAGAATTTTTAAGACAAAGGTTAAGCTAAAATTATTATCATTTTTCTTAAAAATATAAAAAAACTCTTATTTAATTGCTAATTAAGGTTTTATTTTTATAGTAAAAGAAAAACAGGTTATAGGGATCATAGATAAATTATGAGAAGCTTGAATTTCAAGCAAGATGATCCCTAAAAATATGATCTTTTTCACGTGATTATTATTATGAGACATGTAGTTGGTATTTTAAATTATTTCATCATTCAGATTCATCAATATAAAGATAAGAAAATAAGGATTCATGGAGCCAAATAAGAGGTTGAATTGAAAAGTTAGCTTAAAATTGTATGAATTTCCAACTTATATTGTATGAGTCTCTGAAACTTTAGGTTAAAACAATCTAAATTCATTGATTTTTGGGCCACTTAATTGCAAAACTAAAAAACCGATTACTATTAATCCCTCAGCCAGAAAAGCATAAACTAATAATAAATAAATATTACATTCATATTCATTTAAATGAATTTGTTATCAAACTTATAAAATCAACTTAACTAATCAAATTTTACTACACATCTTATAACTTATCTTATAATTATAAGATATATGAATTTATAATAGATAAATATTACATTCATATTCATTTAAATGAATTTGCTTATTAGTAATTAATTGAATTAATAACAAAATAAAATATCCTATTTAAATTTATTTATACTTTGTACAATGTATCTTAATCCCTTAAACACTTTTTAAGGCTACTTCAAGCAAATTCTGGACACTTTGAAGTAAATTCAAGAAGCTTAGCAAATTCTGAAAAGCCAAACACCCTTTGAAACAAATTCGGAAGCAACTTCAAGAAGCTTAGCAAATTCTGGAAAGCTAAACACCCTTTGAAACAAATTCAGGAAGCCTAACACCCTTTGATAGTTGGAAGAGAACAAATTCTAAATGTTTTAGATTTTTTTTACTTTTATGTAATTATGATTGACTATGCTTGGGATTTAACAATGAAATTGTTAGGAAAAATCACAACTTTATATTGTTTAAATAGGCTTTTGAATGCATAAATCTACCTTCAAAAATCCCTAAAACATTTAGAATATATAATCTCAACCACAATTTTACATTGTTTAAATAAATTTTTAAATTTTTAAACTTTTAAATTTTATTAAATTCTAAAATTTTATGTAAGACATAAAATTTTATTAAATTCTAAAATCAATAAAAAAATACATTATGATCAATCCAACAACATATGATACACCTCATTCAACAATACTCGGCCACATCCATGGAGTGCACCAGACACAATACCCCAAAGAAACTAACAATACTAAAACATAAACCAATTAATTAACCTTTCCAATACCCTAGCTTAACTAATAAAGATGGGTACATAAATGCGGATCACTATGCATGCAATTTAACCATGACAATTATGCTTGAAAAATGGGGATCACATCTTTGAAATTCAATACTATATTTTGCAAATTAATGAAATTAGAAAAAATAGATCAGTGGTTGGGAACTAATTTGGTGGGATAAAGTAAAGAAATGGGATGAAGATAGAATGACTTGAATTTTTATAGTTTATAAGTTAAATTGGACTTTATCTTTGTTTTTCTTTTCTCTTAATAATTTTTATAGTTTTTTTTCCATTTCTTTTTTTTTTTATGAATGATTCTATTTTGCATTGTTCTTTTTCTACTTTACATTGTAAATATTGACATCTTGAATTAAATATTTTTATCTTGACCTTGTACTCTTCTTCATTGAGTTTTCTTCTTTTTTCTTCTTCTCATATTCTTTTTGATTGATATTCTTTTTTTTTTCTTCTACTCATATTTTGTTTGGTTGATATTCTTTTTTTTTCTTGTCATATTCTTTTTGGTTGATTCTTCTTTTCATAATTAATTTTCTTTTAGTTTAAAAAATGTATGAAATCACTTTAATTTTGCATGTGTTGAGTTGGAATCATCCTGTTGTGTTATTAGATAAAAAACTTAAAGATAAAATGTATAATAGGGAGAGAAAACACACGCATATGTGTAAAATAAGTGGGTTTAATGGTTAAAAACATGTGTTTCCTCCTTGAAGGTTAAAATCCAAAAAGAGAATAACTATGTGGAGAAGATCCATTTTACCATGAACAAGGGAGTTTCATACACAAGTTTTAATCATCTTAGAATTTAAATAAAAGACAATATTATTATAAATCAATGTTATGTGATTTCAATAAAAGAAAATGTCATTATGGAAAAATGTTATGTGATTTATAATAATAATATTATTATTTTACAACACATCTTATAACTTATCTTTTACTATACATCTTTTAATTATAAGATATATGAATTAATAATAAATAAATATTACATTCATATTCATTTAAATGAATTTGTTATCAAACTTATAAAATCCACTTAATTAATCAAATTTTACTACACATCTTATAACTTATTTTATAATTATAAGATATATGAATTAATAATAGATAAATATTACATTCATATTCATTTAAATGAATTTGTTTATTATTAATTAATTGAATTAATAACAAAATAAAATATCTTATTTAAATTTACACTTAAACTTGTTCAATATATCTTAACCTCTTAAACACTTTTTAAGATTACTTCAAGTAAATTCTGGAAAACCAAACACCCTTTGAAACAAATTCACGAAGCTCAACAAATTCTGAAAAGCCAAACACCCTTTGAAACAAATTCAGAAGCAAATTCAGGAAGCTCAACAAATTTTGGAAAGCCAAACACCCTTTGAAACAAATTCAGGAAGCCCAACACCCTTTGATAGTTGTGTTATCACACCAAGAGACTTTCCCTGACTGTGAAGAGAATGAGCTTGGTAACTTAAATGCTCAATAATGTGAAGGATGGATCAAGTTGAGTAAATTGCTCATAAACTCACTCAATCTAAATTGCTCATAAACTCACTCAATCTGACACATATGAATGTACTTAGATAAATAAGGCTTTCAACCACAGCTGTCCAGAAGGTTTTATAAAGATGTGAATGCATAAAGAATACTTATTATACTAACAAAAACATACATACAATAGCATACATGAATGGCCAACTATAACAGTTAAAGAATACTTGTAAGTTTACATACATACAATAGCATACATGAATGGCCAACTATAACAGGTAAAGAATACTTGTAAGTCTAATTTATCAATGCAGTAATAAGATGACAGTTATCAGACATTAGACAAACATGAAAACATGAACATAATATTCATGAACAAGTACAGAAAAGAAAGGAGATGAAGGTTTGAACATCTACAGCAAAAGAAACTTAGATTCTAATCTGTACTCAAAGGACTATTTACAAAAAGTCTAGACAAATTATGAAAGTCGAACCACCCTCAGCACTGTGGCCTCTATGGGTTTAAATAATCTTTACATAACAGTCATGAGATCGCAAAGAAATGGATCGAAAATCTATAGAATCTCTAAGTCAAACCAAATACAACAACTAAAGATCTAGATCCTATATTTATGGAGTCAATCCATATTCTTCTGTTGGTCTTTGACAGCTCCTCCTGCTTGCTGGAAGATGCCAAATGCCTTTTAAAATCTTCAACCACAGCTGTGCATCAAATCATCTTCTCCTTTGACCAAAACAGAATTAAATTTGAAATTGTCTTCTTTATCGTTGAGGATTCACAGGTTTGCAACGCAATAGGTGTAAAATGGTCAACAGATGCTGAAAACACCTGTAGAAGGCAATTTGGACTGTGATTCTTGAAAAATGGATTTAATTTTGATTTGGGGGTTGATATCTTCATTGCTTCTGAACTAATAATGCTTCTCCCAATGCTGCAAAGGGTCTGATACCCGAATCTTCATATGCATGCTTTCATACCCTTAGGCAAAAAATCAAAAACAGAGTATAAGTAAAATAGATGTAGCTGAGCTCCTGTAGGTTACATTTATTGAAGTTGACTGTATAATCTTTCCCTATTTCTTCTGCTTGACAGACTTTTCATGGCTAGGTTATCCATCTAGATGTTGAGAAGATTCAGCGCTACCGGTTGAACTGTCCCAGCATTCATCTTAGTATTCTGTTGCAGATTATTCTTAGAATTTGTTTCATGATTCATATCAGGATTCGCCTGAACATGCTCAATATCGGTCTCAGCATTAATTGAAGGGTTCTCATTATTTCCCCCAGCATTCATCTTAGGATTCTGAGAATTCATCTCAGAACTGATCTCAGGATCAAAAATAGGTCCTATAAAATCTCCTTCCAAGCTCCCCAGTGCCTGGAATACTCAGTGTTGTTCAAGCCATTTGATAGAAAGTATCTTAAATCGTATCTTTCCACCTTTTAGGGTTTAATTTTTGAAAATCCTGAAGACTATGCACTTAAATTTAACAGGAAAGACAAAAGATCCAGTCATTTCTCAAATCCTGACTTTTCCCCGACCCTCCAATGTAATTATTGCAACAAGATATCCATTTTCCTCAGTCGCCTGAATGCATGACATGTCCTCTATTAGTTGCAAAATGATGTAATACTGCAGAAGAAATCCAGAATGCAGTCCATCTGGTAATACAACCACATTTCTTGTCCTTTCAATCTCAAAAGAAAAACATGATTCTTGAAAACTCTGGCCCTTCCCCCTTTGCCACGATTGTGATTATTTGTGCAGCAATATCCAGAGTCTTATGGAGTACACACTGTCATTTTTCAGGCACCACCTCTGCGCACGGTAGTGCAGCAGTTATTACCTCAACCTTTTCCATGGAGTCCTCTCTATTTTCCAGAATGTCGATGATCCGAATAGCTCTCTGCCTACAAATCGGGCACCTGGTATTTACGTTGTTTTCCTCATGGATTTTAGCTCATCCACATCTGCAATTCCTGGAAGTTGTCTGCGTTTTGTTGATTGTTGTCGATACCTGGCGCTTGATGTGTAATGACAGGCATCGAACATCAACGTCTTAAACCCTGCAACTTCACAACAACTCAACACGTGCACAATCTTGGCACCTACGTTCTGTGTAGTTAAAATTTGTGTTTTAAATTTTATCAATAGGCATAATCTCATATGAATCGAGCAATTAAACTTCATCTTGTTTTATATGCACCAAGGCTCCTATGACAATTCGATGAGTTTGAATGAGACAAGGCCTCATGGGCTTGGCGCTAAGCGTTGGGCTTTGGTGTGTCAACCTGTGACTTGACTCGTGGCTTGGCTCGTGTGTCCTCCAAAGCTATAAACTCGAGAGACCTGTAGACTTCGCAGGAGAAATGGCTTGTGATTTTGTGGTTGTTGTATGGATTTGTGTTGTGACATGTGGACTCGAGCTTTGGCTAAATGTGCTTGATATGTAGACTTGGGGTTTGGCATATATTACATGGTTTAGGTTTATGGTAATTTAGTTGTAAGACACTTAAACACACACATTATATATAATAAAAGTCAATGAAAAATCAAGAATACATCCGGATTAAATATTTTTGGCAACATTTCTTATTTGCAAGTCAAGAGGGCAAAGCCAGAGAATTTCGATTGAAGTTGATCAAGACTAGATAAGAAATTTGGAGGTCATGACATAGGCAATAGCTTCAAAATTTGACAATTTAGCACGTATATGTTAAATACGTTTTCAAAAATATACTGGTAATTTTGAGAGCTAACATATGGCTCCAACTAGGATGGAGACCTCCCTGCGAGGCTCTAAGAACCTAGTAGTTCCAGTTTCCTTGTCCATTTGGCTATAGAGTCATCTAGCCTGTGAAACCAATCTCTGTACAACTTCAAAAACTGTCATTATTCTAGCACACTGACTGCTACTTCTGCTGCAAACTGGAAGAAAAGAAATGCTCGGGAAAAGAGCTTATTTCGTGCACTACCCTACTCTAACCAGATCTGCAATTTGGTTGAGTAAACGCTGACTTCCATAACAACCATTCAAACAACTTTAAAACTGAGATGATCTTATCTCTATCACTGATTAACAACTGATATCTAAAATGTAACAACAGTGATAAGAACTCTTTGATGAAACAATACTCACCCGGAAGTGTTCATGAGTTAAAGAAATCTGAAATCTTTGGGTGATCTAAAATGTATAACTCCATCAAGGTTGCAACCGGTTTTTTGAAACCGAGATCAGAAACATGTTGATCCATGGAAAACACCTGCTCAATCATCATTGCTTCTTTGTTGGAAGACCAATGACCCTCTGATTATATTGTGATCAGATCTTGATCATCAATCACTACAACCTCCTCTTCAGAATAGTTCTCAGAGGATAATGATAAAACAGGGTTTACATCATATGGATTATGATCAACTAAGAACATAAAGTTGTCAATGCAGTCATCAACAATCTCATCCTCAAAAAAATTTGAAAACAACTCATGAGATTGGCATGCATACATGTCTATAGAAACATCTTCAAATATTAAAGAGTCTGATTCACAATCTGAAATAGACTCACATTCTTGTTGTTGTTCCAAATCTGTTTCGTACTCATGACCTTCTTGCTCAAAATCTGAAATATATCGACAGTTTCCTTGCTCATGTGCATGCAAATTTTCAAAGCAAACCTGATCTCGGATCATCCTGGAAACACGAATGTTCTCCTCAACTTCGTGAGCATATTCAAATCAACATGCTAAGTATGAAGATTTCCTTTCTAACAGGAGAATGAAAAGATCTGAATGCTGAGCCATAACATAATACACCATGACAACAATCTCTGTAGGCCAGATCTCCAAAGGCATATCATGCTATATGATGTAGAACCTTCTGTTGAAGATGGACAGAACTTTGTCTTCACCTCTCTTCAAAGAATAAAAATCAATGAGATACAAATCAAAAGATTTGTTCTCACCCCAATGCTTTGAAAAAACATTGGACAACTCGATCCATGAACCAATTGAATCATCCCTCAAATTCTTAAACCATATTGCAGCATCTCTAAATAAAGATTTGGAAAACAACCTCATAACAACATCATCATGTATAATCTCAAACTGATCAAGAAAGTTCTTGAAGGCTTCCAAGTGCATCTCACCTAAAACATGATCTTCTCCAGAAAACCAAGGAAGGTACTCAAAGAAATCAAGAGGATAAGGGTTAAGGAAATATAGCAGCCTCAAAGGTTTAAACAACTTATTTCTAATTTTAGTTTGAAAAGCAATGGGGTAATCATGAGAATTGACAAGATGATGACAAGGCTCAACAGTAATGAAAAATGATGATGAAATCTGGTTAGGTTTTGAAACAACTTCAATCTCCTCGAGGTTACATGGCTTATTAGATTCAAGAGAGATTTGAATACAATGATCATCTTTATGAACTGGTTGAGGTAAAGATATTGAATCAACATCTACAATACAAGTAGTATGCAGATCTTCTTCTTCTAAAGATGGATTTATAAAAGAAGGATGATGATCATCCGAATATACAAAACATAAGATGATTCTCTTGATACTTGAAGGGAAAATAAAGAATGAGATGATAAAGAACAACAACAATTCATGAAGAAGACTCATAAACTGATACCTGGATTTTCCCTTATGCCCTTTCATCTTTCTGTCAACTGGATCCTCCCCAGTGAAGTCTTTAATCGTGGAGTCGCCAGGCATATTGCTACAGTCAATTCTATTTCCTTCCTTTGTCTGCCATCAAAAGTAGGATCTGTGTCGTTCTCCCAGGGAAACTAGCTCACATTCGTTCCTCGACAACGACGCCATTTTGTTATCACACCAAGAGTCTTTCCCTGACTGTGAAGGGAATGAGCTTGGTAACTTAAATGCTCAATACTGTGAAGGATGGATCAAGTCGAGTAAATTGCTCATAAACTCACTCAATCTGACACATGTGAATGTACTCAGATAGATAAGGATTTCAACCACAACTACTTAGAAGGTTTTATAAAGATGTGAATGTATGAAGAATACTTATCATACTAGTAGAAACATACATACAATAGCATACATGAATGCAATGATAAGTGATAAGATGACAGTTATCAGACATTAGACAAACATGAAAACATGAACATAATATTCATGAACAAGTACAGAAAAGAAAGGAGATGAAGATCTGAACATCTACAACAAAAGAAACTTAGATTCTGATATGTACTCAAAGGTCTATTTACAAAATGTCTAGACAAATTCTGAAAGTCGAACCCCCCTCAGCAATGTGGCCTCTATGTGTTTAAATAAGATTTACATAACAATCATGAGATCCCAAAGAAATGGATCGAAAATCTATAGAATCTCTAAGTCAAACCGTCTTTGACAGCTCCTCCTGCTTGCTGGAAAATGCCAAATGCCTTTTAAAATCTTCAACCACAGTTGTGCATCAAATCATCTTCTCCTTTGACCAAAGCAAAATTAAATTTAAAAATGTATTTTTTCTCATTGAGGATTCACAGGTTTGCAGCGCAATAGATGTAAAATGGTCAACAGATGTTGCAAACACCTGTAGAAGGCAATTTGGACTGTGATTCTTGAAAACTGGATTTAATTCTGATTTGGGGGTTGATATTTTCATTGCTTCTGAACTAATAATGCTGCTCCCAATGCCGCAGAGGGTCTGATACCCGAATCTTCATATGCATGCTTTCATACCCTTAGGCAAAAAATAAAAAACACAGTATAAGTAAAATAGATGTAGTCGAGCTCCTGTAGGTTACTTTGATTGATGTTGAGTGTATAATCTTGCCCTGTTTCTTTTGCTTGATAGACTTTTCATGGCTAGTCTGTCCATCTAGATGTTGAGGAGATTTAGCGCTACCTGTTGAACTGTCTCAGCATTCATCTTAGTATTATGTTGCAGATTCTTCTCAGAATTTGTTTCATGATTCATATCAGGATTACCCTGAACATGCTCAACATTGGTCTCAGCATTCATTGAAGGATTCTCATTATTGCCCCCAACATTCATCCTAGGATTCTGAGAATTCATCTCAGAACTAATCTCAGGATCAAAAATAGGTCCTAGAAAATCTCCTTCCAAGCTCCCTAGTGCCTGGAATACTCGGCGTTGTTCAAGCCATTTGATAGCAAGTATCTTAAATCATATCTTTCCACCTTCTAGGGTTTCATTTTTGAAAATCCTGAAGACTATGCACTTAAATTTAACAGGAAAGACAAAAGATCCAGTCATTTCTCGAATCCTGACTTTTCCCCAACCCTCCAATGTAGTTATTGCAATAAGATATCCATTTTCCTCAGTCGCCTGAATGCATGACATGTCCTCTATTAGTTGCAAAATGATGTAACGCTGCAGAAGAAATCCATAATGCAGTCCATCTGGTAATACAACCACATTTCTTGTCATTTCAATCTCAAAAGAAAAACATGATTCTTGAAAACTTTGGCCCTTCCCCCTTTGCCAGGATTGTGATTATTTGTGCAACAATATCTAGAGACTTATGGAGTACACACTGTCGTTTGTCAAGCACAACCTATGTGCACTGCAGTGCAACCGTTATTACCTCAACCTTTGCCATGGAGTCCTCTCTATTTTCCAGAATGTCGATGATCCAAATAGCTTCTCTGCCTGCAAATTGGGCACCTGGTATTTACGTTGTTTTCCTCCTAGATTTTAGTTCATCCACATCTACAATTCCTGGAATTTGTCTGCATTTTGTTGATTGTTGTCGATACCTGGATCTTGATGTGTAATGAAAGGCATCGAACATCTACGTCTTAAACCCTGCAACTTGACAACAACTCAACACCCGCACAATCTTGGCACCTGCGTTCTGTATAGTTAAAATCTATGTTTTAAATTTTTAGGCCGAAAGGCGTACACCTATTGACAGGGCACATTTAATATGTTTTTAGTACTTAATTAGTTTTGTATGAACAAGATTAAATATTGTTGGAATATTCTTAGTCGTCCCAATAAATCAATGGTTGTGATTTCAACCACTAACTTCCTCACTATTATAAAGACATACGTTTACATGTTTATTTTTTTACTTTTACTTAATCATATTTAAAATTTACTATGATGGCTAGTGGATTGCCACCTTTGAGTGATTAACGTTTCATTTTCTAAAAATCCCAAGTTTACCAGCCATGATTTTTACTCCAACTATTATTTACTAGGTGGGATTTTCCTGCCTGGAGCTCTTACCGTGTCGGTTATTTAATGCACAGGGTTCTGTGGTTATTTAATGCCCAGGGCTCGGTTATTTCGACGTTCACCAACCACGAGTGACTTGGGGCTGTGCTAGTTATCAATAGGCATAATCTCATATGAATCGGGCAACTATACTTTATCGTGTTTTATATGCGCCAAGGCTCCTATGACCATTCGATGAGTTGAATGAGACAAGGCCTCATGGGCTTGGCGCTAAGCATTAGGTTTTGGTGTGTCGACCTGTGACTTGACTCGTGGCTTGCCTGTATGTTAACTCGTGGCTTGGCTCGTGGGTCCTCCAAAGCTATAAACCCGAGAGATTTGTAGACTTAGCATGAGAATTGGCTTGTGAATTTGTGGTTGTTGTATGGATTTGTGTTGTGACAAGTGGACTCCAGCTTTGGCTAAATGTGCTTGATATGTAGACTTGGGGTTTGGCATATGTGACATGGTTTAGGTTTATGATAATTTAGCATAGCCCCAAGTCACTCGTGGCTGGTGAACGTCGAAATAACTGAGCCCTGGGCATTAAATAACCGCAGAACCTTGTGCATTAAATAATCGATGCGGTAAGAGCTCCAGGCAGGAAAATCCCGCTCAGTAAATAATAGTTGGAGTAAAAATCATGGTTGGTAAACTTGGGCTTTTTAGAAAATGAAACGTTAATCACTCAGAGGTGGCAATCCGCTAACCATCATAGTAAATTTTAAATATGATTAAGTAAAAGTAAAAAAATAAACATGTAAACACATGTATTTATAATAGTGAGGAAGTTAGTGGTTGAAATCACAACCATTGATTTATTGGGACGACTAAGAATATTCCAACAATATTTAATCTTGTCCATACAAAACTGATTAAGTACTAAAAACATATTAAATGTGCCCATTGTCAATAGGTGTACGCCTTTCAGCGTACACCTATAAATCGGGCTATGCTAGTTATCAATAGGCATAATCTCATATGAATCAGACAACTATACTTTATCGTGTTTTATATGCGTCAAGGCTCCTATGACCATTCGATGAGTTGAATGAGACAAGGCCTCATGGGCTTGGCGCTAAGCATTGGGTTTTGGTGTGTCGACCTGTGACTTGACTCGTGGCTTGCTTGGATGTTAACTCGTGGCTTGGCTCGTGGGTCCTCCAAAGCTATAAACCCGAGAGACCTGTAGACTTAGCATGAGAATTGGCTTGTGAATTTGTGGTTGTTGTATGGATTTGTGTTGTGACATGTGGACTCGAGCTTTGGCTAAATGCGCTTGATATGTCGACTTGGGGTTTGGCATATGTGACATGGTTTAGGTTTATGATAATTTAGTAGTAAGACACTTAAACGCACACATTATATATAATAAAAGTCAATGAAAAACCGGGAATACAACCAGATTAAAGATCTTGGGCAACATTTCTTATTTGCAAGTCAAGAGGGTGAAGTCAGAGAATTTCGATTGAATCTAGTCAAGAATAGATAAGAAATTTGGAGGTCATGACATAGGCAAAAGCTTCAAAATTTGACAATTTAGTATGAATACGTTACAGATGTTTTCAAAAATACATTGGTAATTTTGAGAGCTAACAAGTTGGAAGGGAACAAATTCAGGGAAGCTAAACAAATAAGCACATCATAGCAATTCACAATCATCAAATAATTTTAAAAGGTTTAGTTTAAACTTGTAATATCAATTAACAAAAGGTTTAGTTTAAATGTTTTATATTTTTTTGACTTTTTTGTAATTATAATTGGGATTCAGCAATAAAAATGTTTTAGATTTT
>ML787139.1:64526-76120 GCA_009831015.1 Picea engelmannii | reverse complement strand
TATCTTGACAAAGTGGCTCATCTAGCCAAGCTGACGATCTCCAAAGCTCAATCCAATCTAAGATAATCCCCATAAGCTAACTTTCTCCATGATAGCTCCTCTCCTTTTATAAGTTGAAGAGGATAAGGTGATGAGGTTAGGATGATCCCACTAAATCATGAAAGCGAGTAATATCCAAACCATTCAGATGCCACCTCACCATGGAAGTTTCTCCTTCTAGAAGCATCGATAAGATGCTTGTTTTTCCCATGTATGAGAATTTTTGCACCCTGCCTATATAGCAACCTATGAACACTTCACAACCTAGCTATGGTGCAGCCTGTGAAAATCAGGCATTCTCACATCTTGCCTATATAGCAACTTGCGAACATCCTCTTTAATAGGGTTTTTACAAAGGAGAATGCAACTTCTTTTCTCAGAAAAATTTCTTCTCCCTTCTTTCTTCAGGAACTCAGGCCACTGACCCCTCTGAAGGCAACAAATAGGTTTACATGATTAATGGTCATAGGGATGATGAAAATAATGTGTAACACTAAGGGTAGATCTAAATCTCCCAAAAAGTTTTTAAAGGTATGTTAGAGATGTGGAAAAGAAGGGAACTACAAGAAGTAGTGTAGATCCAAGGTTGAGAAAAAAAAGGGATCTAAAGAATCTCCTTCCACAGAAGAAAACACCTCCAAGGAAGAAGGAGGGTATGTGTACTTGGCTTCTTCAAGAACACATGCAGATCATGAGTCTTGGTTGGTTGACTCAGCTGCATACTTTCATATGAATCCCCACAGGGAGTGGTTCTGTGAATATGAAAGGTATGTTGGAGGTAATGTTTTCCTAGGTGATGAATTGACAACCATAATCATAGGTTGAGGAAAATTCAAGTTGAGGCTCATGTACGGAAGGATTATAACACTAATTGGTGTTCTTCACATCCCAATATTGGACATAAATTTGATTTTTGTAAGAAAAATGGACGATGCAGGGGTAAAAACAATATTTGAAAAGGAAACCTGTAGGATGGTTTGAGGAGAAATGGTGTTATTGAAGGGAGTTCGGTTTGGAGCTTTGTATAAGCTCGAAGGAAGAACTATTAGTGATGGGTGTAATAGTTCCATTGTTCTTGATATTGGAGTTGAAAAAGAAGCAACTCCTACAGTCTCTGGAGAAAAGGTTATGTTGTGGCATCAAATACTGGTGCATATCAAAGAGAAGGGTCTTCGACTACTACATGGTAAAGGTATGGTTGAAGGTATGTCTAACTTCTCTCTGGATTTTGATTTATGTGAACATTGTGTATATGAGAACCTTGTAGATTTATGTGAATGTTGTGTATCTGTGAGCACTGAGAAGTTATCTTGGTGTAGAGGATCCATGGGCATTGTTGCCCTGGATTATTGATTGGTGTGGGAGAATTTTGGGTATGTGAATTTTTTTTCCTTGGGAAATGTGTCACATGTTTTGCCTAGTTTTTCATGTTGTCTCGATTTTTGTGTCCATTGTTGGACAATTTTTTGGCACATGTTTTTTTTCCAATGGTTTTCTATTTCTGGTTAAGGAATTAGGGTTGTTGACTAATCCATATCATTGGGTTAGGGTTTTGGATGTTGCTAGCTCTTATATGTATAATGAATTGTAAACAATGTATTACAATGAATGAATATAGAATATGTTGGTTTTCCCGGTTTGGGTTTCTAGGGAAAAAATATCTGTGTAATGTTTGTATTTTCGATTGTATCTTTTTTGTTCTTTTACTAAAAATTTGTTTGCAGTAAATATTGTACAAGGTTAAAATCTACATGATAGTTAATGCAGAGTCTCCAAGTCTCGTATTTCTTTTGCACTAGCATGATTGGGTTCCCACAAGGTGATGAGTTGGGATGGATGTGCCCTTTTTGGAGTAGTTCTTGGATCTGTCGCTTGATCTCCTCATTCTCTTATAGAGAGCGGCGATAGAATAGCCCATTGGGTAGCAGTGTGCCAGGGGTTAGATCGATGGGATGCTTGACCTGACAGTGCAGAGGTACCTCGGTATATGAAGAGAAGATATCTAAGTATGCTTCCATGACCTTATCCACTTACTTATACTATGTGGAGAGTTCAGCAGCGGAGGCCCTGGATGTGGCTGCAATATTTCGCTCACTCTAAGAGATAATCACGAAGAAGAAAAACTTTTCGGTCTGAGAGATGACCTTCCTTCATTGCTTGGCACAAATCAAGGAAATAGTACTAGGTGGGACTACCTCGGGTATCCTGTACAATTTATTTTTCAAAGTAATAATAACACTGTGAGGCCTAGAATCATATACATCGTGAAGTTTCCATAAATAAGTTTGTCCCAAAATAACATTAAAAACTTTGAGAGGAACAACATTACACAATACCTCGTCTTTGAAGGGCTTCATGTCGTACAACATGAAAAAAGTAATGGACAGAGAAATACACTTCTAGTAGATTTAATCATTTTTCTACAACATCTACGTCTATCTGACCTTCAAATATAGGAATATCAAATTTTATTTATACCTTGAAGGGGGCAATGCCTCCACTTGAGTAATATGTGTCACCTATTGGTAGCCATCGAAGGATTTGCGCAAAATTATCCATCATATCATTCCTCTGTTGCATGAGGGATTCTTCGAGAAACATTTTGAAATGATATCTTGTCCATCGTCTTTATTTTCTCTCGTCATGATAGGTCGCTTGGGTGTGCGAGAGATTTTTTTCCTCAAGGGAAACAAGCTCGAGACCCAATTCTTTGTACCTTAACCTCGTTAGGAACATTCATTAAGAACGACAAGGATCAAACCACTTTGATACCATTGATCCATATTTTATGAGAATAACGAAATGAATACAAAATAATATTAAAATGTGATTAACACAAAATAACAAAGATATAGTAAAACTGGTTTCTATTCAATAAGGAAATAAGTTGAAACTGTAAAATGCAAGGAAAAATAAGCTTGTTGGAATGGTGTCATCCTATCTCTGAGAAGAGATGTGACGATCATGCTCATTCACAAGAAGATCATTACAATGAGTCTCTAAAGGAATTTTTACAATAAGCATGAATTCCAAAACTCTAGACATCCAAAAAATTAACCCTAGGAGATGAAGCGCCAAAAGTCATGTCGGCCCTATTGGGTTAAGTTAGTACATCAACTTCCTGGGGTCGTAACTTTTTCATACGATCTTTGTTTTAGGCGCACGATAGCTCATTGGAAAGGTATATCCGAGGAATAGACATTTTTCCATTATACTCTAACTCTTCCCATATTCTAATTGTGGAGAGTCCTAAAAAGGTTGTTTAGGGCCTCAAAATGACCCTAAAAGTTAGGCACCTAAAAACTAGGAAAAAAATGCCAAACTGGAAAATTCCCAAAATGAACCAGTCGGAATAAGTGGCAGGCCACCGAAATCCATCTGGATCAAAGTCCTATGTTTATTAAGTAAACAAAAATATCTACAACATCTAGCTAGATATGTAAGGGCAACCCAACATGTAATCACATACTCCTTGCACGCTCCATGATTGTCCTGTTCATCCTTTCTGACACATCATTTTCTTGTGGTGTTCCTAGAATAGTATTCTCTCTACGAATCCCATGGTATGAAAATTAATAATCAAACACCTTTCTACAATATTCACCTCCATTTTCTGATCTGATACACTTCAACCTTTTTCTCGTCTCATTCTCAACCAAAGCTTTCCATTTCTTAAAAGTATCAAAAACATCATATTTTAGTCGAATGCAATAAACCCAAGTTTTTCTAGTTACATCATCAATAAAATTAACATAATAATGAAAGTCACCAAGAGATGATACTTGATTTGGGACCCATACATATGTATGCATAAGCTCTAACCTTTCACTCTTCTTGTCTTTTCCAACTTTGAGAAATCTGTCTCTCTTATGTTTTCCATATACACAGTGCTCACAGAAATCCAAATCAATTTGTTTAAGATCTGACAACAAATTCCTTTTGTGAAGTATCTGCATCCCCTTCTCACTCATGTTTCCAAGTCTATGATTCCAAAGACTTGTATCCAATTTTGTAGAAGCTAAAGAGATAGAAGAATGAATATTACGAGTACATAAATACAATGTACCTACCTTCTCTCCTTTTTCTATCACGAGTGATCCTTTGGTGACCTTCCACACCTTATCTTTAAATATGGAAATACAACCTTCACTTGCCAACTTCCCTGTTGAAATCAGATTTTTCCTTAGATATGGAACATGTATTACCTCTTTCAACAACCATTGGTTTCCATTCTTTTTCTTTATTTGTACCTTTCCTATTCCAACAATTTTTCATGGTGCATCATCACCCAAATGAACTTGTCCAAAATCACCTTGAACATAATATAGAAAATGTTTCCTGTGGGGTGTGGCATGAAATCAAGCCCTTGAATCTAATACCTAATACTCATAAATATTATCTACAAAAATAATCAAATCATCTTGTAACACATCACTTGTTACATTTGATTCTTGATTTTTCTCTTGTTTTCCTTCTATTTCTTTCTTTGGAGCTCTGTAGTATTTCTTCATATGTCCTTTCTTCCCACAATTCCAACACTCTATCTTTACCATTTTGGATTTGGATGTTCCCTTCCTAGAATTCCCATGGTTCCTTGATCCCTTTCCTATATCCTTTTGTCTTCCCCTATTCTCCATGTTTAACGCATTACCTGATGTCTCACCTATGTTTTTCCATCACATTTCCTCGCTAAGGATAACACCAACAACATCATCAAATTTTAGAGTGTTTGAACAAGAGACATAGTTACTTACATCCATGAAAAAGCCATTACATCTTTCTAGAAATGATCACAAGATTAGAAGAACCTGACCTCATAATCAAAGTCCACTTTTACAGAACTTAGCTGATTAGTAACCGTATTAAATTCATTTAAATGATCTGCAATAGACCCACCTTCTGACATATTCATATTAAATAATATCTTCATTAGAAATACCTTATTAGATGCCGATGGTTTTTCATGCAGTTTAGCCAATGCATCCATCAGTTCATTTTTTGTATTTTCTTTTTAAATATTGAAAGCCACCAACACTGTGAGGATCAACTGTATCGTTCCCAATGCATTTCTATCGAGAACCTCCCATTCTTCGTCCTTCATGGCCATTGAATTATTTTTTATTTCACCCAATGGTAGGAATAGATGCTTCTGATATAAATAATCTTCTATCTGGATCTTCCATAACTGGTATTTTTGGCCATTAAATTTCTTGACCCTAAAATTTCCATCTTCTTCCATTTCTCCCACTCGAACTAGGAACTCTCTTTGCTTATGAGTTATCTTTCGCTTTGAAACCAATTGTTAGAAAAACAAGATTGTGGAGCAATAAAATAAAAAAAATGTGGAAATAAAACAAATAACATACACAATACAATAGAGACACATATATATGTGGTTCACCCAGTGTGAGCTACATCCACTAGAGAAATTGCCAGGTCCTTCCTTTTTATTATCCAACAAAATGAAGGGATACAACCTACAACACACACACTGTAAATTCCTCTTTTCCTCTCATAGTATTCCCTCTCAAAATACAATATTCACACACATACACAACCACATTACAATTCCCTCACAAAATAGGGTTTCCTTCTAGGGTAAAAATCCCTAAAATGACTTCTACCATTAGATCCGTGACCTTGTAATGAATGGCCCAGATTGACTACGAAATTACATTATTTTACAAGACAATTTTTCCCAATATTTCACTTTGGGGGCTACAAAAATTGTTGTTGTCCCCCCCTCTAGACCCCCTTGGTGACATTTGTGGGGGGGAAATCCCCTCCACACCCCCCATTAGGGAATGGGTTCTAATCATGACTAAAACAAACATTTGAATCAGGAATATAATTAGGCTCCACAACCAATAATCTCCCACTTGGAGACTGATCACACCAACTCCACTGATGTTGTAACTGTTGGAATATGATCAACCTTGGAACTACCAAATTTATCATCTTCACCTTCATGCTTGAAGACTAGCTGAAATTGATCAGAAACTTAGTTTCTCCCCGGTTACTCCCTTTGTTAACATGTCTGCAAGATTCTGTCTAGTATGTATTTTTTCCAAATTCAAGTGTCCATCTTCCAAGATGTATTATATGGAATGGTACTTCAGCTGTATATTATTAGTATTTGAATGGAAGGATGAGTTATTTGTAATATGAATGGCACTCTCATTGTCACAATACAACTTGTTATCCTCCTTGTTCTTTCCCAATTCCTCCATAAACCTCTGTAACCAAATAATTTCTTTACTAGCCTCTGTAGCAACAACATACTCTGCTTCTATTGTTGAAAGTGAAACAACCTTTTGTATTTTTCAAATCAAACTTAGTATTGTTCCACCTTCAGTAAAAACATACCTTGTGGTGCTCCTCCTCCTATCTTTATCACCTGCCATATCTGAATCAAAATATCGATATAGAACAGTGTTTGAACCTCCAAAACATAATGCATGAGTAGAAGTAGCTCTCAAATACTTGAGAATACACTTTACTTCATCCCAATTTTGTTTACCTATATTTTTCATATACTTGCTCACAACTCCCACTACATGTGCAATATTTGGTCTTGTGCAAACCATCACATACATCACGCTGCCAACTATTGATGAATAAGGGACCCTAGACATATATTCTATCTACTCATGTGTCTTGGGACACTTTTCCTTAGTTAATATGAAATGGTTGGACACATGTGTTCTAGATGATTTTGCATTCTGCATTTTAAACCTCTCCAATACCTTCTCTATGTACTTACTCTCAGACAATGCCAATTTGTGATTTTTCATGTCTCTTGTTATTCTCATACCAAGGATTTTAATTGCAACACCCAAATCCTTCATTGCAAATGAATTAGATAATTTCTTCTTGAGCACATTTATATTCTTCATATTAGACCTTGCAACAAGCATGCCATCTACATACAATAACAATATAATATACCTTCCATTTTCTATCCCTTTAAAATAAACACAGTGATCAGAATGACATCTATTATAACCTTGTCCTGTCATAAACCTGTCAAACTTCAAATACCACTACCTTTGAGATTTCTTTAGGCCATACATGCTCTTCTTCAACCGAAATACCAAATTCTCCTTCCCTTTGACCTCATACCCCTATGGTTTCTACATATAAATCTCTTCCTCCAAATCCCCATGGAGAAAAGTTTTTTTTACATCGAACTCTTCAAGATGGAAATCTTTTACTTCCAAAAGACTTAAAATAGTCCCAATTGAAGTCATATTAACAACAAGAGAAAATATTTCATCAAAATATATACCTTTCTTCTGTGCAAACCCCTTTACAATAAGTCTAGCCTTGTGCCACTTTTTTCCTCCATCTTCTTCCTTCAACCTGTAAACCGATTTATTCTAAAATGCTCTTTTTCCTATAGGAAACTGAACCAAGTCCCAAGTCTAGTTATTTACCAAGGAATCCATTTCCTCTTTCATGCATTTCTCCCACTTATTTTTAGTGTCTACATGCATTTCCTCTTCATAACATTCTGGTTCACTAGAATGAGTCAAAAATAAATAATACAATGAAGGAGAGTATCGTTCAGGGGGTCTACTTAACCTACTAGATATTCTAACAACACTTGCAGGAGTTTCAGGTACATGTTTCTCCGGTTGTTGTACATTTTGATTTTCTTGTGCCTTTGAAATTTATTTTTTTAGTGATCTCATCAAGCATTGTGTATTTTGGTTTTTCATTTTCCTATTTCTTTCTCTACAAATGATCTTTGTACAAGACCTTCTCATTGAATATGACATCTCTAATCCTAATGATTTTGTGATTTTCATAATCTCATAAGAGATAACAAAAAGTATTAACATTGTATCCAATAAAGGTACACTTCTTGGATTTTTCCTCAAGATTTGTTCTATTTTTGTTATCAATATGGAAAAATGTTTCACTACCGAAAGTCTTCAAAAAAGAATAGTTTATATTTTTACCCATCCATGCCTCCTCTGGAATTCCACCATATAAGGATATTGAACTTCCTATGTTTATTAAGTAAACAACAATATCTACAACATCGTCTTAGAAATGTAAGGGAAAACCAACATGTAATCTCATACGTTTTCTCTATGATTGTCCCGTTCATCCTTTCTGACACACCATTTCCTTGTGGTGTTCCTGGAACTGTATTCTCTCTATGAATCCCATGCTATGAACAATAATCATAGAACTCCTTGCTGCAATATTCACCTCCATTGTCTGATCTGAGACACTTCAACATTTTCCTGTCTCATTCTCAATGTAAGTTTTCCATTTCTTAAAAGTATCAAAAACATTAGATTTTAGTCGAATGTAATAAACCCATGTTTTTCTAGTTGTATCATCAATAAAAGTAAAAAAATAATGAGAGACACCAAGAGATGATACTTGAGTTGGTACCCATGCATATGTATGCACAAGATCTAACCTTTCACTCTTCTTTTCTTTTCCAAATCTGATAAATTTGACCCTCTTATGTTTTCCATAAACACAATGCTCACAAAAATCCAAATCAATTTGTTTAATATCTAACAACAAATTCCTTTTGTGAAGTATCTGCATCCCCTTCTCACTCATGTGTCCACACTTATGATGCCAAAGAGTTGTATCCACTCCTGTATAAGTTAAATACATAGTAGAATCAATGTTACCAGTACATAAATACAATTTACCTACCTTCTCTCCTTTTTCTATCACCAGTTATCCTTTGGTGACCTTCCACACCTTATCTGTAAATATGGATAAACAAACTTCACTTTCCAACTACCCTTTTGAAATAAGATTTTTCCTTAGATATGGAACATGTCTTACCTCTTTCAACAACCATTGGTTTCCATTCTTTTGATTTATTTGTACCTTTTCCATTCCAACAATTTTTCATGGTGCATCATCACCCGAATGAACTTGTCCAAAATCACCTTGAACATAATCTAGAAAAAAATTTCTATGGGGTGTGGGATGGAATGAAGCCCTTGAATTTACTACCCAAGATGATCCAGGATCTTTTCATCAAGTGACTTATAAATAATTGCATTAAATGAGAATAAATTAAAGTGCACCATTAAAGAAGAAAAAGCTCAATAATAAAGATACATAAGAATCAAATCTAAACAAAAAAAACTTGATAACTGAGTTTGTCCCTTGTGGACTACGTTTCTAGGTCCTTCTCTCAAATGGGTAGGCCTTCTTCTTAAATCAACAAAAGAATTTGGCAAAATACATAAGTATTCCTCATTCTGAAATCAAGCTACAAAAGTATTGCTCATATCAGAAAACATATGGCACCACTGAATTTGTGGCGTCAAATTACCCAAAAATGACTATCTCCACACCTCGATCCGACTCTGTCACTCCCAGGCCCAAGAGGAATTTTGTCTCGGTTTTCATGCCATGCAACCTACAATAAATGTTGAGTACTTTTCCTCGAACTACATGCCCGACCGTACCTATGCATGCCATCCTCCTCGCACTAGGTGGATGCATATTTTAAATAATTAAAATGGTGTTGGTTACAAAATGGGGTCGTTGGCCTGTTGGTTATGGCACATATATTAAAGCATTATAATGGGGGGAGGTCCCAAGGTCAAGCCCGTAGGCCTCCCATTTTGGCTTGACCATTGTAAATTATATATATTTGAATATGTTTATTTCCGCTACTTTGGAAATGGTTCTATCTGTTGGTCGGTTGCCAGATTTGGCAGGGTCCCGCTAGATTTGGTGGACCCGCCAAATTTTATTTTGTTTTGAAAATTCGATCACGGGTTGTCATTGGGCATTTTTCCACTGCCACGTGGCAGCCCATGACTAGGCCACGTCAACCACTATACCATCATCCTGTACGAATTGCCACTTCAGCTACCAACTCATCCTTCCACATCAGCGCCACGTC
This sequence comes from Picea engelmannii, assembly GCA_009831015.1. Taxonomy (NCBI): domain Eukaryota; kingdom Viridiplantae; phylum Streptophyta; class Pinopsida; order Pinales; family Pinaceae; genus Picea; species Picea engelmannii. The sequence continues at coordinate 66,183 of ML787139.1, read as the reverse complement.
ACTATATGGATTGTATGGAATGCCACGTGGTACAATCTTACTAGTCCACAGAAAGACCTAGAAATGGCAAATATGAGTGACACGTGGCAGCCTCTGGTGCTGCCACATCACCATGCTGACGTCAACATGACACGTGTAACCTCCAGAACATGCCACACACATTGTATGGATGCTGACATCATCTTTACTGATAGTGACGTCAACAGTACAAATACTGACTCATCCCCTGCTGACTGGGCTAGGTTGACCAAACTTTGACCGTGAATATATTTTGATCTCTAAATCCGTTTGACGAGTCATTTGTGCCATTGGAAATATTGTGACGTTCTCTTCGCGATGATGTCATTTTCAATGAGTTTTGAGAACTTTGAATTTTTTCCCTTTCTCTGTCTACTGAGGCCATTCTGAGCGTCCTGAGTTGCTTCTATGAGTTCTGAGATGTTCTTAGTCTTCTCTGGATCATTTTTGGATCACACCTTTCCATTGAGAGATTTTTAGACCACCAAAATATTTCATCAATTAACAGATAAGTGAGGGAAAAGTTCCCTCACCTTGTCCTTCTCAATCCACTTTGCCTTGCTTGGATGTGTTCCCTTTAAGCGTACTCGAAGATAATCAACATCACCCCTACATGAAGTCCTCATTCTTCTGTCTAGGATGATATATTCCTTTAACTCATCCAAGTACTCAGGATAAAACTCATCAATTGAAGGTGTTGAAACTTCCTCATTCTGATCCATGATCATGGGTGGCTAAAAAAGTTTCAAGTTCTCTACATTTACAACTGAGTAAATCTTCATATAAGGTGGAATATCCAGACGAAAAGCGTTGGTACCACTTTTCTCCAAAATAGTGAAGGGTCCATAAAAATGTTCTTGAGTTTCTTTCCTTCACCCTTCAATCTATCCTCGCTGATGTGAAGCGATACCTGGTCTCCAACCTCAAACTGATGATCAACCCTGTGTTTGTCATGCCAAGCTTTGTACTATTTTTGAATTTTCTCCCACTGTTCCTTGACTTCTTGGTGAACCTACTAGATCCTCTGGATGAACTTGCAAGATCCTTCCTCTTTTATTTATTCATTTGGTCAACATCTCTCCCATACATCAAGTCCAAAGGAACTTTAGGTAGGTACCCAAAACATGTCTCAAAAGGAGAACATTAAGTGGAGGTGTTGACACAAAGTTTAAAATTTTCTACCCTTTAAAACTGAAGCTTCGTCTTTTCCTAAGTCATCGAGCCGCCCTTAGTCCAAAAAAGGGAGTCAGAGTCTTTCGTTCCTTTTCGGGTTTCGAGATTTGATTTTTCTCGAGGTATGATCTTCAACCATCCCAATTTCCCGGTGCCAAAATCTCGAAACCGTTTAACATATTAAAAAAAATAAAAAAAAAGGGGGAAGAAATAAATGTTACATTTTTCGTCGTTTTCCACAAAGTACTCTTGAATCTGTAATTAATTAAACTCCTAAATGCAATCATTTTCCCATTAATCTTTCGTGATTCATATTTCTTTCTACTAAAGCATTTTCGAACTCTCAACTTTCGAAGTCCCGATCCTCGATTTTCCAAAAAGTAAAAAAAGTAATTAATCACTAATCTTGATTAATTAAAGCTTTAATACAAATGTTTAGTGCCTCACTAATCCCATCGCAATTTCA